>JAKSZU010000017.1:7755621-7938121 GCA_026018925.1 Tupaia tana | reverse complement strand
GTACTGTACTTTGGGTAGGTGGTACGAGCTGGTTATGTAAGTACCCTTACTCCGATACTGGGCAATATTGCATATTTCATCTTTTTCTGTTTGTATGTTGAATACTTGTACCACATTGTGTGTCGGTCTGTGCTTGCCAGAAAGACACAGAGAGAAAGAAAAAGAGAATGAAAACTCTCCCCCTCCATGGGATGTGGTCATGCTGAAATCCCTCTTTCTTCATTTCTCCGCTCTGTGGGAATTCTGAGCATGCACACGTGCACACATGCCTGGCATGTTTCTCAGGCTGCCAAGACCTGGGTCTTGAACCGCAGTTGGTCATGTGGGATCCGGCCACTTTAACCAATAGGGCCAGCCTGGGTCACATTGTTTTAACTTTGATCTTCTAAATGAGGAGGAACACCTTTTCATGGTGATTGCTATTTCAATTTCTTTCCCTGTAGATTCATAATGCAAACATATTTTTAATTTGCAAAGCCTCAGTGAGTCCTCATAGTTTCTGTCAGGTTTCTTAAGTAGCTATACAAGATTCTTAACATAAATGGTATGTCACCTTACCATTCCTAATCAATAATCTAGAGCCAGGACAGTATCACCTCACTCAGAAAAAGTTATAGGAAACTGACAGGGAGGGAGACAGAGAGACAGAGAGAGAGAGAGAGAGAGAGAGACAGGCAGGGCAATGGAGACCACTGGTGAAGTTTGATTACTGAGTGGTGTGATTTTGAATTCCATGCACGTTAAAGAGATTTTTTTTTTCAGTGCCCTGGTCCATCCAATATGAGAAACCAACAGCAGTTCCAGGAGTTTGGTGGCCCTCACGAGCCCTCTTTCCGGCAGCAGTAGTGAAGGAAGTTAGTCAAACTACACAAAGTAGCATCATAAATAGGACTGCACTGGGTGTGTCACCAAAGGTAAATGTATTTCCCCATGTCTTCCTTAAACAGGGTTCCTGTAAATAAGGAAAGAAAATATGGTGTCTACAAATCTTTTTCTTCTCTGTCCACCTGGGGAGATGACGCACCTAGGAGACAACTCCATGAGCAGCCTCCCACCTCGCCTAGATGAACTGTGAGTGAAGCGTGGCAGGCAGGAAGGGGATCCTCACAGCATTTTTTTATTTTTTTCATTTCCAAGCACGAGTTACGCTGACATGACTGTGACTGCTTTTCCTTACCACACAGTAAATGACAGCCTCTCACCCTACTGATGTGTCGGTACTAAGGAGTGGTAAAGTGAGAAATTTTCTTGAAAAACCCAGTCTTCTCACGTTATTACTACCATTCAGAAAGGATTTTTCCCATTTCTGAAAATAAATAAGGACAAACCACATTTTTTTTATATCCATCGTGTTTTATTAGTCATTATCTTATCACTTCTGGCCTCAAGCGCGGCTTCCTGGCCAGTCTGAAAACAGCTGGGACACAGAAAAGCAATGAGGGTAATATGGGAGAATCCACAAAATCTTAAAGGTGATACAAATCGGTACTTGATCTTTTTTTAAATAGTAAAGGGGCTCAAATTCTCTCTCTGCTGCTGTAGGATTATTTATAACCAGTACAAGGAAGCAGGTTCTGAAGGCAGAGCCACTGCCAGCTCTGTGGTTCTGGAGGCGAATTCAAGGTCAAGTCCCCTGGTCAGGAGGACACGGGGAACCTGGCCCTCCTTCAGTGTACAGCGGCGAGACACGCGTGCCTCTTCTTAGGCAGTAATGGGATTTAGGTACCCTTCAGAGTCCTGTGGACTTAGAAACATGGAAGAAGAGTTTCAAGCTCTTAGATTTATACATTTCGAGTATCATCTCACTCTATTCTCCATTATTCATTTTCTACCATCATTTTTTATATAAATAAAACAGGTATGTGTGTTTCATGTCAGATGACATTAGGTATGCAAAAACCTATGCAAACCCACCTGTGTGCATTTTCAGATTACAACCTAAAACAACACCAGGAGTTGACGAGAGTTGGGAGTCTGGGTTAGGAGAGGTGTATTTTTATTGATTGCAAACCACAAACTGCTCAGAAGCCAGGAGAATGAGTCAGCAGCATTCTAATAATTCCATTACCCTGAGAAAACAACATAACAGGTTTCCATCGAATAAAAAGGATTCTACATTTACTCAATGACAGATATAAATGAGAAAATACTGTTTTTCAGAAATTCCAAAATCACTTAATTCATCTTTGAAAATAGAGCTCTTTCCTACAAAGGAGTTTTTTTTTTTTTTTGTTATTTAAGTACTGCAGTATCTAATCCTTGACATGTTTGAGTAGTAAACTTCCTTTGGTCTCTATTTTAGTCATTTCCTACATTCCATGAACAGGATAAGGGAGGAGTGGCAGCTTCCCATTTATCTAATCTATCTCTAACCTTTGAAACTAAGGTCAACTTGCACTCCATTCTTGCTCATGGACTGATAGACAGGAATTGTGCTAGGCCAGCCTCCCACCTGATAGTATGTGTATATAACTTTATCCTCTCTAGACAACAATGGTAAAGGGCTAAGGGGAAAAATCTGTGTCACCCATAAAAATACCTGAGATTTCTCTAACATGAGCAAAGGGAAATGACTTCAAAGTGGTATCATGCAAATATTAATTTTTCTAAGAATTAGCTTCTTTCCTATGGTAAAATGTTCATTGTTAAAGGGTTAAGTAGTAACAGTGTGATCAGAATAGCCTCCCTTCTTTCTCAGATGATGATGACATTCTTGTTCTTGAAACCCTGTGTCGTAATTTGGATGATTATCTAGCAATGAGGCAGATTTGAAATTTTCTGTTCATCTGTAATGAGCAGAAGTGATTTTTTACTTTCTTCACTAATTCCAAGGTATCACCTCATATCAGAAGAGCTGCCTCTTGAGAATAGTGCGATTAGCCTGGGATTCCAAAAGTTTGCTTTGCCTGCCAGTAAAAATCATCTAACTTTGGATATTTGCCACAGGATATGAAAGGGAAAAATAAGAAATTAGGAATAAATTGAGGCTGGAAAGGCAATGACAATGAAATAAAATGTTGTGTGGGAAACTTCAGTTTTATAAACTTTGCTAAGAGCGCCCTTTCATTTACTACTTGCTTAAGAAGTAATTGCCTCCCCATATTCTCTTACGTTTGCATTCTAGAAGTAAACGTGACAATTTTACTTAAGGACAAGAGAAGGCCCAAGTATAACTTTAAAACAAGCTGATATGATGATAAAAAGCTCCCCACCCTTAAACAGAAATGCCTAAAAGAACTTCTGATTAATCAGGCTTCAGAACACGTGGCTTTTTGGATACAATGTGAGCTTGGGATGAAATATGAGGGTCTTTTTCAAAGCTTGTAGAAAAAGCATATTATGAAAAAACTGAGAATTTCAAAAATGTTTTGCACCAAAATAAACTTGTGACGTAATTCCTTTTTTCCACAAATGCTTTGAGTCCCTCGCATGTGACCCTTTCTTCTTTGTCTTCTGCTCTGCGAGGAGTCAGAGTGGTCCTGTGTCTACAGGTGACAGAGTGGTGTCCATCAGGTTACAGCACAACCATTTCTGATCTCTTCGGAAGATGACACAAACAGAAATACCACTAAATTTATATTTAGAATTGAATTCCAAAATGATACAGAAGACAATCACTTTATAAGTAAATGTAAAATGAAAAGAGAATAAAAAATCTTACTAACGCAAAGCATTCTCTGGTGAACTATTGTAAGATTAGATGCAATTCACATTTCAATTAAGGGATAACCACACATGGTATCTTCTGAGATTCAAATTCCAAAGTTGGGTCTTCATCTTATGAAAAGATTCTAGGATCCTCAGCCAACAGAGATAGTGGGAAGAGAGAAACAAAGGCCTTCCTTCCCCTGAGATGACGAGTCTGCTTGTAGAGTATATTTGTCTTTTACTTGAAAAAAATCTCCTGGGTAGAGTCTTTTTTTTTTTTTTTTTTTTCTTAAAAACCACACCCCCCCACCCAATTTTCAGAGGGCATAAGTGGTCACTAGAGAGAGACAGAGAGAGAAGGAGAGGGAAAGAGACCTCTCATTGGGGCATGGTCACACCACAATCCCTTCTGCTCCATTTCTCCTTTCTTTAGGGATCTGGGTACACCACGATCCCCTCCTGGAGTCCTCCAGCCTGTTGACTCTCAGATACCCACACATGGGTCTGGCATGTTTCAATCTGGCTGGGCGGGGAATTGGAACCCTGGTCACGGTATAGGATCCAGTTTCTCTTGAGTGGCACATTACCATGGCAACACAGAGCTAGCTCAAGAATGGCATCTTTCAATAGCCCAGGTAGTTCTTCGATGGCTTCTGTTCATCTCCATGTGGAGGATCTCACCAGCATTCCAGTGGCAGGTTTGTGGACATGATCTCATATGCTCTATTTGCCTTTGTAATTATTTTCTCTTTTAAACACAAAGAATATTTAGAGATAATGATGTTATAGGCTACTTGTCATTATCTTTTAATTAATCATCCAATTACTTTCACAATGATGCAGTGTTCAACTCACGCTTCTGATCTTCATTTGTTTTCACAAACGGACGTCCAACCAGAGGCCACGCACTCCGATGACGTAAGTATGGCTATTGCAGTTCTCCACATATACTGGAAAGACTTACCAGCTAGTCAATAAAGGGACTGGTCTCTGAGGTTCAGGTGGGACCGAGAGTGTAGAGGATGACAGAAGGACTCCATTTGTGGGGTTGGCCAACAGAGGAAGAAGACCAAGAGGGTCATTATGGATATTTGAGGTTATTTCCTTTGTTCTCGTTTCTAATCCTCAGTTGGTAGGCCTAACAAACCAAACTGGCAGCAATGACTGGGAGCTAAATATTAAGAAGAATTAAACACCCCCTTCCATGTTGTGAAACCACGGACAGTGACAGGATTGTTATCAGGTAAGGTTTTGAAGACTGCGAAGTTATAGCAGCTATTCAGCCGCTGCTCCTGCCAACTGTGTACAACATCAACTTTTTCTTTGGCGAGATCAGATTCCCTTTGCCATTTTCCAGTCTCGTGTCTTGTGATTGGTTCCCTGACATGCCGCAGCTTGTCGCTTTTGCCTGGGAGCCTGAGGATGCCAGATTCAGGGAACACGGCTGGGCTGGCATGTGACTACTGTCCTTCAGGCTAGAATTTTTGATATTTGCCCTACAGGCTTGGAATAGTGGCAATTTAACTTTTGGGCAAAGCAGTGTATGCATATTAGTTCTTAGTTTTCTCCTTCTAAGAGAGGAGAGAATGTAGGTAGTGAGAACTATGTGACAATATAAAAGAGAGGGACAGGGCCAGCTGGTAGCATGGTGGTTAAGGGGCATGGATCCCACGTGGCTGACTCCCGGTCCAGGCCCCGGGCCTCAGAGCTTGACAGAACACACCATGCACATGTGTTCTGGTTTTGTAACACCTTGGCCCCAACAGAAACTAGTCATCTAGTGAAAAACAAACATTTACGGGTGTGCAACTGTGCCCCAAATCTCTAGAGGCAAATAGAGGAGAAGGGATTGCTGTGTGGCCCTCTCCCCAAAGGGCAATTTCTCACTTTCTTTCTCTCTCTCCCTGGTGCATGCACATGCCTTATAGCAAAAAAAGGGGAAAAAATAAAAAAGAGAGAGCGAGCGAGCTCTGAGAAAAAAATAGGCCACTGTATCTCTTGTCCATAGTTTACATCTAAAATGAAAGATATGACTAAATTGGAAGAAAATTAAAACTTGAATGAAAATCAGAACTAGCTTGCAGTTTTGGCATCTGGCACTGTCTAGGTGTGTGGCTCATGGACATCATTCTTTGTGCATCTAAACTATGGTTTTAAGAATCAGGCATAAAGTCCAGTTTTTAGTTAATACTCTGAGTCAAGATTTATTTGAACTATGTAGTCTTATATGTAAATAATATTATAGGACATTAATATGCATATTAAAACATTCCTGGGTTCTGTCATGATTTTTAAAATTCCTAGTTCCCACTCACTTTGTAAACTCTTATTTAGGAGAGATCAAAAGTCACACACTGAAAGCTTTAGGATATAATTCAGTACACATTTTGACTTCTTTTTTTTTTTTGGAGAGGTTTTTGCTATAGGGCGTGTGCGCTCGCCAGACAGACAGAGAGACAGAGAGATAGAAAGTGAGATAGAAAGTGAGAAATCACCCCCCAGGGGGGATGGCCACGCCGCAATCCCCTCTCCTCCATTCTCCTCTCGGGATCTTGGGCACGCATGCACACGCGCCCGGCGTGAGTTTAAGCCACCGGGTCCGGGACACGAACTGCGGTCGACTACGTGGGAGTCCAGCGACATAGCCATTACGCTAACTGCTGGTCCCACTTTTGTTCTTGATGTAAATATAAATCTATACTATTTTCTGTTCCTTAAAACTCAAAAGTGTCCTTAGAACTTAAAAAGAAAAAAAAAAAAACAAAACTAACAACGTCTTTGGCCTTAGCAAAAACTAGTCATTGAGTGAAAAACAGGCATTTGTGGGCAGGGGACCATTTTATTAAGCACCTCTTAAGCAAAGAAGTTTCCACTTTTGGGTCCTATATGGAAAGCTGGTGTAGCAACAGGACAAAGATGGGTGACCGTTGTGTGAGCTGGTTCTGGGTTTGGTGACACTAAAGTTCTACATGTGTGTATAGTCTTTCCCAACTAGCACACTTGAATTACAGATCCAAATGGACTGGGCGTTTCCATGAATATTACTGAATGTTTTCTGAATATGGTATTCATTTGGTAGAGACGTTTAAGATGGCAGAAAAACTGCAGGTAGTCACATTCCCATCCAGTCTTCATTTTTTTCTATTTAATATCTTTGATATGTGCATAAAAATTTGTGGCATTTACGTTTTCCTTTGGAGTTGGCTATAACACAGAATGTCAGTCAGCTCGAATCCTAGATCTGTGAATGAAAATTCCGAGGATAGAGAAATGCATCTCATCCACCTTGTGAAACCTGCAGAATCACAGAACAGCCTGTCAGGAAGTCTTGATTGTTTTTCTCTCCTATTTGCGCTTATTTGTGTTGAAATGTCTGGGACATGGTTGGAATGAGTGTGTGGAAGAGGAGAAGTGCATTTTCTGTGGAATCTAGACAAAGCCAGGGTCATTAGAGTCATGTCAGTTTTGTGGTTTTGTCCAAAAGAGAGAAGTTCAGAGATTGATTCTAATTCATTCCTGCTTCCAAGTGATTACAACCTGAT
Source organism: Tupaia tana (assembly GCA_026018925.1). Classification (NCBI taxonomy): domain Eukaryota; kingdom Metazoa; phylum Chordata; class Mammalia; order Scandentia; family Tupaiidae; genus Tupaia; species Tupaia tana. Next base: position 7,930,931 of record JAKSZU010000017.1, on the reverse strand, counting down.
TGCTGTATTTGCAGACTGTTACCTGATTTTAATCCCAAATTAAGTCAGAAGCTCCAGGGTGCATACTCTCACAGTGACTGTAGCTGTGCCCTGGCATGCACAGGAATTCTCTTAGCCAGAGAAACTCATTATGGGGTTAGTAGCACAGCTTCTCAACCACTCTGGGCATGCTCAGTTCTAGGGCAACCAATCTGAATTTGTGTGGCTGATTTCAATGGTACACTTTTTTCTCTTTGGAAAAGATACATATATAAGTATCTCAAGGAGATTATTTTCAAATCAGAAAAGATTTTCAACCTGCATAAAGATTTTTCAACTTAAATATTTCTTTTCTTATTTTTCTCCCCTATAAATGCAACTCATACATTTTGGGGGAAAAAAAAATCCAATTTAAGCCTAATTAAATTAGGCCAAGTAAATAAAGAAAAATTTTCCTTGTTAAATCTTCATTTGTAAGTTATTTTAATTGTGAACATACTCAAGAATTGAATTTTAAAAAAAGGAAAGAAAACGAGGGAAATGCTACATTATCAGTGAGCAGTATATCCCGGTTGCTTAAAACTCATGCCGGGCACATGTGCGTGCGTGCCCAAGATCCCGAGAGGAGAAATCACCCCCCCAGGGGGGATGGCCACGCCACAATCCCTTCTCCTCCATTCTCCTCTTGGGATCTTGGGCACACACGCACATGCGCCCAGCATGAGTTTTAAGCAACCGGGTCCAGGACGTGAACCACGGTCGACTACGTGGGAGGCCAGTGACATAGCCATTACACTAACCGCTGGTTCCCGAAGTTGTACACCATTTCAAGTTGGCACATCTGAGTGGCAATCCCAGTAAAACCACCTAGACTGCAGTTGCATTTAACATCTTTCTAATTCTGTTTTCTCATCTGTAAAATGCGATAATGACACCTATCTCTCAGTGCTTTACAAGGAATTTTAAAGATAATATAATTAAGAGCATTTCACATTATTTATTATTATTGTTGTTGTTATTATTATTTTTTGTATATACTTTCAATCATATTGTTTGGCTTACAATGAGACCATTTTGATAGGGAATCAAGGATGGGAATTCTAGGTTCCAGAGTTAGCAGTTCTATTCTAATAGGGGCCAGCTAGTTTGTAAGTAAACTACATACAAATGTCTAGGGGTAATAATGGAGAAAATAAACCACAGGGAAGAGTAGTGGGCTGTTAGAGTTAGGGAGTATTATCATTTTATATGGGATGGAAAGGTTCACTAAGACAGTATCATTTTAGCAAAGGTCTTCATTTAGCCAAGGTCTAAAGGAAGTAAGGAGCTAAGTGAGGCTTTGTGGACATCTGAAGGTTGGGTGCAGACTAGCGTTCCCACCGAGGGTCAGTAAGTTCGAAACACCAGAGGGGGCTGGGAAGCAAGCCCCACATTGGAAGCACAGCAATGAAAGCATGGGTGTGGATCCCAGCCAAAGAAAGCAGAATGATGATAGGAGGGAGAGGTAATGACCACACGTAGGGGCCATGATAGAATTTTTGCCTGTTACTTAGGATAGGATGGGGAGCCACTGGAAGGGTTTTAGCAGGCGAGCTTCACAGTCTGATTTAGATTTAAATCAGTGTGTGTAGAACTGACTGAACTGATAAGAGTAGGTCACAGACTGTTGAAGGTGGCCCAAGAGAGATGATCATGGCCAGCATCAGGCTGAAGTGATGAAAGTGGGAAATGCTTGGGATATACTTTTATAGTAAAGTTCCAAGCACATAAGTTTTTGCACTGTCTTAGATCAGCAATATTAAAGAGCTTCTCCCTCTGAGGAAGTACAGTTTCCTGGAAAATCTTTATTGGCTAATTAAGTTGGGAAAAATACTTTCAAGTGGTCTCCCGAGTCTCTTCTCACTTTACCATCCTCGGCCCAAATGGAACGCCAGGAGTCAGCAACTCTTCCGGATGACGAGGTGGACCCCAAACAATGATCTCTCCTTCCATACTCATTTAGGAATGTTGTACTTGGCACAGTGGGTTTCCAGTAGCTAACGGCTCATTTCCTTAGGTCAACATACCATCTGGTGGTTAACAAAGACTTTCCTGATAAGCTTTAAGATACAGTGTTGGCCAGTTGGTTTAAGAGCAACACCAAGGTCTGGAAATCCAACAGAAATATTTAATTCATACTCAGTGTGAAACTATGCAATCCCCTCGTGTCAGCCAGCTCATCCTTTAAAAGAAATAGGAATTAAATAGCCAAGATGAAGAAATACAAGTCAGAGTTCCCCAGAGGTCAGAAGCACAGAGCTTTCTATCCAAGTATTTCTATAGAAATCAAGTTTGTCTAATAGTAGTAGAAGTTAGGACTTTACACCAAAGAAGTCTTTATGTGCCTTCGATGATAATTATTTTGTTCATTAAGGCCCCATGTAGAGTTCAATACTACTTCATAGTATTCATGTATTCATGTGTTTCTGATTTTTTTTCTCTTTTTTTTTTTATTATTATCCATTTTTTGTTACATTGAATTACATATAACTTTACAGTGTATTACATTGCTTTTTCAAAAGGGAATGCCATGCATGTCAGTCAGTACAGAGACATTAATCTCCCCACTTCAACATTCAATATCTTTCCTATGTATCCCCCAATCATTATTATTATTATTCTAATTATTTTTTATGATAAACATGATTTTTTTTTTCTCTCCAATTATCAGATCATAAAGTTCCCAACAAGAGGGAACGTAGACTCCACTCAGGGCTGGACCAAGGGTGGGTCTCGTGCAGCCCCGCAAATGTAGGTGAATCTCCATGGAACACAGTTTCAGGAACGCGGCTCAGAGAAGCAGAGACGGCCATCAGCTGATGCAGCACGCGAGGCAGACCCCGGCCACGGCTCGCGGGGTCAGAGCCCCGGCCACGGCTCGCGGGGCAGGCCCCGGCCACGGCTCGCGGGGCAGACCCCGGCCACGGCTCGCGGGGCAGGCCCGGGCCACGGCTCGCGGGACAGACCCCGGCCACGACTCGCGGGGAAGACCCCGGCCACGGCACGCGGGGCAGACCTCGGCCACGGCTTGCAGGGTCAGAGCCCCGGCCACGGCACGTGGGGGCAGGCCCCGGCCACGGCTCGCGGGGCAGACCCGGGCCACGGCACGCAGGGCAGACCCCGGCCACGGCTCGCAGGGCAGACCCCGGCCACGGCACGCGGGGCAGGCCCAGGCCACGGCTCGCAGGGCAGACCCCGGCCACAGCACGCGGGGCAGACCCCGGCCACGGCTCGCGGGGCAGACCCCGGCCACGGCACGCAGGGGCAGACCCCGGCCACGGCACGCAGGGTCAGAGCCCCGGCCACGGCACGCGGCGGCAGGCCCCGGCCACGGCACGCGGGGCAGGCCCAGGCCACGGCTCGCGGGGCAGGCCCCAGCCACGGCACACAGGGTCAGAGCCCCGGCCATGGCACGTGGGGCTGGCCCCGGCCATGGCTCGCGGGGCAGACCCCGGCCACGGCTCGCGGGGGCAGACCCCGGCCACGGCACGCAGGGTCAGAGCCCCGGCCACGGCACGCGGGGGCAGGCCCCGGCCACGGCACGCGGGGCAGGCCCCGGCCACGGCTCGCGGGGCAGACCCCGGCCACGGCTCGCGGGGGCAGACCCCGGCCACGGCTCGCAGGGTCAGAGCCCCGGCCACGGCACGCGGGGGCAGGCCCCCGGCCACGGCACGCGGGGCAGGCCCCGGCCACGGCTCGCGGGGCAGACCCCGGCCACGGCACGCGGGGGCAGAGCCCCGGCCACGGCACGCGGGGCAGAGCCCCAATCGGGCCGGAACTCCAGAAGGGCACGTGGAGCGGAGCCCCCACGCCCTGACCCCGCGCCCCAGCACGTGGAGTGGAGCCCCGCGCCCGCCTCCCCAACCCCATGCGCCGGCACGCGGAGCGGAGCCCCCGACTGCCGCCCCTGGACGTTTAATTGTATCTAGTACTTCTTGCATATTATTCTCAAAGTTTTGGGCCATTATCTCAGTCTTTATGGTGGACCTTTCTAGGCCAGCCATTTTCTCTTCTACATTAGAGATTCCATTTTCTGAATGATCTAGTCTGCTTTTAATACTTTCAAGGAAGATTTTGACTTCTTGTATTATATCCTTCATCTCTAACAGCTCCATCTGATTCTTTTGTAAAGTGTGAAACTCCTCTTTTAGATCTTGCATGAATTTCCTCACCTCCTAGAACTCTTCAACTCTTTTCTCCTTCCCCTTCAGCAGATCCGTGTCTCTCTTCTCTTTGCTCTCTGTTAGCTTTGCCACTATGAGTGATCTGAATTGTTTATCAGACATTTCCATGAATTCCCTTGAACTGTGTGTGGATGAAGAGGAGCTATCCGTTTCAATTGGAGGAGAGGCATTTTCCTGCTTCTCCATATTTCTTGTGGTCCTGCAGCGATTTCTGGTCATCTGGTGGATGGTCGGTTTCTTCCCGAAATTTTGAAGATTAATACGAGGGTTGGGAAGTGTGCAGAAAAGGAAGCAGAGAGAGGGAAACAATACCAACAACAACAAAAAACAGACAAGAAACAGAGAAAAAGAAGAGAAAAACTTTGGAATAAATCTAAAAAACAAAAATTAATATTCAAAAAATTTCAATAAAAATCAAAAATTAGAAAACCGCGCGGCGCGCTAGCGCGCCACGCAAAATGTCTAGATCTCAGGAGCCATGGAGCAGACTGTCTCTTGAAGAAGGGCTGTTCTGGGAGGAGCAGAGGGGATTATTAACAAAACAAAGGCCTAGGAGGGAGGGGCCAAAGGGCCCTGTAAGACGCCTCACCTTAAAAAATTCTAAAAAGCAAAAATTAAAAAAAAGACAGACAGACAGAGAGAGAGAGAGAGAGAGAGAGAGAGTGAGAGGTAGAGAGAGACCAAGATTGATTCAGAGACAGGAGATATGAAAGGGGTTTTTACCCTACCATGTGGGATTTTGTATGCTGGAGGCCCAGTTAGGAGTGGGACCTCTTCCTTCCTCCCAGCATGTCTACATCTCAGGAGCCATGGAGCAGACTGTCTCTTGAAGAAGGGCTGTTCATGTGGGATTTTGTATGCTGGAGGCCCAGTTAGGAGTGGGACCTCTTCCTTCCTCCCAGCATGTCTACATCTCAGGAGCCATGGAGCAGACTGTCTCTTGAAGAAGGGCTGTTCATGTGGGATTTTGTATGCTGGAGGCCCAGTTAGGAGTGGGACCTCTTCCTTCCTCCCAGCATGTCTACATCTCAGGAGCCATGGAGCAGACTCCATGTGTTTCTGATTTTAAGTCTTAGGAGGAAGTACTGTATCTTGGGACGGTCTCACTCAGCAGGAATTATATAATCAGTCGTTGACCTGATACTATTTAACATAACTTCTCCATTTTCCCAAAAGATATTATGAAGCCATGACAGTGCATATTCAAGGATATTCTGAGACAGAACAACACAAATATTCATCACCATCATCACTGTAATCCTCATTATCATGTCCTGACTAAGAGAATCTTCATTTCTGAATAGTGGTTGCCAATATCCAGGCTGGAGACGGTGTCAAGTGGGAAAACACCGTCCCACACCGAACAAGTTGCACACAAGCTTGTAAGGATAACCAAATGGGAAATGTGTGCAGATCACATTATGTCTATTAACGTGTATAATACCACAGTTAGTTTCTAATTGTGTGCAAGCATGTTTTTAATTGTTTGACAAGTAGAGAGTCTTTCCAGTTTTTTTTTAAAGAATTATTTTATTTAACTTTATTTATCCATTTTTAATTTCAATTTCACCAGAGAGAGACAGAGTGAGAGAGAGCGAGCGAGAGAGGGAAAGTGAGAAAGCAAGCCGCCAGGTGTGGGACTCGAATCACGGTCGCACAGTCAGCCATGTGGGAGTCCAGTGCCCTAAACCACCATGCCATCTGCCAGCCCCAAGTCTTTCCAATTTTATAGTGAGAAGCAGAGGCATAGACGTTCAGCCCGGGGCATTCTGGTAGTAAAGTTCATGCACTTAACCACAATAGAATGAACCTATGTAATGCCATAAGTGTAACTATTTAGTACATATGTGCCTATGGATTTATATACTTGTTTCCATTGTTCTGCATTGTTTCTATTGTCCCTTAATATTCATATAGCACACCCAGAACACATGCATTGTTCTGTTCTCTAGTATCGGTGGAATTACCAATTCTTCTGTTTGATACTTAAAAATATGTAAGGAGGTGGTCTAGGTTTTGGAGCAAGGTTAGTTTGCTTGCATTCCCACAGAAACCACCTAAATATAGCAGGGATTTCTAGAGTTACATGAAAACTCTCTTTAAGGAAAATTAATCAGACTAACACGTTCCCATCCCTTCATTCTTGAGTTATGTACAGCAGTTGGAAAACCCTCAGCTCAAAGTTAACAGGTCTCCCTTTATTAAAAGGTTTTTTATGTGAACATATTTTCTGTTAACAACCTATGATGGTTTATCAGTAATATTATATTTCTATGTATGTATATCTATATACACATTAGTAACATAATTATGATGATATAATTATATGTTTTATTTTTCTTTCTTTTTCTATTTAATAAAATTCTTAATCATGAGTCCATTCTTCTTGTGTATGGTGTTTGGGGCAATGATATGAAATAAACTTATAGATGAGACATGAAGAGCATATTGAGTTATTGAAAATTACGTAGATGTAGATCTAGCATGTCAACAAAGCTATGGATTCAAAGGAAAGAATGATTGCTATTGAAAAAAAAACACTTTTTGAGTATATAGATCTCAAAATCATATAATTGAATGAATGCCCCCAGGACTAATAATTCTAGATTTTCTGACCTGACGTATTGTAGATGAAGGAACGTATTAAACAGGGACCTGTCGGAATCTCTGTCTCTAATTACAGTTAGTGAACCATTGGTTATCCAGTGCACTCTGCCTAAAAATATCAAGCTCTTATTCTTCAGACTCATTTCCAACAATGCATTCTTAAGAAAATAAGTATTTTGGAACACGAAAACAACTTCAACGTACATAAACAAAATGTGTGTAACTTCCCTGGGAAAAGTTTGTTGTTTAATTTGTTTTTAAAGGAAGTAATTGATTTTTCTTGGCAGATCTGATAAAAATAACGAAGTCTTGGTTGTCTAATCTGGAGGTCATGCCCTCCTCTAGAATCATTAGTGCATAGCTCAGATTTAAGTGAATTCATGTTCTCCTGGGGCTCTTGTTTGATATATGACCATGATATGCTACCATTCGGCTCCACTACGATGAAATTACTCACATAGGCAGAGTGTAAATCAGCAATTATAGATGTGTGTAAGGTGCGTGTGTGTGTGTGTGTGTGTCTGTGTGTGTGTATATATATATATATATATATATATATAGAAACAAACAAGAAATTTCTGCAGAAAGAATAAATCAGATAGACAAGCATTTAAGAATACTTCTGCACTGACTTACCATTTATTGCATATCCTATCATAAATTTTTGATTTATGATAAAAAATGGTTGCAATATGTTGCAATTTGAAATTTTGTGTTTTTTTTAAAAGAATTATTTATTTACCTTTATTGATTCATTCATTCATTTTAATTTGTCCAGAAAGAGACATGCAGAGAGAAAGAAAGAGAGAAAGTGAGAAAGCAAGCCACCAGGTCCGGGACTTGAACCATGGTTGGCAATGTGGAAGAGTCCAGCACCTTAACCACCATGCTATCTGCTGGTCCACATATATATTATACATATTATATATTCATTACAGAACCTTAGAAAGACCTCTACTCTGCAACATTTGTTAGCAATGTGTGAACTGGAAAATAATGGGAAATATATTTATTTGAAATTTTTCCTACAACTTCTGTTCTAAATGCAGTAGCTCATATTATTCCTATCATTGATATGAATTAATGCAATTTTGAAAGTAATAAATTAAGTACAAATGTAGGCAAAAGTAAATATAAATTCAGTAAAATTTATGAAGTCAATGTCCTTAATATTCATAATACACTTGTAAAAGATATGAGGAAATATTGGACAAATACACTTACATAGTATTGACCAGTGACAACTCATAGAAAGGTTTTTAATGCTAACGCACAAACAGTGTTAGTAGTTGAGAACATGGAGAGCATGCTGATGAAACTTCAAGATGGCAATGTAGACTTTCCTTTTTTGTAATTACCAGCATGTACATAAGCTCACCAGAGAGAAAGAAAAAGAGAGAGAGAGAGAGAGAGAGAGAGAGAGAAAGAGAGAGAGAGAGAGAAGAGAAAGAGAATACTTCCCAATGGGATATGGTCACACTGCAACCCTTTTTCCTTCACTTCTTCCTATCAGGATTTTGGGCATGCACACACACCCAGTGTATTTTTGAAGCCACCAGGTCTAGTATTTGAATTGTGGTCAGTTGTGAGGTCTGGTGCCCTTAACCACTGTGCTAAGGGACCAGCCCAACCTACAGATTCTTTAAGGAGATTCAATGTAAAGGCTGATAATTATGATTTCACCAGATCTGGGTAAGATATAAAAATCAAAACATAAAATTTAATAGAGCTAAATATAAAACATGCATGTATGTGGAAAATTCTATTGTAAAATTATCCAACTAAGAAGATATTCTTATGTTTGATATTTTGTGTTTTTTTTTAAAGTTAATTATTTTCTTATTACTAGAAGGTGTATGCACTCACCAGAGAGAAACCTAAGGACAGAGATAGAGAGAAAAAGAGGGAGAAGGAGAAAGCATCCCCCAGTGGGACACGGTCATGCTGCAGTCCTTTCTCCTCCATCTCTTATGCAAACCATGTCTTTCAAGCTTTCAGAACTGGGATTTGAACTGACAACTATATTGGATCCAGCTCCTTCAGCCACTGGACAGCCTTATATCCTGTCTTTTAAAACAAAAATTTTGATTTGAACAGAAAATAGCCACAATTTTTCATTCATCAGAATGCACTTGTAATGTGGATATGAAAACCTACTATAAACCTTTGCTTTATTATTTACTATATCAAGCAAGTTTCAAGAAATAAAGTTTTATTCAGTAGTGCTGGTCACATGACTTCTTGAGTATGACGTCTAGTTCTGAGTACTGTATTTATAGAAGCATAGTCTCAAATCAGATGCATTTAAATGAGGTCAAATGCAATGTGAGAAATCTGGAAAACAAGTCAGACTGCAGACTGTAGGGTTTGGCATTAAAGGGTGCAGGCATGGTTGCAGAAATAATGGAGTTTAACATTAAGCTGTTACTGGCTAGCACTTGACCTTGGCAAGCTCTTTAACTTCTGTGACTACTCGATCTTTCTCTTTAAAATGATGATCCCGTTAAATATCCCTGTGATGTCCAAGGAAATGATACATACATTCGCAAACTGCTTAATTGCATTGTGAGTATTACAGCTAAGAATACTATTTTCACAGTATGTTACCAAATGGCCACTCTAGAACAAACACATGGTAAAATGCAATAATCTTAAAAGATTTTTAGGGCTGTCCCACAGAAGAAATTTATTTATTTTTGGACCAGAAAGCATCATTAGAAAGTTAAGTAGAAAGCTGCAGGACAGGTAGGAGATTTATCTTCTAGCAAAGAACATTCCCACAGCATGAAATGCTTGAAAATTAAATAAGCCACCCCCAAACGCAAAGTGCTCCCTGGTGTTACTCATTTTCAGACAGCAGCTGCAAGATTATGCAGCAGGAAGGAGGTAAGAGCAATTTCTACTCTGATTAGAATGTTGCACTCGGCAAAATTTCCTGCAAATATTCATAATCCTATCATTTAAATCGTTTTCTTACCAGAATCGATTCCAGTGTCCCTCACAAAACAATTGCTTAGTTCTGAGAGACAGCAACCAAGCAGATGTTTAGTTCCTACTTCACACAGTGCAAAGAGGAGTGTGAAAAAGTCCCAACTATCCCATGAGATAACTGGGAACTGTCTTGGGAGCCCTACCATTACACAGGTTAACGATGATGCCCGTGTTAACTGAGAGGATGGTTTTGGGTGAAAATAATAGACGTTGAATAGAGAATAAAGTTTCCCCAGTGAAGCAGATGCCAAGGGGGTGGTTTAACAGGTGTGACCTCCCAGGAATAAAGACCTCCACAGTCAGAGTCATTGAATGCACCAACAGCAAAGCACATGCTGGGCTAATAACAACCTGAGTTGCACTAAAAAAGTTAAGTTAGAATCCAGGCCAGGGGACAGACCAACCACTGCATTCTATATAGCATAAATCACATATGGATGTGATATTTAATTTGGGGCATGATATTTTAAAACAGACACTGATCTAGCTTTGGTCTAGAAGAAAGAGGCAAAACAGGAAATGGAGTGGACCCATGCCATAAAGTGAACGGTTAGAGAAACTGAAGAAGATAAAGCTTTGGGAAGAAAATGTAGATCTCTTAAGATATCTGAAGAATTCTCACATAAAAATACTAATTCTATTAGCTCAGAACACTCAAGAGCGTTGGCAACAAGTGCTAACCCACAGAGGAATGAACCCATCACTGCACAGCACCGGGTAGACACCAAATGTGGGAAATGGAATTAGATGACAGATATAGTCATATTTTACAGTTTCCAATAATAGCTTGTCTAGTGTAAGACAGATGGACTATCATTTCCAGACAGGGAATCCCAATTATTTGGTAGTGACTCCAAGTCTACTTCTTGAGGCGTTTAGATCTATTTAGGTGAGAGGAAGGAATATCAATAATAAATCCATGGATTTCAGGAAAATGGTGTAAAGGAGCTGAAATATTGATAGAGCAGATGGGGAGAGGTCACCACTGCCAGGCAAGAGTATGGTAAATAGGGGTACAGGGAGGGAAGAAAGCAGACAAAACCAGATGTGGAAGTTAGTAGTATTTCCTTTAACAATATTCACTAAGGGACTATAATATGATCTAGTGTCCTGTCTAAGATGATAATGGTAAACAAAAACACTGAAGATATTCTAATTACTGGTTTAAGGCTCCAGATGCAAGAGAAAGACTTTGGTTTTCATATCTTGGAAGACTTCTTTAAAAAAAATTTCCATCAGCTCACTAAAAAGTAAGACTTAAGATCATTCTAAGCACAAAAGAGAGCCATTTTTTTTTTAAATTTTATGGAATGCTCAAATCTTAGAAGAAATGTTTTCTTTTTATCACTTTTGTTTTCCATTTGGTACAGGAAACAAAAGTGATGTGCTACTAGAATAGTTTCAGTTTTATATTTTTTCATAGGTCAAAAAATTAGAGAGTAGATAATTTCACTACACATTCATTATCAGGATAGCTCCTGGTCATCTTTGCAGACCGAGAGGCTTAGTTAAGCATCATTACCATCCAGATAGAACCTAAAGCTCGTAATCGCCTTGACAATTTCCACCAAGAATAATGACTTCCATGGAAATTAACAAGCAAACCAATTTTCCAAGTTTCCATTTCTCTTTCCCTTCTTCAATGGATGTATTCATCCTAAGGAATCACTGTTTTTTGCCAGGATTGGCAGGGATTATCCCACTTAGTGTTACATTAATATTAATATGAATTAGTATACATTACTTTAAATCAATATTAATGGTTATACTTTTGATATATTTCCCCATCTAAATATTTAAAAATCTTTTACAGCAAACTAGGTAAGAACACTTTTTTAACTCTCTATTCTTTTTTTTTATTAGTATTCATTTATATACACAATTAAATGATAGAACATTTTCTCAGAAGACCTGATGTTTTTTCTGGAAGCCATAAAAGTTGACAAACCATTCTTTAGAGAATTGAAGGAAGTGGTATCAGGTTTCAGCTTTAAGCTAATCTTTCTTTATTGTTTAAATGCCAGTATTCTGAGCCAATTCACAGACCAGAGACTTTGTCTCTCTTGATTATTAAAGAATGTTATAGAAATGATTTTTTATCACTATTTATTTTATTACAAGGAAATAATCTATGCTCCTCATTCTATGTTGTGGATATCATCTAAATTTTATAGATTATCAAGAGGTTTCAATTACATTTATATTTAATGTAATTTAAATGTTGCAATTCAATTATCATAATGTTGCATGCAAACTTTCCTTTAGCTTACATTTAGAAGCTGCGTATGTCCACTTATAAGCAGAAAAATTATATTATGATTCTTTATGACAGGATTATTTACCCTGCATTAAATTCAATTACATTGGTACCAACCAGTGGCACAATGGTTACATCAAGCTGGACTCCCACTTAGTTGACTGCTTTTCAAGTCCCAGACCTGGCAGCTTAAAACTCATGCAGGGAGAGTGTGCATGCATGTTCAAATTCCTACGGGGAGAATAGAGGAGAAGGGACTGTGGTGTGGTCATTCTCCCTGGGGAGTGGTTTCTTCCTTTTTGTTTCTCTGTCTCTCTCTGCCTCTCCAGCAAGCGTACACACCAATAGCAAAAATCTCTCTAAACAAATTTTTTTATTATATTAATTACTCAAGGGTACAAAACAGACCTGGTCACCCTGACTGGAACAGTGCAGAGAAGGGCTTCTTCCTTAAAGCTCAACTGTACAGTGCACCAGGGATCGCTCACCTGTACAATGCCCCTGGGACCCCACAGGAACTATGAAGAACCAGCCTACTGTGACTGAATGCCTGAATCTAAAGACAATGGATATTAAAGAAAATCCAACCAGCCCCCAGAACAAGGAGTCGCTGTCTGAACACCATGAAACCAAAGTAGAGACAAAATTCCAAGTTTATAATTGCTGGTGCTCTTTCAGATACATTAAAAAGAATTTTAAGAACAATCTGTGTGGACAAAACCACGCTTCCCACAATGGGATAAGAGAGCAGAACATTACAAATTCCAAGGTACACCACTGTTCTACTGGATAGAGTGCCTTACCTTAGTAAGCAGGTGTGTGTGCCACAATCTCCGTTTACCTCATCCATTATGTATAAGCTACCGTGTGCAAGGTTCTGAGATGGGTGCACACCTGAGGAAGACATCTTCTTTTCTTCTAGGCTTTGTTTTCCGGTTTTAAGGATTTTTGTCCTGTCTTGAGCTGCCGATAGGTTCATGCACCTAATATTTGAACAGAATCCCAACCTGTTTACTGGCTTTAAGTTTTAAGCATAGTTCCTTAGCATTTCTTTGATTTATGAAAGCAAAAACTACTCTTTTTGAAATTAAAAAATGTAGTAAAAAATACCTATTTAATGAACACAGTAAGCTATATAGCATCAGGAAGGTGCTACCTTATAGTATATTCATTCTACTCAGAATTTCATGCCTAAAGTCAGACATGGATTCACAGATATGTATATATCAGCAGAGCTTGCTATCGAAAATAGTTGGATTATTTAAGAAATTCTGTGAATCAACAAAATGTGTGTGGGGGGGAAGGAATGGAAAACAACTGAGATAGTGTGGGAGAAGGGTGGGAAGTGGCAGAGGGTGAGAAATAGGGGGAAAAATATATATATACACACATATATATATATTAAACTAGAAATGAAAAATTATTGATGATAACATGTATGATCAAGCCACTATGCATTATATTCTGGATGGGAAATCACATTTTGTATGCTGTGACAATGCTCAATGAATGAATGTAAATTAATTCAAAACAAAAAAATTAAAAAATTCAAAAAAAGTTCATTTTAAACAGGTAAGCGGGACAAAGGAACAACCTACTTTATTAAGAAACCACTAGATTTCAAAAATTGCTAGCTTCTTTGCACAGTTTCTATCACTTAACTGTCATAATCATGAGAAGGAGGTATTTTTCTTCCGCTATGCACAGAAATCAGCTGAATTTCCATGAGTCTAAGTGGCATGTCCTAAATCACATGATTAGAAATTAGAACCCAATTCTGCCTGACGTTGAAGAACTTGTACAGTACAACGCCATGTCCAAACCGGCAATGTATAGGTGCCAAATAAGTCACACTGGAAAACTGCCACAATAACACAAAATAGCACGCAGCCCAGGCTTGTGTAAGGATGTACGATCGAGATGGAGTTGCTAAAAGAAGGGTTTTTCTGCAAGGCCCTTGAGAGCTAATAGGCTCGGAGAATAGCATAGAAGGAAACTCTTCAGAAAGGGCTGTAGAGAAATAGAGATGAAAAATCAAAGGAAAAGTCTTGAAAGTTGATTTTTGAAAATCAAATTCTCAAACAAAGTCTTAGCCACACAAAAGATCGGTTCAGTAAACTTAGTCCAGACTGGCTTCCTCGTACCCCTCTTCTGCCCTCCTTCGATCTCCCACATGCAGCTGGAGTCAAGTTGGAAAACACAGCTGCCTTCTCACTCCTGTTTATGAGGCTTCCCTGACTGTGCGGGCCTTCAGGGTGAAGTCCCAACATCTTTACCGGCTCACAAGAAGCCTCCAGAATCCAGGTTTCTTTCCTTTGTCCCTCGACATTTCAGCCTTGAGGACACTCTTTTAATTTCTTAAAAGAAGCCATCTCTTTCTGGCCCAGGGCTCTCTGGAACACTGTCCTCTCTCTTAGAAACAGTCTCTTTCCTCCTTCCTGTGCACTACATTCAAAGCCTGTTTTTCCCTAACTTCTTTGAAAGCCGACATCATATATTTGGCTTGTTATCTGCTGCATTCACCAGATCTAGCTGACTGCAATTTTTTATTTTTTCATCCAATATATGTTAACTCTGCCTCATGACAGGCTCTTTAGAAAGGATTATTTCTGGGGCTTAAAACCTCTGGCACTGTCATGTTAACAGTTTTTCTTGTCTCAGAAAGAGTTGGAATTTAAGGACTGTTAACTATTGTGCTCAAGCAAGATTTCTAAATTTCTGGCCCCTTCTAAAAGATAAGATGAAAAGCTATATCAAGGGAAAAGACTGTGCAATATATGTATTTTTTTTTTAAAAAAGCAAACCACTGTTTCAAACCCCTTTGTTGGGAAAGTATGATTGAATAGAAAGAAACCAGGACCAGATGGAGAATGAATGCCGTGGCTAAAGATTGCCAAGAAATATAAATTTCTGCCAAGAAAATATAATAAAAAGGGTCGAGACACTCCCTAGAAATAGCTGTCCAGTTGGGCTCTCAAAGACTTGGCTGTCTAGGGAACAACCCCATTACTGTCCTTCCCCCTGCCCAGATAGAGAATCCAGCTCTGGGGGTCCCTCTAGTTCTACAATTAAAGACATTACCTTTAAGAAGGGGATAGACGTGAATAATGTGCACTTTAGCATCACTTTATATAGAAAATAAGATCATAAAATTCTGGTCAGTATCCTCCCTGAAATGCTTTGTGTATGTGAGTATGTGTTTAAGAGAGAGTTTTACTATAGGGCACGTGCACTCGCTGAAGAGACAGAGAGACAGAAAGTGAGAAGTCACCCTCGGGGGGGATGGCCGTGCTGCAATCTTTCCTCCTCCATTCTCCTCTCAGGATTTTGGGCACACGTGCACATGTGCCCGACATGAGTTCAAGCTGCCAGGTCTAGGACTTGAACTGCAGTGGACTACATGGGAGTCCAGCGACATAACTATTACACCATCTGCTGGTGCTGTCTTGTGCTTTTTCATGCACTGCAATAAAGAAGAATCAAAGTGATCTTCCCCAGAGAGAAGTTGCCCTAATTTGAATAAGCCGTGGATTACTATGCATTTAGCCCATAGTAATCCATCCATAAATGTTAGTTGAATTAATAAACATATGTATTAACAGGTGACATCAGACTAGTCAGGTATTTGAAAAATGACTTAGAGGTAGTAACTTGTTAAAGCTATAAAGACATTGAGTCGTTCAGGAATAAACCCTATATAAATACATTTTGTCCTAAAGATCTTGAGTAATTTAAGTGTATTTTCAAACATCTTGTTAAATCTTTTCAATCAGATAAATTCGTAATTCATGATGAACCCTACCACTGCTTAGTATCACAGTTTCAATTTATTTCTGTTTTATAGTCTGAGAAGAATCAGACTTTGCTTGGGTAATTTGATTCCTGAGCTATGTCTTTTATTTTTGTAGGAGATGGGAGAGATGTGAAGGAGAAACAATTTGTTACCGAAAGTTCAAGATATTTCTAAAAACAAGTAGGTGACAGAGGTCTTGGTTAACTCAATTCTTTGACCTCTTCGCTACACAGAAGTGAGAGACATGATATGAAATAATAAAGATTTTTCTAGGATGAGGCCATTTAACTTCTTTGTTTTCGCTGGTTTTGAGAAACTCCCAATTTCACTTAAAAGATGTTTTTTTTCAGGAAAAATAACCGAGATGATTTCTTACCCCCATAATATGAACATAATATTAACAGAAAGATGTTATATTTAGTGGTATTAGATTATATCTATAGAAGATCAAGGAGTCTTCTTTTTTTTTAAAGTTAAAATATTAAGGCCGCTGATATTTATTGATTACTTATTTTGTGTCAGGACTGATCCCAAGGGATTTATTTAGATTACTTTATTTGATCTTCACCCTGACTCTAAGAAGTAGGTTCATTTGTTATTGGCCTCCGTTTACAGATGGGGAACCAAACACACAGAACATTTATTGATAGTTCTGTTGCTCATGGTTACCAAGAAAGTGGCATAGACAAGACCTGATCTAATTCTACAGTTAATACGTCCATCATACATCATAGAAATTTCTCTTTCAAAAGCAATATGGCTCGGGAACCAGCAGTTAGCGTAATGGCTGTGTCGCTGGACTCCCACGTAGTCGACCGCGGTTCGCGTCCCGGACCTGGTGGCTTAAAACTCACGCTGGGCGCGTGTGCGTGCGTGCCCAAGATCCCGAGAGGAGAATGGAGAAGAAGGGATTGCGGCGTGACCATCCCCCCTGGGGGGTGATTTCTCGCTTTCTATCTCTCTGTCTCTCTGTCTGTCTGGCGAGCGCACGCGCCCTATAGTGAAAAATCTCTCAAAAAAAAAAAAAAAAAAAAAAAAAACAATATGGCTCTAACATATTATATTTTAATCCCCTTCAATATTTTTCCACCAGCTCATTTAGAAAATAAGCTTGGACTACCATTTGAGAGAACAATGGGAAATATCTTTTTTAGAATGTGTTAATTGACATATTAGGAAGAGATTACATATTCTTGGTTTCTGAAATAAAAACATTTATTTTCTAAGGTGAGAAAGAGTCCATTTGATATCTTAGCAAGTCACCTGAGATCAGGACATTACCTTATCAGGTTAGCCATGTGAAATTGTTAGAACTACAAGTCCAAACTGGTTCAATATTGATCATTTCAGACAGTTCAGCCTAATGGTTCTCAGTTCCTGAGAAATTTCAGCTCAGAGTAGTTAAAGTGAACAATGGAAGGCCAGCTCGTGGAGTAGAGGTTAGGGTACCTGGAGTCACACGGCCAACCACACGGTTCAAGTCCCCAACCTGGCACCTTGTGAAACACACCCAATGCTTGTGCATACGTGCCCCAAATCCCAAAAGGAGGGCAAAATGGAGGAGAAAGAATTGCGGTATGACCATTCCCCCAGAGGGTGCTTTCTCACTTTCTCTCTCTGGCAATACGTATGCTCTATGGCAAGAAAAACAAAAACAAAAGCAAAAAAGCAGAAACAAAACCAAACAAACCAAAATGCAAACTGAAAATTACAAATCCAGAATTATTTAGGGTGAAGTGAAAGGGAGAAAAATCAGAAGACAAGACTCTTCTGTTCAAGGGACTCAGAATAAAATTATACAGGAAACAACCAGGGTCAATATAAGATGGCAAATAGTTACTGTGAGGTCATTGTGGCATTGTCTATGGAGAAATCTACAGGAATTTGGATCTGATCCAGAAGTGAGCCCTGAGAAAACAGGATTGACAGAGAAGGCCTGCAAAGCTGCCGTAGGTGGAAGAAACACCAGGATAAAGGCAGACAGGTGGGACCAGCTCGGAGCACAGACTGCAGGGCACAGGAAGACCGCAGGACTGAAGGGCACGGAGCCCACAGGGCCACAGCAAGGCAGCGGGTGAAGAGAGAAGAGCTGAGCTAAGAGGAGAACCCCGGGTCGATTCTGCCAGAAGTGAGAGAGTCTTTTCCAGAATGATCGTGTTGATAAAATCATACATGCCATCTTACTAACTAGAAAGATTAAAGTGGTAATGGACAAATGTAAGAGGCTTGGGGCAGAGAAATTGATGAAAGGCTAGTTAAATGGTTCAGGGCAAACTGTGTGGGCCCAGATCTGGATGTAAAAATAGAACATTTTGAATTCAACCAGTTGAATGTGACACATGGTTTGAAAGTCAAATAGGGCTAGATTTCTGATTTGACTTATTTGTGGAGTAGAAAAATGTGTCTAAGATATCAAACCTCAGTGATTAAGAAACATGGAGATTTTATAGGGAAAGTATACAAGATAGGGAGATGATTTATTCTAATAAGTATATAAAGCATTAAGTTTATTATTAGCTGCTGTCAGAAGCATTGATTACCAAGAAATATATTTACCCACTATATGTATTTATATGTGTGTATATATGGTCAATTCTTTAATCCATATGAAAGATAAGTATTGCTATTCAAATTTTGTAAGTAAGGAAATGGAGGCTCTGAAAGATGAGATCGGTTTCCCTGGCCCAGCGTGATGGCACAGTGGCAGCTCAATGTTCTGCAATGCTGGGAACCATATAGAAGACTGGGGTCTGGGTTCCACGTTGACTTGCATGGACCAGACACTTACATACGCGCCTGTGACCCTCGCTGGCTGGGAAGGCTGTGAAGACGATCATGATATTTAACCTGTTGGGATACTTGTCTTTCTCCTCTTGCTCTCTTTCTGTGTCTCTTCTTCTGAAAAGAAATAAACGCAAAAAATAATTTAATAAATATAATTTTTCCAAAGTCACACAACACTAAATATATATGACTCCAAAAGCAAAGCCTTTGCTTTTTCATCTATTTTACTCAAGTAGAATTCAAAATGACAGCTGGCCCTTCAAGTGACTCTGTTTTATTTATTTATTTATTTATTTATTTTTTTGACCAGAACTAGAATGAGAGGAGAAGACAAGATATTTGGCTTGAGGGTCTCAGCAGTAACTGAGTCATGGGTGGGAGCTCACGTTATGGTCGAGGAATAAGGGAAGAAGAAAACAAAACTAAACTCCTGTGAGTTTCCCGGAATAAAGGTCATAAAGTAGAGAGCAACAGGTCAAGAAAGACTGAGAGACCGAGTTTGAGAGAAGGAAGCACCAGGGCTCCTGGTCAGGTATGCACTGAATACGGCCCCAGGTAAGGAACAGGGAGCAGGAAGTGCTACAGGCAGAGGGGACCGCTGCGGCAGCTGCAGTCGAGGGACACACTAGGTAGGTGAACGCCAAGATGGAAGAGAGATTTGGGAGAATGAGCAGTGTGAGGATCTGGCTAGAAAAGGCAGTTTCTGCAAAGTGGAAGACCCTAGTGCCATTCTGTCGGATCAGGTCCCCCTGATTTTATTTAATCAAGCACTTTTGAAGTGTGGGCTTCCCAGACTCTTAGTTGTTGCAGGTTGATGGTCGCTCTAGTCAGTTTGGGCTGCTGTAACAAAATACCACAGCCTTGGTGGTTTAAACAGCAGGCATTTATTCTTCATGGTTCCGAAGGCTGGGAAGTCCAAAATCAAGATGCTGCCCAACTCAGTTCTTGGTGAGGACTCTTCCTAATACGGTGGGAAGTCGGGGAAGGAAAACACAGCCTGAGCTCTCCAGTCTCTTCTCTTTTATTTGGAGAGGTTTTTGCTATAGGGCGCGTGCTCTCTCCAGACAGACAGAGAGAGACATAGAGACAGAAAGCGAGAAATCACCCCCCAGGGGGAATGGCCACGCCGCAATCCCTTCTCCTCCATTCTCCTCTCGGGATCTTGGGCACGCACGCACACGCGCCCAGCGTGAGTTTAAGCCACCGGGTCCGGGATGCGAACCGCGGTTGACTATGTGGGGGTCCAGCAGCATAGCCATTACACTAACTGCTGGTTCCCTTCTCCAGTCTCTTCTTACAAGGACACGAATACTGTCACGAGAGATCCATCCTCATGACCTCATCTAAACCTAATTTATTATTTATTTTTAGAGGTTTTATTTATTTATTTATTTATTTTTGCTATAGGGCACATGTGCTCACCAGACAGACAGAGACAGAGAGACAGAAAGCAAGAAATCACCCCCGGGGGGATGACCATGCCGGAATCCCTTCTCCTCCATTCTCATCTTAGGATCCTGGGCACGCACGCACACGAGCCCTGCATGAGTTTTAAGCCACCGGGTCCAGGACGTGAACTGCGGTCGACTACGTGGGAGTCCAGCGACATAGCCATTACGCTAACTGCTGGTTTCCATCTAAACCTAATTACTTCCCGAAGGCCCCATCTGCAAATGCAAGGGGGAGGGACCATGCAAACATTGCTCCATGGCAGTGGTTGGGGCAGCTGTTGTTTGTGCCTGATTATAGAAGAACTTCTGTGCTAGTATCTCATTGACCTTCCCCAGAGTTTGATTTTATAATAAAAATTGCCTATTATCAAAACCTTCTATTGGGCTGGTCCCATGGCCTAGTGGTTAAGGGAGCCATATTCTGTAAGGCCTTCTGTGGTTCAACTCCCACTACAGTGACTTGGAACAGTCTGGGCATGTGTGTGCGCGTGCCTAACAGGGTGGGGAAACAGGAGAGGGGATTGCAGCGTGGTCATGCCTCACCAGAGGGTGCTTTCTCCCTCTCCCTCACCCTGTCTCTCAGTCTTTCTCTGGTGACTGCCTGTACCTGCTATCGACGAAAACAGATGGACAAACAAAACCTTCTACAATTTTTAAATGTAAAAATTGCTAATACAGTTTTTGGTAATAAGATTGCTACCTAGAAATATAAATTCCATCACGGGGGATATTTATATTCATTGCTGATGTAACAGATCCCCTAAGTTATAGGGTGCTGGGGTCAGCCCAATAGCCAGGTGGCTCAGGTGACTGGATCCCACGTGGCCAACTGCAGAAGGAAGTATGGAATAACTATCCGCTCTGGGTTTGGTTTTTTTGTTTGTTTTTTCCTTCTCACTTTCCTTCTCTCTCTGTCTTGCTCACTCACTCTCTGTCTGTGGCAAGCCAAAAAAAAAAAAAAAAAAAAAAAAAAGCTAAATTATAGGGTATTGAAATATTAGACTTGAATTTCAGAAAGTGCTGAGGAAAACCTATTTCTCAGCAATTGTTGACTCTTATGTTTACTCTGACTCCTCCTTTCTTCCCTGCAGATCTACCACGGAGTAGAATAGCAGAAGTCTTGACTCTGTGAAGAAATAGAATTTCATAGCCCAGCCTCATCTCTGTGCTCATAAAATAGAGCGAAGAGCAAGTTGGAGACCCAGCTCAGAAGAGTACTGTACCCCTATCTCCGTGAGGCGAGCAACTTCCCGACTGTCATTTGTATCGTCATAAACAGCCCATTTAAGGGTGCTGCATTTGCCACAAGCAAATGAATTTCAGGGAGCGGATATCCACATGGTTGGTAACTCTGCTTCCTTGCTAGGAAGTGTCTCGGTCTCCTAGCAACCTTGTAGGGAAACCCAAGAGGGGTATGAAATTAGACGGCCATGTGGGCGGAATACCTGTAGAGTGTTCAGTTTTATGAAAAGCTTTCACTAAAAATTACATATATTATGCAAAATGCTACAGTAACGAGGTTAAGGTAGGAATTGTTCAACTCCTCCACAAGCAATTTAGGGTTCCAACAGTACCCGATAGCCAAGGACCTAAATGTACAAAAAAAAGAAAGACCTATCTGGATGCCAGATAGGTTCATCTTTCAGGACTAGGGAGAATTCTCTTCCTCAAAAAGAGGTTCTAGGGCATCCTGATCCAGGCTCTTCTTTTCTGAAAACCTTCCCCGACTTTATGGATGGAGAGAAATAAAACATTTTCTCCTGAAAATAGGCAAATTAAAAAAAAAATGTCAGGAATACAAATGTAAGTAGCGAGCCTGCAAAAGACTGCCCTTTGTGGACAGTCGCTGCAGCTGAAATCGAACCCGAGCCTGTGCCAGCTCCTCCTGTGGTCTGTTTTCCCATAGAGCATTTGAGGGTCAACTGCATGTAGATTCTTGTGCTATAACCCCACAAATCAAAAGTTAGTGAAGTGACCCCCATGATCTGTGTGTGACCATTCTGCTCAGGGGAGTCCTGAGAACTGCTGCTGCATTTGACAGGAAGTGCCCTTGATGGTGCCTGCTGGTGCCTTCACTCACAGCCATTATCTTCCTTGTGTGGATAAGGAATTTGCGCTCCAAAGGACTCACAATATTTTCCTCCAGCCCAGTTTGACACCCCTGCCTTAATTCCTTTGACTAACAAAGCAAAATCCATCTGTTTTTCTCAGTTGATTTATTTACATGTATAGTTTTCCTCAGTTTCTCTTTATTTCTCTTCTCAGCTAATTTTGTCAGATACATACTGGGTGTCTGTGTGTCCACAAAAGAATTGCACACTGGAACTCTTCCAGAGCTGAACACATCCGTGTAGAGCTCCTCTGTTCCAGGCGCTGTGCTGGTGTTGGAGATAAGGTAAGAACGATAGACTGCTTCTGTCTTTAGGAACTTGCAACCTGCTGGGGAAGAAAGACAAGCAATAAACATTGTAAATAAACATTAAAAATGAGTGCTATCAAAGAACACCTGCTAAAAATTGAAGTAACTTTTAGATGTTGGAAGACTTTCAAATCTGTATTTCCCTTACATCCTCTTAATGACGATGAATTGCTCGGTAGTATCCATATGCATTTTCAACTTTGTTGCAAAGATACTTCAAAATCTATCAGACATACAATAGCAAGATTCAAGACCCAATGAAGAATGGTTAAAATTTTTGAATATATTGAAACAAATATGAAATACTTTGGGACAGAAGGGGTGATCTCTCTCTTCTCCATCTCAGAGTTTCTCTGCACCCACACTGTATTTTTCTCCTGGACTGAGGATGGGGAAAAGGA
The DNA here is from genome assembly GCA_026018925.1 of Tupaia tana. NCBI lineage: Eukaryota > Metazoa > Chordata > Mammalia > Scandentia > Tupaiidae > Tupaia > Tupaia tana. The sequence goes on along the minus strand of JAKSZU010000017.1, from coordinate 7,908,026 downwards.
GATGCAATAACTGACAGTCAGGGTACTCCAGATGTCACTCATGTTTAGTTAGATTAGGAGTAGCTTCCTCACAAAAGTGTCTGCTGCACTAACCAAAGAACCTAAAATCGAATTGGATTTAGTCAAAATCACAAGCTCAAGCTTCCCGATCTTGGTTAGGGAGAAGAGAAGCGATGTGAGGTAGAAAGCTATTTAAGAGGCCTGGTGCAGGGACCAGCAGATGGAGTCATTGTTATGTTTCTAGACTCCCACGCAGTCGACCATGGTTTGAGTCCCAGGAAAGGTGGCTTTAACCTCATGCTGGGTGCCTATGTGAGCGTGCCCTGAGATCCCGAGAGGAGAATGGAGGAGAAGGGACTGCGGCATGGCCAACCCACCCTAGGGGGTTATTTCTTGCTTTCTGTTTCTCTGGAAAGCGCATAGCAAGCCTATAGCAAAAATGTCTCAAAAAAAAAAATATAAATAAATAAATAAAGGAAGGAAGGAAGGAAGCAAGCAAGAAAGAAAGAAAAGAAGGAATAGGCATGGCGCAAAGATAGTCTGGGACTATAGGATAACTTTCTTTCAAGATTCCTAAGCCAGAGTAAATCTTAGTTCTTTTGGGTCACTATAATAAAATGACATTAACTGAGTAACTCATAAACAACAGAAATTTATTCCTTATAATTTTGGAGTCTGAGAAGTTCAAGATTAGAGCACTGGCGGGTTGTAGTGAGAGCTGCCTTCTTAGCTCATGGATGGCATCTCCTCACTGCGTTCTCACAGGGCGAGAGAAGCAACACGCCTCTTCAGGGTCTCTTTTATCAGGGCACTCGTACACTCATGAAGCCTCCACCCTCATGGCCTCGTCATGTCCCAGTGGCCCTATCTCCTACTAGCTTCACATTAGTGACCAGGCTTCAGTGTGTGAGTGATGGGGAACCCGAGCACTCAGAACACAGCCGAGGGGGTCCAGGTCAGCTGTGCCCACTGTTTGCTGTTTCTGCGCCCCTATCTCAGTGCCTTTTTGTCATTGTTACGGTCACCTTTCATCCCACTGCAGAAGCCACATGAGAAAAGGTATTTTCTCTGTGTGCTTTTTTGCAGTCAGATTTTGGACATGTGAGTCCCAGGGCAGAGACACGAAGGTGCAAGGCCAGGTGGAAATTCTGTGAAGCAGCCGTGATGGAACGAAGGCCCTAACAGCGCCTACGTGACCGGCGGTTGGGGCACAGAGCAATGGACTGGCACCAGCATCCTAAGCAGAGTGGTCCTGTCCACGGACTCCCCTGTGCTTCGACTTCTGTGGTTATAACTCACGCTTCCCATAACATTCTGTTCACAACTTGTGATCTGTCACCTTCTAATAATTCTTTTCTGCTTAAGTTCATCTGAGTCAGCTTCTGTTTCTAGGCAGTCAAGAATTTTGACTAGTGTGGGCAGGAGGGAGGGTCACGCATCACGGGGGGAGAAAGGTTATATCAGAGATAATAGAACCAGCTGTAGCTCCAGAAGAAAAGATTGGCAGGAATGAGTTCCCTAGCCTAGACCCTGAACCCGTGGGTAAACAAGGATCACTACAGGGACAGAAAGTTAGGTAGTAGCTCAAACATGAATGGATACCAGGACAGGTTACATTTATCCACGAGGTACCATCACATCTAGGCGAGCTATTTTCAGAATCTGCTTTCTTTAGGTCTAGGAGGACTTCTAATACACTAGTTTATCCGTTCATTCTTTTATTCAATTTATCATTATTAAAACTTGGCTATGAGCCACCACTATTTTGTAGGCATATGAATAGTGATGGTAAATGGTACACAGGATGCCTGCTGTAGAGACAATTACAGATAGCCAGGCAGACCTGTAACACCCAGTCATAGATAGAGTTGATCTTCCTTAGTCAGACTCTATATTCACGAGTTCACCTGCCTGCTAAAATCTATGTGCAATGCCAAAATCAAATACTGGCTGGTTTGATGGTCATCGGTGAGCAGGCAAAGTGTTAAAAAACATTAGAGTCACCAGATGCTCAAGTTCCCAGCTGAAGCTGAGCAAACAGGTTCATTGTCTTTCTGTTTGAGTTTCCATTCGGAGACGACTTCCTGTGCTCATACCATTACGCGGGGACAGGACCAGAACGAGCAGCAGATCATCCTGACTGCGTCCATGCACTCCGTCACTTAACGTGCTACTTTCGGATACTGACAAACAACAAATGACTTGTGAGATAGCCCCGTAGAGTGTCCTAAGGGTTTTTGCAGTTTACCCCACTGCTCTGACAAGTGCTGGAGCAGGCAGTGCTGTGAACAGGGCATGCCACTGACCTCTGGGAGACAGATGTGAAGGGTACAGGGCCAAGAAGAGGTAGAGCCAGGACCTCGGGTCAGTCTTCATCCCACCAGGTCAGTGCACTTCCCCCCTGCCTCGGCCCAGGCTCTTCAGGACACGCCTGCCCTCCCCCTACCGCACAGAACCTTCCTGTTCCCCTGGCGGCCCCCTTCAGTCAGAAGTCCTCATAAAACAAATGGTGCTCCCCGAGCAGGCTCAGGGTTACAGCAGTTCCAGAAAGATTTTGAAGTTGCAGGTGGCAATTCCATGCTATTGCTTCCGACGTCGGTCTAAATGACCCAGGTGGGTAGTTTACAGCCTGAGGCCTTCGCCGTTCCTCCATCTGCTCCGCTAGGTCCACACTGCAGTTTTTAATAGCAAGATCCTCCTTGTATGACTCAGTTTCCCTCAATAAAGAAAATATTCCCCTGTACACATCCACGAAGTGATATGAGCACAGGCCCATTGGCTTACCAAGCGTATGCCAAATTCCCCAAATGTCAAAAGATGTAGCACTGGGAACCAGCAGTTAGTGTAATGGCTATGTCGCTGGACTCCCACGTAGTCGACCGCGGTTCGCGTCTCGGACCCGGTGGCTTACAACTCACGCCGGGCGCATGTGCGTGCGTGCCCAAGATCCCGAGAGGAGAATGGAGGAGAAGGGATTGCGGCGTGACCATCCCCCCTGGGGGGTGATTTCTCGCTTTCTGTCTCTCTGTCTCTCTCTGTCTCTCTCTGTCTGTCTGGCGAGCGCACGCGCCCTATAGCAAAAAACCTCTCCAAAAAAAAAGATGTAGCACTTTGTTCTTTTTTTTTTTATTTTAATAAAAGAGATAGTTTAATCTCTTTGAAATGTCTTAAGTCACATTGTATAAGTTTTCAGAAATTTTTCCTGAATCATATTATTAAAAAGGTAGCAAAAATGCCAAGTAACATTCTCCCACGGATTAAAATACATCAATGTCAATATTTTTTCAAAAGAAACACTCTGCTGCCTTCATTGGGGTATTTGAGTGCTGTCGATTCATTCGCCGAAGATTGATTTTTCTCACACTAGGTTTTACTGTGTTCGAATATATCTGATACAAGCAAAAAGAGCTGACTCGCACCTTCTTGTAGCTTTCCCTTATTACATTGCGTGAATGCCTTTAAAAACTGTATTGTACCCCACAAAGATGTACAGCAATTAAATGTAAATAAGACATTATAAAATAAATCAAATCTTTAGAAGGAGAGAAAATATACCACTGAAGGTATTGATCCATAAACCTTTTCTCTTCCCCTTTCTCTAGACTTCCCACGGTGTTTTAAAACGGCTATTTAATGCCATTCTGAGTAAAGAAAAATTAAAAGTGAACATTTTAAAAAATGTTTCAAACCATGAAAAAGTTGTTTAATTATAAAAAAAGATTATGTATTCCTTCTAAAATATTTTTAAGATGCAATAAAATTGCCTTTGGGGTAGTCTCGTGGGCGAAGGAAACAAGGCTCTCCTTTGGGAACCAGCTTTGGAAGCTCCGGCACAACGTACAGCAGAAAGTCTCAAACTCCGACACAGCAAGAAGTTGGCGCATTTCCAATTCATGTCTGCTGGGGTGGAAGATGGGGAGGATGCTGCGTGGCCAAGGAGCCCTAGCGGCCAACACCAGTAGTCTACCTAGGCTGGTAGCTGTGCATCCTTTGCTGCCACCACTCACACGGGTCCCCAGCAAGGGCAGCTACTGTTACACCCTTTCCTTAAGGGTAAGTCCTATTAAACTTATCCTAGGAATATGGCTCTCACTCTTCTTTGTGTCAATAATTTTTATTTATTTATTTATTTATTTTGCCAGAGGGTAAACACACTGGCCAAAGAGAGACAGAGAGACAGAGAGAGAGGGAGAGAGAGACAGAGAGAGAGGGAGAGGGAGAAAGCACCCCTCAGTGGAGCATGGTCACGCCATAATCCCTTCTCCTCCATTTCCCCATCCAGTCAGGATCTGTGGCACACACACACACACACACACACACACACACAAACTCCTGATGTGTTTTCTAAGGTTCTGGGGCTGAAATTTGAACTGTGCAGTCAGCCACATGGTATCCGACTCCCTTACCCATCAGGCCACGGTTCTGGCTCCCGGCTTCTTTGTGTCAAAATCGAACCGTATTTCTAGCAGGTGCTCACTAAGTGAGGATGGGCAGTGACATCTCTTCATTTCCCAAGTGAGACCAGATGAGTAAGACTCTGTTAGGTCCACAAGAGGGAGAAGTCCCATCACACTTGGAATGGCCAACTGTCCAGGTTTTCCAAGAACTGACAAGACTCCCAGGATGGGATGTGGGGCCTTCCGAGTTAAAGTTGGAATGTTCCAGGCAAAGTGAGAGAGATGATCACTCAAAGTCTCACTCACCAATTCCAATTTCACAGAGTTTGTGACAGCCTCTATCTCTGAGTTTTCCATATTGAGTAGTTTATGAGGTAAAAAGGAATTTACTCCAAATCCCACAGTTCTCACATTAACAGTTACAGATTGGAGGGCTGGAGGGTGGCATAGCAATAACAGAGCTCCATGAGGCTGGCCCACTGGGAAGGTTCCTGGCTTGCATCTGGATACCTCCCTGAACATGCTCAGTGCACGTGTGCTCCTGATCGTCTGGATCTGGCTGAAGCTGGGGATGGATCATGGCTGAATGAAGCCTGTCTATCTGTCTCTGTCTGTCTGTCTTACTCAAGAAGGAAAGAAATAGATAAATCTTTCTTTTTAAGCTGCAAATATGCCCTTTCCTAAGAATCTTTTTTTTCTCTTACTTTTCAAAGATACAGACATTGTCAAATGGTTTTATATATATACATATACATATATATATATGTGTGTGTGTGTGTGTGTGTGTGTGTATATATATATATATACATATATATATATATAGAGAGAGAGCACTCACCCATCAAGGTAAATGTCCAGGCCTTTCAATTATTGGGCCCCTCACCATATTCATTGTTGAAATATTGTACACAGGGCATTGGTGAGTAGCAACTACCCTGGGAAAAGAAAGGCAAAGAAAAAGAAAACCTGGAGATGAGAGGAGGGCCAAGTTACACTGAGGCAGGCTGGTGGCACCACGCTCAGGAAGAAAAGTGCTAAGGAATAAATTCTCTGCTTGCATTTCACAGGGGGTTCCAGGTCTCCACCGGCAGGAAAACTTTTCATGCATGCGAAAGTTGCACTTGATGGAAACTGAGAAATAGAGCTTTGTACTCTATTTTCAAATAGATTTTTCAACTTCAAGGTGGCCCGAGTTTGGTGGACAGGACAAGCTGGGATAATGTAGAAAACAGTCCCTGAGACTGAACTGTTAATACTTCAGTGGGCACAAACTCAGAGACAAGCTGCAAACGCATTCAGAGACACCTTCGGAATGTAGTTTCCACAGTCTACGAATGGGGTTTCAGAGGGTCTGGCATGTGGGTAACAACTGTACATTTTGTGACTCACTAAAACCTAGGTGCGATTTATCCTGGGGGCCTTGCCCATTCCATCCATAACTGGCCACATCTGCAGAAACCAGTTTTTGCTGCAGCTGGAATATCAGCTGAGAAAGCTCTGCTCACAGGGTGGTTCTGATGACCCTGCACCACGGTAACCTGATATTTCTGATAAGACACCATCTTGTTTCATATCAATCACATTTTCCCACCATTATGTTCTTTCATAATTCCAGAAACTGACAAGAGAAAATATAAATTTAGCAAGAAAAAGTTCTGCTACAAAATCTGCTATGAAATAGAACCCTTTTTGGTTGATGGGTTTAGCCACCTTACACAAACTGAGTGATTGCCCAGAAAATATGCAGTGATGTCGTCAACTTACTCTTCCCTGACAGCTCAAGGGCAGGATGTCAGCAAGTCATTTTGGGAGTCACAAAAATTAGAGATGGGGTGGATCACTTGGTACAGGCACCTTATCAGGAGATGCAGGTTGTGAGCAGCATCAAGGAATGACCGTATACTTGCAAACGAGGACTTTATCGTATACCTCACCGGCTCCTTGAAAGAGCTCCCTGGGAGCCTTGGCATAAGAAAACTTCACCTCTGCTTCCTTCTGGAAACAGTTATGAGGTAGGAAAGTAGAAATCAGCTTTGACATGGATATCAATCTTGACTGTCTTCCAAGACTGAAGTTGATTTATTTTTCTGGGAGAGGCCCATGAGAAAGAAAACGATACTTGCTTAATACTAAGTCACCTTCTGCGGTCTCTGGGGATGGCTCATTGTAATATGCTTATCTGTTTTTCATGTTATCTTATTAGACAATGTAAAAAGTAACACTTCCACAATCTTCTAAGGAGAATTCATATAAATGCCCATAAAAATAGTTTTGTGGTCTAACTTTTCCTTTCACTCGCATTATTTTAAATCATAATTAAAAAAAATTGTTGTGAAACTGTAATATTTACTTAGCTGCAGATTCTCCTTCTTGCCAACATCTAATTTGCTCTAAAAGGAAATAAAGCAAAAATATACACCAAATTAATTATTCCAGTAGGTCCATTGTTAGGTCTAAGGGATGCTGTCAATAATGGAGGAGCCAGCAGGTGGTGTGGTGGTCAAGGTGCTTGACTCCCACATGGCTGACCACGGTTCAAGTCCCAGACCTAGTAGCTTAAAACTCACACTAACCATGTGTACTTGCATGCCAAAAATCCCAGGAGAAGAATGGAGAAGAAGGGATGGCGACATAGCCATCTCCTCTGGAGGGTGATTTCTCACTTTCTTGCTTTTTCTCTCTGGCAAGTGTATACACCCTGTGTCAAAAAACTATAAAAAGGGAAGAAAAAAGTGGAGAATATTACTCTTCCTCTCCTTCACGAATTGCCTTCGATGTATAATAAAGAGGATTTTTTTTCAAAAGTTATGATTTTACTCTATTTGTCAAAACACTCTGGAAGCCAGCCTTTCACACTTCTTAAAATTCTTAATAATTGCAATCTAAAATCTCTATCCATTTGATGTCTGCACCCTGTCTTTATTCCTTAATACTGGAAAGACCAAGGAGGAATAACGAAAAATGAACCATTTGTATTAAGTAGCACTGATTTCCGAAGACTTGAAAGATTTTGATTACTTACGATAGGGTGTCAGAAGTTTAAAGAGATAGAGTCATCTATTCATTCATCAGACATTTCTCCGGAGGACATATTGTATGTCAGCTACTGTACAAGGTGTCAGAGAGTGAGAAATAAACAAGACATATAGAAACAATGAAAACAACTTGTATTGTGTTGGTGTTAATATGTAGCAGTTCTGCAGCCATTCTGAAATTAAGAAAAGTTTTTAACGAGAACCACCTAACCAAGTGCTGAGTCATGGGGAGACCTGTTGGAGGAATGGTCAGATGAGAACTATGGGGTGGGTATTTGAAGGACTCAGGCTCATTACTTAGGGTAACACAATCAATTCTGATTGAATGGAATGAGGAATGATTTGTACCTGCTTGGATCTTAGATCTATAATACCGAGGACATGTTGAGTTTTCCAAGACAGTTTGATGGTGTTTGCTGTCTCCCTGCAACAGTTAAAGAAATGAACACCCGTCTCCAGCCTCTGGATTTAGTTGACTGGTAACAATGAGAAAGGTATAATAGAAGCTACAAATCACTTGTGTATTAAACTACAAGTTATTAAATAAGATCATTCTCCATAAGTTCAAGAATAGTGTTGAAGTTTTTCCTTTCCTATTTTACATATATTTGCATATATAGATTGATTGCTAGATAGATAGTTTTTTTTTGCTGCCTTCTCTAAAGGTTAAAGATGTTTTCAAAGATGCATTTGCTATATGTATTGGAATTTTATGTTTTTTTTTTCTATCTTGTTCCCCATTTTTAGCCAAAGAAACAATGACTATTTTCATTTATTTTAAACAGTAAAAAACTGACATTTTTCTTTAGAGTAGTAGTGAGAATAGGGTATGTCAAGAGACTTCTTGGGCACAGATGTGGTTATAGAGGACCTCTTTCTATTTTTGGGATGTTCCTAAAGAAGCAGTCAAATGAGGTTAAGTTGGGTCATATGGCATTATCTGTGCAGAGGAGATCTAGAGTAAATATTGCACTCATGTTGAGGGTTGATGGCTCATGGTCATGCCGAAGTGTGGAGTTGTCATTAGAAGTCAAGCTCCATTAAGCCAGATGTTCCCAGAAGAGTAATTTGCATATTGTTGAGGTAGGAAATTACTTTGATATAATGGTGGTCACTAAGAGTACAATAAAAAGAAATACATCTGTCTCTTGCTGTCACATCAGTCTTTCCCACTGTGGTTATGAGGACTGGAGTTAAGAAAGCAGGTGGAAATGTCTAAAACTTACATTATCAGAAAAAAACAGATGTAAATGGGCCTGAACACGGCTGTAACTCACCCGATCACCTGATGAGCAGCAATGCATTGTATCAGATGGTGAAAAGAAGGACCAAGAATGGATGTCACTGATGGGGGGACCAATTTAATACCAAAGGAATAGTGGATGATTTTTAAATATTGAGTGACTCAAGTGTACTTACTGTCTACTTAGTCTTTACATCCTTTTTATGAATTATTAGTATGAGGGCACTTCAAGAAGTTTTAGAAAAATTGCAGTGAATCTGCTAGTTTATTTTACTGCAAAAAACTTTAAACTCCTTGAATAGTTTTCTCATAATACACATTTACCGTGAACATTTTGGAACATTTTGAAGATCCTTAGTATGTATACACTCTTCTTACTTCATATCTAGCAGTTCAATAGTTTCATCTACCCTCCTATGTATCTATTTCTCTCAGTTTTCTTTTTAAAGTTTATTTATTTTCAGGAAATAGAGGAAGGTATCATTAATAGAGTCTCACAGGACTAGCAGGTGTCACGGTGTTTAAGGTGTTGGACTTTGACATGGATAACCATGGTTTGAGCCCCAGACCCGGTGACTGAAAAATCACACTGGGTATGTGTGCATGCATGCCCAAAATCCCAAGAGGAGAATGGAGGAGAAGGGATTATGCCATGGCCATCCCCCGTGGCGGGGGAGATTTCCTACTTTCTCTCTCTGGCTCACTTAGTTGATCACATGCGCTATATGGCAAAAAGGAAAAGCTATATTGGAGGACATAAAAGCAGTGAAAATAGTGAAGATAAGACAGTGTGGAACAGGGCAGGAGAAGAGAAGAGTATAGAGAAGAATAGCAAGAGAACAAATAGAGAGGCGTGACATTAGTGGGTTTCAGATATGGTTTATTACCTGTTGATGATGAAGTGTATAGTATTCTCAACTGGACAGGTCTGAGAAGTATTTCATATTGAGTAAAGTCTTTTTACAAGCAAAATGATAAATAGTGATTGAATGTTTAAAAAAAATAACTGGAATAATAATACTAATCTGGAAAAAAATGAAAAGCTATTGGATGATGATGATGGGTATTTTAATGTCTTTGTATTGACTGATACGAACGGTATTCCTTCTGGAAAAAGAAATGTGATACACTGTCAAGTCATATGTGATTCAATGTAATATAAACAAGATTATATAATAATAAAAATATCAAAAAGAAAAAGAAAAGAAAAAGCTAAGATGAAAAAAAAAATCCACAAAACCAGAGTCTCACTATGCCATAATCTACCCTTCCAGTTTCTTGTTAGCCAGGGTCAGAGGCAGGTGCAGAAGTGTCCGGTATGTTCAGGTCAACCCGGAATTGGAATCTGGGCCTCTCAATGGATTTGGTATCATGCAGTGGAGCCAGCGCCACCTGCATCACCACAGTTGGACTTGTATTGCTGAATCTTGAGTAGAATGGAGTTTTCCTAAATAATACATGCAAAAGAATCACTCAATAAGCATTGTTGAAAGAATGAATGAATAGGTGAAGGAGTGGTCTTGGTATAGCACATGGTGTCTTACAGAGGATCTTGGGCTCACCCACTCCGGCAGAAATGATCAGGCTTGAGTACAATGGCTGAGTACGGAAACTTAAAAAGAGTTGAATCACACAGTAAGTGATGCCATTGCTGTCCAAACCCTTCAAGGCCTCCTTAGGTGTTGTTCTTAACCATTATAGCAAAGCTGCACCATTTCAAAAGTGATACTTGGAAACAAGCAGAATATTTGTACACTAGTGAGATTTTTTTTTTAGTGTTTTTTTTTTTTTTTTTTTTTTTTTTACTATAGGGCGCGTGCGCTCACCAGACAGGCAGAGAGAGACAGAGAGATAGAAAGCAAGAAATCACCCCCCAGGGGGGATGGCCACACCGCAATCCCTTCTCCTCCGTTCTCCTCTCTGGATCTTGGGCACGCACACACACGCGCCCGGCGTGAGTTTAAGCCACCGGGTCCGGGACGTGAACCGTGGTCGACTATGTGGGAGTCCAGCGACATAGCCATTACGCTAACTGCTGGTCCCCTACACTAATGAGATTTTAATTACATTTCCAATGGACTATTAAAAGCAGATTAAATTTTCTGAGTGTTAAGTGCTGAAATACAGACAACTTCAGGAAGAAGAAAGAGGCCTCAAGATAAATGTTTGACTTCCTGCAACCATAGTATGTGCAATTCAAGTAATTAATTAGACAAATATAAAAGCTATATGTATGTGTATTTGTACTCCTAGTTGGTAGACTTAGTTATAAAAATAATAGTCTGAAATCAAACATTTCTCTGGTCAGTTCTTACTAAACAAATACAATGTTATTTCTGACCCATTGTATTTTAGAGCAAAAACATATTCATTCTCTGAACGAGGGAGCACAAAATGACAATTATTTCATATTTTTCACCCCAGTCTTTAAGTAAATAAATACAAAACACAGCTCTAAGAAATATCATATCTGATTCAGATTTTTTATGGCTTAGATATATATTTTGTCACATGGGTGTGTATATATTAGCTATGAGTGTTATATGCTCATGTTATTTTCACATACTTATATACTTAAAGTACAGTAGCTAAACAATTTGTGCTACCATCACCTAGCAGCCATGTGAGGATGAAGCATTATTTAGAATCTACTTTTCTAAAATTAAAGAGTTTTTCACTAATACCACATCTGATTTGAAAGATTATGAAGGAATATATTAAATTCTTAAGCAGTAAGAAAAAAGTATTTGTGGAATTTATAGAATGCATTTACAGGAAAGTCTATGAAGAGTGATGTGAAGATAGAGAGATTCACAATTAAAAGCAACACACTTATTGCTGAAGACCAAAGAAAAGGAGGCTACAGAAGGAGGGAGGAGGTGACCTCCTTTTGATTGCTCAAGAGAGGAACTGAGTAGCTGCCAGGTTATAGGAGTGTGAGAAGAGCATGCTAGTTGACAAGAGAAAGATAACTTCTAAGAAAAATGGGTAAGCCAGGGATGGGTTCATTTGGTTTAAAAAGGGAGGCTAGTTGAAATAGTTTTGTTATCTTACCTGAGCGCTTTTTGTCCTTTCCTTTTCATTCAGTTTACATGATAAATTTTTAACCAAGATGGCTCAAGCATGTTAAAATGCAAAGTTTTAGACAAATCAAAATTCAGTAAGGTTTGTTTGAACAAAGGGTGAGTGATTCAAATTGGGCAGTCTCTCAGAAAATGGTTTCCAAGGAACTCCGATAGCCATGTGGTCATGGGGTATATAAGTTTGCGGAAAGGGGAAGTGACATTAGTAGGAAAGGGGAAGTGACATCAGTAGGAAAAGGGAAGTGATGTACCAAAAACAAGAGTGAGGGAATGAGGTTTGGAAACATCAGATTGGATGGGAGGCAGTGTGAACAGCCCAAAAGGTGGGCTTTCTGTGACTGATTGAAGGGTGGCTGGCTGGTGTGATTGACTGTAACTTAGCAACCAGCTCAGGAAAACAGCCTAACATGTATGATTTGGGCTTATCCATAGGAATACAAGTGTGGGAGTACAACGGCCCTTTAGGCCAAAAGAGTTTAGTTTAACAGACGTGAACAGAAGAAATGCTTAAAAGACAAAGATGTTTCACCTTGGCGTTTCAGCATTTCAACTGCTTTACTCCTGTTACACACTTAGGTTTTAGGTTTGTTACAGATGTATAGATATAGATATATAATTTATAGTTAATCACTATACTTCTTTACAGTGTATGATGTGTTTTTTCCCAGCATGATTATGGACATATGAGTCAGGACAAAGAAGCTCTGTTACTTCTGACTGTGTCATATTGCTGGTGTATAATTTTAACTTTCAGTGCTTCTGTCAAACAATTGTCAATTCTATGGAGCATCTCCATTTCCAGAGACTGTTGTTAAAAAGCAAGCAACAAGCACCTAGTACATTGGACCCTGCGGGCACTCAGTAAACACTTGTTTCTTAACTGCCTGGCTGGAGATGACTTCAGGAACACAGGCAATAAACTCCATTGCCTTAAAGATAACAGATGATGGATTTGGGCATTCCCCGGGGCCTTGTTAAATACATAACTGATGCCAGGAGACACTTGCACCTTATATCTATTCAAATCAGTAATCCTTTGGTCATTTGCCAACCCACGGCATGTGTGGGAGAGAATGAACTCAAGCCATGTTGATTCCCGAGCATCAGCGATTTGTCAAAGATCAGAAAAAGCCAGCCACAAAGGGGGAAGGAGTTGATAGTTGTAATCTAGATTGCAAAAGTGATGGAAAGCCAACGGGATGAGATATGGTGACGTAATGATAAACTTGGACGGAGTTTGAAGTGAGGAGTTAATCGCTGAGTCGTTAGGAAAGCGTGGGGAGAAAGTAAAAGACATTGGGAAGGTGGGAGCAGATACACGTGAAAAAAAATGTATCGTCCATATTCCAGCCAATGTTATCTTTCTAAAGTGCATGTTTGATCATGTTATTTCTTTTCTTAAAATCCTACAATTAATAAAAAATTAAATTTGACAAAAATACTGAGTTTGGGGATAGGTGAGGCCTTGTATGCAATGAAGAAATAAAGAACAATAGACTGAACTACACTAATCTTTAATTTTTTGACATAAAAGATAAAGTTAAAATAAAAATAAAGAATGTAGCTTGCTGACACTCAATGTTAAGTTGTTAATATATAAAGTACCTCTAGGAATATTAAGGAAGGGCCAGCAGGTGGTGTGGTGGTTAAGGCAGGTGGATGCCACCTGGCTGACTTCATGGTTCAAGTCCCAGACCTGGCATCTTGAAAAAACACACTGGGAATAAATGTGTGCATGCTCAAAATCCTGAGAGGAGAATGTAGGAGAAGGGATTATGGCATGGCCAACTGCCCTGGAGGGTGATTTCTCATGTTCCCTCTCTGTCTGTCTCTATGATCAGCACATGTACTTTTATAGCAAAACAAAACAAAAACAAAAACAAACAAAAAGCAAACCTAAGGAAATTGCTAAATGCTGACACAGAAATGAGAAAACAAAATGAGAGAATTCTCAAAGTAGAAAATGCATGTAACTAACTTTTCTTTTTTTTTTAAGTTCAAGCTCTAATTAGAACACTATAAATTAAATTTGTATCTGCCAAATTAGCAAAGATTTATTTTTTTTTATTTATTTTTTTTGAGAGGTTTTCGCTATAGGGCGTGTGCGCTTGCCAGACAAACAGAGAGAGACATAGAGACAGAAAACGAGAAATCACCCCCCAGGGGGGATGGTCACGCTGCAATCCCTTCTCCTCCATTCTCCTCTTGGGATCTTGGGCACGCACTCACACGCGCCCAGCGTGAGTTTTAAGCCACCGGGTCCGGGACGTGAACCGTGGTCAACTATGTGGGAGTCCAGCGACATAGCCATTATGCTAACTGCTGGTTCCCGCAAAGATTTATTTTTTAAAATAAGAGCTTAGAATACTAGTCACATTCTCTAATGGAAGAAGATGAGCAGGCTCTTTTACATAATCAGAATAATAATGTTTTAAAAACTCAGTCCCTTACCTCTGCCTCTTCATGTATCATCCACGTCCCTCCGTGATGTGGGCCCACCCACTGTTCTAGATTTTCTCACACATGGCTGCCTCTTTCCCAAGTTACTGTCCAGCCAAACTGGGTTCTGCCCTTCCCCAAATGTGCCGTGTTTTGTCACATTCCTGTATTTGAGGACACCCAGACTAGAATGCGTTCCAGGTTTGTCTGCCTGCAAAATTTCTATGGTGGCCCCCTCACCTCATCCCTCATCTTGTAAATCTTCCCAGCAGCACTGCCATTGTCCACTTCTTCAACAACCACAAGGAAATGCTCACTCTCCTGCATCTGAACTACATTGCTTTTGTACCCTATTTTATACCACATGTTTTAGTCTGTTCTGTTGCTAATAGCAGAAATACTGAGTCTGGGTAATTTATAAAAATACAGATTTATTCAGCCAACAGTTTGAGAGCTAAAGTCTAGGGACCACAGCTGATGAAGACCTTTCAGCAGAGGCACATGCATCTGTGTCCACATGTCTATGTTCTGGGCTCAAATCCTTGTCTCATAAATCCATCCGGAGTCAGTCATGGGTCCCCACCCTATGGACCTTAATTCTGTTCTCCCCACGAAGGCCCTACTTTCCAACACCACAGCCAGAGTAAGTTTCTACCCTCTTAATCCCATCACAACCCAATTTCAAAATATGAATTTTGGAGGGACTCTCAAACCATAGCACCAAATATTAATAGCTTATTTCAATGTCCATATTCTCTTATTTACATTACAGATTCTTTGAGAACAAAGATGGTGTTTTAATCATTTCTGTATTCAAAGTTTCTACCACAGCACTTGATAGAAGAAATTGTTTGCCAATGAGTTGAATTAAAATTTTCAAGCCTCTCTTCCCTACCTCAGGGTAACGTCCATGTATATGCAGCAAACATAACTTTAAACTATGATCATTGTACATACACATGTACTCACAGACACATATACATACAAATAGTTTCTCCATAACTGCCAAATTTAGGTACTGGTTAACTGAAACTTCTGTATATGCAATTTTCACCAAAGTACTTGAAACTGTAAAAATTATATTATTTAATTGCTACATATACATAAAAGTAAACCCTCCAAGCTCAAGAAACCTAATGACTTATTTTTTTTTTTTACTCTGAAAATGCCATCAGGGAAGAGTATTATAAGTAGACTTAATGACTAACTAAATAGTGCTGTAATAAAAGTCCAGTATGTGAGGCTCTCGTCTCTGTCCCTCAGCCCCGTGACTTGCTCTATCAGGGAGGCATTACTCAGTGATTTCTATCCAGACCTTCTTTCTCTTATTTCAGAAAATAATTTTTTCCTGCTGTATAAACAAATTTTATTTTATTTCACGTTGGTCACCAAGAAACTTTTACCCTGATCTTTACATTGTTAGATATTCAGATCTGTTATTCTATTATAATCTAGATGATACGCATTTCAACATGTGATTGAAAAGACGTGCTTTAAAATCTTCCTTTCCAAGGATTCTTGGGGGACGTGTCTATATAAAATCATATTCCACCAGTGAAGAATTCTCCTGTGACTATCTTGACTTTCATCATCCTAGACATTTTAGAAAAAGAAAAAAAATACTTCCTAAAGTATACATTATTCTTTTTTATATCTGTAAAGAAGAAGTAAATGAGTTAAAATGTTTTTGATAAATTCAGGGTCATCAGAATGAACATATTTTGTTCTATGCTCTAATACTGCAAAATGTATTATTAGGTAGAAATCCATCAATGGGTATTTTAGAATCTGTCCCTACACCAAGTAATTCTAGATTATTGTGCTTTTAGGCCTCTCTAACCTTCTCTGTTTTCAGACGAAACTTAATTTTGCTTTTCCTAAATCAGTCTTCAGCTCTCACTATTCATAGCAAGTTAAATTCTATTTTTCTGTATTTGCACCTCAGTCAATTTTGGATGACTCAGGGTACCTAATTCCTCACTCTGGATACAAGTGTTCCTTGAGTTTATTTAACAAATTTCTCAGGATATGCTGGTGTGGCTAAAGAAGGCTGATCCTTAATCAGTTGGGTCCTTCAGGAATCTGACTGACCCGAGATAAGAGGCAAGTGGCTTCCTGGAAGGCAACTCTTGGGAAAGGCAGCGGGGAGGAAAGTGGGTTGGTTGAGGAGGTCCCAGAACACAATGTGGATCTGACAGATCCTGGCCAACCCACCACAGAGCTCTGAAGCAAAGAACTCCCATCAGAGAAATCCTAGGCTGTTCAGAAATGACTGGGCCCTCATGTCCTGGGAAATCTGACTGGAGACTGCCTGGAAGAGTGGAGCTTCGGCTTCAATGTGGAGATGAATTTTGATGGCAGTGACAACTGGAGGCTGTCAGCTGATTGCACTCATGCCACTGAAGGGCAAGATTTCCTTAAAGGGAGACAAAAAGAGTTCCCTCTTCTTGGCTATACTAGTGCATTTACCATAAAGAGATATGAATGACACTTCTAATCTCTTGCTGTTTCAAGCAGTGCTAAGCCATTCTTATGGGTGCAGGGAAATATTTTGGGTAATTTCTTACAAATGAATGAAAAGTGTGTTCATATCAGGACCATTGAAAGAGATGATTAGCTGAATCCTATCCACTTAATAAAGTAGATTAAGAGACTGAGAGAGTGAATTTAAGGCTTAGACTATTTGTGTGTTTTCTGTTTTTCTAATATCTCTTGAAATTTCTGTCCTATGTAAGAATTTATTATACTTTTGGCTTATAGATATTCTAAAACTGTCTTCTTTGTTTTTGCTTTATTTACCAGAGTGTACATCTGAGACAGATTTATTATTATTTTTTTAATTTGCTTGAGGACATGTGCGCTCATAGAGAGCTCTCCAATGAGATCTTCACCCCAGCTTCACCCCAGCTTCAGCCAGCCATGGACTGTGGGCACTTTTTTCAGGGAGTTCTTAAAGCATGAACCCAGAATCTTCGCATTCACATGGGGACCCTGTCAGCCTCAGGGAGTGTTGCATTACTGCCGTGTCACCCTCCGGCCCCAAGAATTAGCTCCTAATAAATTCTCACTTATTGCCTTCACAATGAATCCCTTTTGCTTTTTAGCTTCTGGTACTGTGAGTATTTCTAGTTTGAAAGAGTAGTCTTCAGTCACTCAGTCTTATCATATCCGGTTTACACTTGACCCTCCCAACCTGCTTTGCATGCATTTAAAACAATGTGAAAGCTGAAAGTCAGTGGATCCATCAAGATGTTCTCTTTTGACCACTGAGAGTTTAAAATCATTTTACCTTTCTCAATCTTAGTTCCTTCATAAACACCAGTCTGTATCGCTGTCCACCCTGTAAGCCAAAGTTTTAGCATCCTCCTGGGATACGCAGGAGATCTAAAAAGATGTGACAGGAAAAGCAGGTCTTCTTTTTTTACATTTTGCTTTGAACTAAGCAGTTATCCTTCAGTCTTTTTGATTAGGTCTTGTATAACACATTACACATTAGTTAGCTGAGAAAAGTTTGAAAATTAGTGAGCTACATGACTTTCTTAGGTCCATTTCAACTCTCACATTTAACCGTCTCCATTTCTTCTGGTTTTTATTTCTCCGATACACTTCACAGGGCTTATGTGATGGCGTTATGTATCATAATCTGTGTCAGAGATAGAGAAAATGATTCAGTACATGCCTCTTCAGGAAAGAATAAATGAATGCAATTCTGTCACTAATATTTACAGATCATCTTTAATTTCCAGAAATTCCTGAAGACCATAGAAACAGAATGTTGAGAACCAGATAAACATCTGCCCTTATGGAGTGACCAGCCTGCTGGATCCATGCAGTAAGCACACTGGGGGACACTTAATATATCGCAGACACTTTGCTAAGTCCTAATTATGTTGAGATCTATTAAACCTCATCCTTGTTCATGAAGATTTTATGGTCTTCTAAGGGATACACATGTCAATGGAGTATTAAAATAAATATCAGTACATAGAGTGACTGGCTTATTTCACTCAGCATAACTTTCCCTTCTTTAGGGCTAAGTAATATTTCATTGTGTATATATTCCACATCTCTTCATCCATTCATCTGTTCATGAACATTTAGGTTTATTGTCACATCTTTGTTATTGTGAATAATGCCTTTAATGACTATATGGGAGCCAATACCACTAAAAGATCCTTTTCTGCTATTATTTTAGATAAATGCCCAGAGGTGGGATTGCTGGATAATATGGTAGTTCTATTTTGAATTTTTCAGAAGAGCCTGTATACTAGACAAGTATTACATTATTATATTTATTGGAAGTATCTGAACTAGCCAAATTTGCAGGAGAGTAGAATGGTGGTTACCAGAGGCAGGGAGGAAAGGGAAAATGGGGAGTTACTAATCAATGAACATGAAGTATTAGTCAAGCAAAACGAAGATGCCCTAGAGATCTGCTGTGTAAGAAGAAGACTGAGTCCTCCACGGGAGCTGGGATCGAGCACTATCAGGGAGTAAGAGAAATGATGATGTTCTGCTGAGAAGTCACCTGCCTCCACGCACTGAGTGTCTAAGTAAAATGTAGACAAGCATCCGAACACTACTAGGGTCAACATATTCCTCAATTCCCGCTGAATCTGTGGCACAAAGGGAGAAAAGTGGAATGGTGTTAAGTTAGGAAAAGAAGTTACTAACTTGCTGATGGGCTAAGGAAATTTCATGAGGGAATCTGTGAACTGAGCTCTAAAGAATGAGTAAGTGTGTGCTGCGCGGAGGGAACCCTGCACGCGCTGGCGGAGGGTAACTATGTGGAAGCCCCAGAGAGAAGGAGAACTAGGGCATGCCAGGCACCAGTGAGGAGTCTGGCAAAGCTCCACGAGGCACCATGGTAATTGGACATCAAGGAAGAAGGTTGCCAAGTCATTTTTGCTTCAGCTTATAAATGGTATTTTATGCTATTTTAAGGGCTTTGAGCACCATTTAGGAAGTGAAGAATCCAGAGATTCTTTTTCTTTTTTCTTTTTATTTCATGATTCTTATTCACATTTAATGGTTGTACACTCTATAGCACAATATTTACAATATTACATGACAATCAAATCAACCTATTACTTACCATACACCTCATTTTCATGGGAGGACAATGCATTCTCAGCTCTTCTTCCCTGAGCAGGCAGCAAACAGGTTGTGTCATCAGGTCAAGAAGAAGGTCAAGAAAGCCTGAGAGAAGAGAGAGAGAGATCAGGTGGGAGTAACTACAATTGCATTAAAAGGGTCTGTGACTGGAAATAATATATTTACTGTAGCACAGGAAAACATGAGAGATTATTCTCTGATCCATTCCATTAGAGAGAGAGAAAAAAATTTTAAATGCTCTGTTTCTTATAGAGTGTGACTAGCAACTTTTCTCTTTTGCAAAGTAAACGTAGAGTTGGTCCATTCGTGGAGACTAATAGGTGACTTAATTATGATCTTCCAAGATAGTCTAGGATAAGATGTAAAGGGGAATCCCTGTTGAACAGACCCCCACCCCTTGGATAGGATGATACCAGCATTATTAATACATTCTCCAGGCATCCGTGATCCTAATGAAGAATGAACACAGGAGTTCACCTTTTCACTTGGAACATCTTGCCAGATAGTACAATCTGGAGCCTCTATTTTTGTTCAGTCAACAAGCTTGACAGCTAGCAATGGCAAGTTATTAATCTTTGTGTTGACTTCAAGTTCAATATCAGAGCTGTGACTTGGCTAGGAAGTTTGTCAGGATGGATTGTTTTCCGAGATAGCAGATGGTTTGGAAATCATCTGCCGTGATAGACCGAACTGACTAGAATTTCATTTCTGCTCCTAAAGTAGTGATGAGAAGGGTACACATGGGAAATTAACTTCTGAAAATGACAACGTACTGCCTGGTCTGAGCACAAATGAGGAACAAAAATGAGGGAGAAGTAGGAGGCAAGTGAGGAGTGAGGAGTGAGGAGTTCCTAATTAACTCCAATCTACTTCGAGTGAATTTCCCTAACTCGATGTTATCGCACATAGGAGGGAAGTCCATTTATGCATTGCAAGGCTTGATTTTATAATTTTGCTCTTGAAGAATGAGATAGTCAAACAATAGAAGAAGTTATATTGATGAGGGACCTGGATTACAGTGATTCAGAATGCAGTATCAGGTAATTAAATCTAGTCTATTTAGCCAGAGCAGGATGCAAATAAATAATCTGGACAACTTGAATGAGCTTTGCCAAGTTAAAGCTTCATAAAAATATTGTAAATATTCTATGTACTTCAATGCAATCCAAGAGCAGAGGGTGGTTTACAATGATTTCAGATTTCTATTTGGCCGTCATTATTATTATAGTTTTAAAATGTTTCTCTTGATATCCTTCCTGTGTAAATGAATATGTCCCAGGGACACTTCAGTAAATGAGATGAACTAATGTTAAATATTAAATAATTCATGTCCTTGGGAACCACTGAGACTTTGCCCATGTTTTTAGAAAAAGCAAACCAATGTTGTGATGCAGAAAAAAGGCATCTGCATATAAAAATATCTTAACTGTCATCTTGCGAGTCTAAATGTGTGCTTAATAAAAAGAAAAACAAAGGAAAAGGGAACACATTAAAAATATAGCAAGCACTATTCAAAAATAATAGAGTCGGGCCAGCAGGTAGCACGGTGGTTAAGGTGCTAGACTCACACATGGCTGACCACAGTTCAAGTCCTGAACTCAGTGGCTTGAAAATTATACCTGGTGTTTGTGTGTGTGTGTGTGTGTGTATGCCTCAAATCTCAGGAAGAGAGTGGAAGAGAAGGGATTGTGGTGTGGCCAACCCCTTCGGTGGGGAGAGGGAAGGGTGATTTCTTACTTTCCTTCTCACCGTCTTTCTTGTGAGTTCATTTGCCCTATAGCAATAATCTAAAAAAAAAAAAAATAGAGCTAACTAATAGAATCTGATTTGATTTGGGCTTTATTGGAAAGAAGGAGCTAATTTCACTACTTTTGCCATCATTTTTAAGGTTCTGCATAAGCTGGGGTGATAGTAACAAGTGAAGAGGGGAGGTCAGGAAGGATGTGGAAGAATACTGAAACAGGAGGCAGCATTGTGGAGGAGTGGGTAGTATGGAAGGAATAGGGCCTGGGAGTTGGTGTTTCATGTCCCACCCCCAGCGAGGTCTGACCTTGGGCTTACTCCAACTTAACCTCTCAGGTTTTCTTAACTGTACAATGTGATAATAATGTCGGCCTTCCAGGGACATTATGAAAACTAAATGAGATAATAATTACAAGCTGATTACACTGCCTGGTATAGAAAGGCACACAAAATTTGGAACTTGACTGATCATTCTTTCAGAAAAGGACCTTATACCACTAACTTTGCCTGAAATAGAATTTCCAGATGACCACTTATCAATAACAGAGACAATAACTAGCTGAGTGTGAATTAATTTTGAAAATAAAATTACTGGTTTTCAATTACACCCTGCCATGTACCTCTTTATTAAACTTGTCTTAATAATTTGTCTCTTAATTTCTTCATTAATACAATAATGACAATAATAACAGTTATTTTATTGGAGAGTTGCAGGGATTATATGTAACAACCTGCATTAAAAACGTCATATAATTCGTAGGACCAGCCGATGAAACAATGGTTATATCTCTGGACTCACACGTAGTCAACTGTGGTTGAGGTCCTGGGCCCAGTGGCTTTAAAAATCTCACACCAGGCACATGTGCATGTGTGCCCAAGATCCCAAGAAAGAATGGAGAAAAAGGGATTGCAATGCAGCCATCCCCCTGGGGGGTGATTTCTTGCTTTGTCTCTCTGTCTCTCTATCTCTCCCTCTGTCTCTTTGGCAAGTTCCTATGCCCTATAGCAAAAGTCTCTCTTAAAACAAACAAACAAACAACAAACCCATACCCTAGTGTTTAAGAGAACTGGATTTCACATGGTCTACCATGTGGTTTGAGTCCTGGCCCTACAGCTTGAAAAACACACTGGATGCATATACATGCATACCCAAAGTTCCAACAGGACAGTGAAACACAGAAGAAGAAATTTCTGCATGGTCACGCTCCAATGGCAAGTGCCTTCTCTCTGTCCCTCTCTTTAAGTCTGTCTCTATCTCTCTGGTGAGTCAACATTCCCTCTGGCAAAAACAGAAAAAAAAAAAAACCCTTAGACAGTCACAAGCATATGACAAAGACTTCAAAGGGTACATCTGATTATCAGATAGATTAGCCCACATAACTATAACCATGAAAAGTTTACTTGTGATAAGGTGCAAATATAGAGAATGACTTCCTCTAGCACAGCATTTCACTATGAAAATGTGATAAGACCATGTAGAGTTTATAATTTAAGTGTTGTTTGTTCCTAAAGGAACTCTTGCCCTTTTAGCAAATAGCTCTGAGTAATTTCAATCACTGGTTTGGAGACAAGACCTAGTAATCTTGTTCCATTCCATAGTTCCATTTTTGATAGTTGAAGGCATTGGAGAGTGATCTAAAGTGATCAAAAGTTAAAGGAGAGTTGAGTCTTGAAATAAGGAAACTATAATAGGTGGGTTTGCATTTGTGCAGGTTTTTTCTTGTAGACATATCCAGTTCATACTGTGTAGGAGGGCTGAAACTCAAGAAGAAACCATAATGTTACTGACTTGATGAGTCAGAAGACAGAATTTGGAACTGCCAGAGTGTCTAGAAAGTAAAAGGAGAAATGAAGAAAAGCTCCTAATATTGTAAATTCTGCCTTAGGTCCTAGGCTGAACCTTGAACTTATGGTTGAGTGAGATATCAAAGAGGTTGGCCAAAGACTATAGGTAGAGGCTGGAAGAAGTGAGCCAAAGTCTCAACCATGACCTATAGCAGTGGTTGCAGAATTTGGAGTTTGATCACACCCAAAGTTAAAAGTTTGCTAAAATAAAAACCATCCTTCTTTACAGGCATATTGTCAGAATACAAAGTATCTATAGTGTGCTATATGTAATATTCTGCATATAATTTTAAAAAATCACTGGAACAACTTTTTTCACTTCTATCTCAGTCTGCCTGTTGTTCATATATAGAAATTCTATAGATTTCTGGATATTAATTTTGTATCCTGCAACTTTACTGTATTCATGTATTACTTCCAGAAATTTTTTCACGGAAACCATTGGGTCTCCTATGTATACAATCATGTCATCTGCAAATAGAGAGAGTTTCACCTCTTTTCCAATTTGAGTGCCTTTAATTTTTTCCTCTTTTCTGATTATGTTGGCGAGGACTTCCAGTACTATATTGAAAAGGAGTGGAGAAAGTGGGCATCCTTGTCTTGTACCCGTTTTTAGTGGAAAAATTTTCAGCTTTTCTCCATTGAGGATGATGTTTGCTATGGGTTTTTCATGGTGTGTGTGAAAGAGGAGGGTCTGAGGAAGGACATTAAGAAGAAAAATAGGGAAGCAAAGCATTAATTGCACAAAGAAATGTGGTATTATCTGTTGAAGATATTTTATAGTTTAATCAACTGTACTAGAGAGAAATGTTCACCTGTTGAAATATTCATTTTGTAAGCCAAATAATAATATAATTGAATGTATAAAAGAAAATGAAATAAAAAATAAATAAATAGAAAAAAATCACTGGACATGAGAAATAATAGAAAACGAGTCCATAGTCAAGAAAAAAAGTACTAAAACTGACTCTGACATGGTGGAATAAGTAGACGAAGACTTTAAAGCAGCTACTATAAATATGTTCAGTGATTAACTTAAGGAAAAAATAATTAAAATGAATGAACAGATAGTACATCACAGCAGATAAATAAGAACTATTCAGAAATGAATAAAAGAAATTCTATAACTTAAAATTACAATATATTTAATGAAAATGCAGTAAATTTGAAGACATATCAAAAGAATTAGTCAATCTGATAAAAGATCAGGTTACTAAGATCAAAGATCAAAACCTAAGAACAAGCTTCAATGAATGATGGTTGAGCAAAAACAAGCTTACAAACATCTGTGTAACTTTAATTACACAGAAGAAAAGAGAGATAATAGGACATAAAAAGATTTGAAGAGCAATCATCAAAAATATCCCAAATCCGGGGCTAACAGATGGTGTAATGGTTATGTTGCTGGACTCCCATGTAGTCGACAGCAGTTTGAGTCCCAAAAACTCACTCTGATCATGTGTGCGTGCATGCCCAAGATCCTGAGAAGAGAATGGAGGAGAAGGGATAGTGGTGTGGCCATCCCCCTGGGGGATGATTTCTCATTTCCTGTCTCTCTGTCTCTATAGCACACACTCCCTATAGCAAAAATCTCTCTTAAGGAAAAAAAAGAATCCCAAACCTTATGATAAACAACAATTTATTTAGTTTTTATTTATTTATTTATTTTGCTATTGGTGTGTGCATTCACCAGAGAGAAAGAGAAAGTGAGAAATCACTCCCCCAAAGGAGATGGCCACACTGCATTCCCTTCTTCTCCATTCATCTCTCAGGAATTTGGGCATCTGTGCACACACACTTTGCATGTTGCTTAAGCACCAGGTCCAAGACTTGAACCACACAGTTGGCCATGTTAGATCCAGCCATCTTAACCACCATTCCACATGCTGGCCCTAGTAAATACTTTATAGATCCAAAATATTTAGTAAACATTGAGCAAGTTAAAAACAAAGAAAAGGACAATGAGCTACAACAACAACAACAAAAAGCTGAACGTCAAAGATAAAAATCATCTTATAGATACAAAATACTGAAAGCAGCTCCCCAAATGACTCATTGCATGAAAAAGAAAAGCAATAAAAATAATGACTGACTTATAGGAAAGAATAAAAGCCAGAAGTCATTGCAAAAACATCTTTAAAGTGCTGAAAGAACAGAAAAATGTGTGCCAATCCAGAATTCTATATTTTGCATAAATAGCCTTTGGACATGATGCCAAAATAAAGATATTTCTCATATATATATATAAAATAGAATTTATTGCTAACTAAATTACTTCAGGATGAAGGAAAATTATACCAGATAAAAACATGGGTCTATAATATATGAAGAAAAACAATAATATGGGAAATGGGTGAATAAATATACTCTCTACATAATTTCTTTTTTTAATTAAAGAATTATTTTATTTATCTTATTTAACTTTATTTATTTATTTAACCATGCCACCTGCTGGCTTCATCCATAATGTCTTTAAAGACAGATTATTGTTTAATTAAAAAATGGGGGCCTGTAGGTGGTATGGTGGTTAAAGGCACTGGACTCCCACATGGCCAAACATGGTTTGAGTCCCGGACATGATAGCTTGCTTTCTCACATTCCCTCTCTCTCTCTTTGTCCCTCTCTGGCCAAATTTAAATAAATAAAGTTAAATAAAATAATTCTTTCAAAAAAGAAAATACTCTATGGTGAGGCTTATAACATATATACATGTAATACAATATGTGACAAGAGCACAAAATATGGGCACAGCAAATAAAATTATGCAGTAGCACAATTCTCTTACTACATGGCATATTGTTAACTTTTAATAGAATGCAAAAGGTTTGGATTCACATTACAACCCTACAGTAATTATAAACCACTAAAAATGATGAGATATGTAGCTCAAAAGATAAATTGAATGGAACATTTAGTAAATAATTTTTATTAAAAGAAAGAAGAAAAATAAATATTTACATTGAAAAGCTGTATTTGTAAGATTGGGTAAGAAGCAAGAGCTAATTATATGTTATCTAGAAAAGATTTAACCTAAATATAAAGGTAAAGATGTGTGGAAAGAAATGGGTCAGAAAATATATTTGAATAGTAAGCACAAGAACAATGAAGTGGTTATAATAAACAAGACAGACAAACGGGCAAGATAAAGTGGAACATTTTATAATGATAAAAGAGTTAAAAGGCATAATGGTGTATGAGTCTGATTACAGACTTTCAAAACTTAAATTAAAAACCAAGGTATCTAGAAGGAAAGGAGAACAAATTTTAACCACAGTTTAAAATTTAAACACCCCTTTTTCAATGATGGTAGAACAATGATTAAATGATATTCATAGAACAACTAGATGAAAAATCAGTAAGGATATCTGAAGACTGGAACAATACCAACTATTTTGATTTCATTAACATTTATAAAACATTATCAATAACAAATGTACAAAACAACTATTTAAAAATGCATAAAGTAAAGGCACAAAGGTAAATAATATGTGCATCAAAATCCAAGTTGTAATACATCTCAACAATTTCAATATTACAGAAAATATACTTTAGTGAAAATAAGTGAGAGATCAATAGCACTAAGTTATCTAGGAGAGCCCCAAATATTTGCTAATGAAATAACACTGTTCTAACTAGTGGGTCAGAGAAAAATCACAAGAGAATTTAGAAAATTCTGAAATTTAACATCACAACACATGAGGCAGCTTGTGTTGGTTCATTTTTTGTGTCACCTTGACTGGACTAAGGAAAGCCCTGATAGATGAAAACATTATTTCTGGATGTGTCTGTGAGGGAATTTCCAGAACAGATTAGCATTCAAATTAATATACTGAGTAAAGAAGGTCTGCCTTCTAAAATGTACATATTGGTTTGGGCAGTGTCAATATTATCTGTGACTCCACTAATGGAAAAATGACGAATGAGTCTGTGTTGCAGTGACCTGGTGGAGACATGGGAAGTGAGAAAGGTCAGAGAAGGCTCAGCTTCCAAGAAGCTTGTCTGGGAGCAAAAAGTTATAGATGTGGATATAAGCAGAGGTGAGCAAGAGGGGGAAAAGGCTGAGAAAAAAAAGCTAGCAGACCAAAAACATCCAACGTGGACCCAGAAATGAGCCAAGTGTAAAGCTTGCAAGTGAAAAGTATGCCGGACTTGCTCTAAGAAGTCAAATGGATTGCAATTTATATATTAATAAAAATTGTTTTTCTCACTATTTTTAAACATGTATCTCAAATAGGTTGTCGTATTTTCTCATTTTGCTGAGTCAATTTTTATCCCCTAAAACATTAAAAAAGTAATCATGATTCTAATCCTACACAACTAACTTAAAAGCTATGGTAACCAAGTCTATGGTATATGAGTTACTGGGCTTTTGTTTTATGTCAGGATTGGAGAGTATTGCTTAATTAGTCATATATTTAAAGAAAGAATACAGAACCAAAGCTACTAGAACATTCATGTCAGTCTCACCAAAGTATATGCCTAAAGTATACATTTATATCATATTTGTATGCTTTTTCTGTTGAGGGGACTTGGGCTTCGTGAATCTGTGAACTTGTAATATAAAAATAAACTCAGTTTTGGGAGTCAGATACTTACACAATGCTAATGTGACACTTTATAATTTTAGACCCACATAGGAAGGTCCCAGGTTCATGTTCTAAGGCCTCCCTGTGCATGCCTGTACACGTGTGAATGCCTAGAACATGTGTGCCTATGATCCTGGCTGGCAGATGCTGGGAGTGGATCATGGCATGAGGACCACATTGAGGGTGCCTATCTTTCTCTCTTTCTCCAGCTCTCTCTCTCTAATGAAAGAAACAGATAAAGTTCAGTGGTTAAAATTTTTATAATAGTAATTTTAAAATACATTATAAATGGATAAAAACACTTGGAACCAGTTTATCAAAAGGAATCAAGAAATCTTTAATACCATTAATCTAAAAACTAGCATGAAACATGTCCATAATATGTTTCTTTATAGTTTGAGCCTTTACAAAGATGTCTGTCATTTATAAATCCTCTTGCTAGAACAGTTGAGGAAGAAATACAAGCAGATGCTTCAGGGCTGATGGAATCCACTTGGGTTTATTGGTTGGCAACTCAGGAATATGAGGGTGACCAGAGTTTACAGCAATCATTTCTCTCCTATACCTTTTTGGTACAAACAGATGAATCTTTTCAGAAAGCTTGGTGCTGTTATAACCAAAGGTGTTGCCATAGAAACAAAGTAGTTTTATCAGAAAATTAGGGGTGAGAAAAATATTCCAAAATGCATAATTCCTGGTGGAAACCACCCACATTTCATAAAATGCTACATGTTTTAATTCAGATGTATGTGTGAATATATGATAAGACATTTCAGATGGAAAACAATTGCACTAGAGTCAAGCATTATTTAACTGAGGATTAGTCTGATACGTCTGTGTGATTCTGCTTGCAAACATGATTGGCAGTACAAGCATGATGTCAATCTAGAATAAACACAAGCAGTGTCGAGGACCACATGTAATAGAGTCTACACTAGGGTCATCTGTTCTTAGCAGCAGCCAGCTGTGTGAGCTGACACTGGATGCAACTCAGTAAACAAAGACTTGCATGTATGAAAACAAGCAAAAACCACACAGCTGGGCGATATTTTTAAGATTTTATGAACTAGATCATGGTGTACTTGAATTGATAGCTGTAACAGATTGTATGTGGCAGATATGTAATCCGAGTACCATTTATTATATATCTGGAATGATATGTTGCAGACCATTTGTTTGACTTTTTGATGAGTTCATTACTCATTGCCATGAAATTTTTCTCCACTTACCTGTGACCAGAGTAAACACATCATGTTATTACTGTAAGAACTATAGAGTTATGTACATTAGTTCTATATCTAAAATGCTCAAATTGTAATGATGAATATATATACCTGTTTGTGTATTTAACATTGAAAAGACATAAGTTCTGAGGTTCCATGTTCCATAAGATAATTGCTATATTTTAATCTTTATTTCTTTTATTTGACTTAATTCTTTATTCAAAAATGCAGATAGACTTAAATGCTTTCTGTAGATGTATATTTTCTAGGCTCTCCACTCCAACCCCCATAAAATTCTCCAGATAATGTTTGTTTTGAAATTTTACATCATTTGAATATGTGTAACAACAACAAAACCCCTACAGCATCCTGTTAGGGGTTCAATTATGTCGCCCAGAAAAAGTATGTTGAAGTCCCAACCCCCAATACCTCAGAATCTGAACTCATTTGGAAATAGAGCTGTTACAGATGTGATTAGTTAAGATGAGGTCAAACTGGCCTACAGAGCAACTTTAATTCAATACATGGTATCCTTATAGGAAGAGGCACAACAAAAAAACACCACTGGATGATGGAAGCAAAAAGTTGAAGTGTCCCAATCGAAAGTGAAGGAATACTAAGAATTCTGAGCAAATCACTGGAAATTAGAAACAAGCAAAGAAGGAGTCTTCCCAGCAGGCTTCAGATGGAAGTCAGACCTTTCAACATTTTGATTTTGGACTTCCAATCTGTAGAACTGTGAGACAATAAATTTCTGTTGCTGTAAACCATTTACTTTGTTGTACTTTTTACAGCCAGAGCCCAAAAACTAATAAAATCTTTTAAAAGATACTGTAAAAAACAGGATAGCACCAAAAGTTCTTACTTTTCAAAGGAAGGTCATTAGGAAAATATTACCACAAAGAGATAAAAATGACAATACAGCATTTTATGGTGAATAAAGAAGCAAGTACAGCCGTGAAAGAAATACGAGCACTCAGGATGGTAAGACTGGACAAGAGAAGATGATGTCTGGACATTGGGCAGTAAAGTAGAAACTGGCATAGTTCTGGAAACTGGAAAAAAATGAAAGAAGCAAATACTTATTTCAGAAGTAAAGGCTAAATTACAGGATTACAGGAGATAATAGCACCATGGAAAGCACAATATAAATATGGGAGAGAAAATGAGAAAATCAAATGGAAATTAACTGAAAAAAAAAGATATAGAAAGTATTGGAGATAATATGGTACATAAAAGATAGGCAAGCAATATCCACTATTCACATAATTGAAACTTCACAGAAAGCTGAACAATGAAAGAAAACCAATATTTAAAGATTTAAGAAAATGTTCTTAAAAGACTTGAATCTATTATACTTACTGAAGAGGAAACCATAACTCACTATAAGAAAGAATGGTCAGGACCAGCAGTTGGCATAATGGCTGTGTCACTGGACTCCCATGTAGTTGACCGCGGTTCAAGTCCTGGACCCAGTGGCTTAAACTCACACCAGACACGTGTGTGTGCATGCCCAAGATCCTGAGAAAAGAATGGAGGAGAAGGGATTGTGGTATGGCCATTCCCCTCCCGGGGGGGGGGGGGGTGATTTCTCACTTTCTATCTCTCTGTATCTCTCTGTCTTTCTGGTGAGTGCATGCACCCTATAGCAAAAACTTCTCCAAAAAAAAAAAAGAAAAAAAGAAAAAGAAAGAATGGTCAACAATGATAAAAACAATTTCAACTTTTAAATATTTTATTTATTTATTTATTTATTTACTTATTTACTTATTTATTTTTATTTTTGTGGGTGTGTGCTAGAGGGTATGTGTGCTTGCCAGAGAGAGACAGAGAGAGAAGAAAAAGAGAAAGTATCCCCTATGGGGAATGGTCACACCACGATACCTTCTCCTTCACTTTCCTTCTTTCCTGATTTTGGGCGTGCACACACACACACACACACACACACACACAGCAAGCATGTTTTTCAAGCTGCCAGGTCCAGGACTCAAATCACATAGTTGGCCATGCGATCTGGCTGCCTTACCTATAATGCAATGGAAATTGCCCCCAAAATTAATTTATTTATTTTTAGAAAAAGAGTCAGGTATCCTTGACAGGGTGTCTTTATACCACAATCCTCCTCGTAGCCTCCCAGCTAGATAAGATCACAGGTGCATGTAGTCATGACTAGTATACTCAGGTTGACTGGGGATCTAAACAAAGTCCTCTCATGTAGCTCTAATACTGTACAATGGTGCCCTACCACTTGTGCCAAAATACTTAATTTTTATGATGAAGAATCTTTATATGGTGGGCATAAGTATCAAGAGAATTTTAGGTTAAAGAAAATCAAACTGATATCAGACTTCCTACAGGAGTTTTATTCCAGAACAGAGTATAAAATACTTGCAAGAAAATAAAGAATGACAAAACATATGAATCAAGATTTTTATACCCAATCAGACTGTCTTTCAAGAATAATGGTGATAGAAAAATATTCTTTCAGATACATCCTCCGAAATTAAAGGAATGTTATTTATGCAAGACTCTTTTAAGAATGCTGAGTAGTAGGTTAAGATGAAACTTAACCTACTAGCATGATAACAAGAAAAGGACAGGCAATAAGACTATAATATTCTTAAAACACATCTAAGATAAAAGCAAGTAGAGTTGAAAGTGATCAAATGTGAAGAAAATATATAAATAACATCAAAAATGGGAATAAAAGGGTGGAGAATGGGTGGTAAGTTGCCTAAGCTCATCAGTGCTTTGCCAGGAAAAATGGCTAAAAATTAAGTATGTCCTTTAAAACTGACCAATGACATAAATCATTATCATTTGCCCCTGACAGTCTAGCCAGTTAAATTCCCTTGATTTTATGAGATGATAGAATGATCTGCAGGTTGTTCTGCAGGGCTATGTGTGGGTCAGTACTGAGCATAACATATCCAATAACAAAATGGGGATAGTTTATATATCATAAATGCAGTGAGTTATTTATGTAATGTAATTTAAACCTGTTGGTCTTGGAATAACTGGCTTCCTAACTTCTATTTCTTTGACTCCTATTCTCTCTCTCTCTCTCTCTCTCTCTCTCTCTCTCTCTCTCTCTCTCTCTTCACCCTTTCCCTCTTTCTCTTCCTCTCTCTCTCTCTCTCTCTCTCTCTCTCTCTCTCTCTCTCTCTCTCTCTCACACACACACACACACACACATGCACAAACATACACACACTATTTTTTACACAAACCATTGAAGAATGACACTATGTACATCAACCCTAGGTCAAAATATTTCAAGAAAAATTACACTTTGACTGTATAAATAGTTGTCTAGGAAGATAACACAATCTTCTAAATGATTATAGCAGCAGAAATTGGCAAATAAGTAGAGAACATAATAGACTATCTCAAGTGAAGAACTAGGCTGGGAAAGAACAAATTCAGTTCCAGGGAGTCTAGGTAGCAGGAATCGAATTGATGAACAGCCTTTTAAGTGCCACCCTCATAGGGACTGAGCTCCAACCTTTTGAAGTTTTAGGTTGTCAGGGGAGTTTTGATGCATTTTTCTATGCAAAAATGCATCATGACTTTTCTGACAAAACAATATTTTTGATGCTCTATTCAAAAGTAAAATTTCAAGAGACTGCTTTGATCACATGCTGTAGTTCTAGACTGTGTCCAATAGGTGTAATATGCCCACATGGAAGAAAATTTATGGGGGAAAGGTGGAATAGATGCTGAGATCCAAAGCAGCAAACATCCACGGAAATGTCATGATCTTTGTGTGTATACTGGAAGGTTGGGGGAAAGGGAACAGAACACAATTCATTCAAGTCCTTGAGATGTTAGAAAAGCTCAGACCTACAGGAGGTTTGTAGAAGCTGAGGTTCTGGGAAAACTTTTTGCTTAGCTCCTCTTCCTATTCACTCTCTTTCCTCCAAAACTTCTTTATCTCACATAACTAGTCTGTGCTCACACTCCTCACTTGTTCGTATCCTTCTCTCACTGGTGTGGCCTGTCTCCTGCTCAGGGATATTAGTTTTCTAATTGTCTCTACCTGTCTGCAATTCTGAAACAGCCCCTTTGAGAGAATGTCCTCATGCTATCCATCTTTTCATGGCATTAATTGAATTAGTAGTAGGTGTTATTAAAATAATGTGGGGTGAAACCCTTGCAAGATGGATCCCATGTGGCTGACTGCTTGGTCAAGTCTCCAATCTGGCAGCTTGAGAAACACTCTAGGTATGCGTGCATCCATGCCCAAAATCCTGAAAGGAGAGAGAAATGGAGAAGGAATTGCAGCATGACTGTCTGCCATAGGGGGTGCTTTCTTGCTTTCCCTCTCTGTCTTGAGCAAGCATACATGCCTTCCTGTCAAATTTCATCATCATCATCATCATCATCATCATCATCATCATCATCATGTTACCCCTCTATGGTACTGGTGCTCATTTAGTTGAAGACTATGTTGGAGTTTTGAGACTTTGGGCTCCAAGGGATGGTCTAAGCTTATGAAAGATGTTTGTTCTATGTAAGTCAGAGGAATCACTGTTCAGAACCATGAGTTCTGAAGAATCTCTGTCAGCTGGAAAGACTCTGCCCGTTGCAGAAACCGCATGTCCAAGGCTCAGTAAATTGGTAACAGTATTTTTTTTTAAGTTTCACAATTCTGTACAACGTTGTGTTTTCTAATTTGATAGTGTAGTTTCCATCTGCTTCCACTTTGGGACAGTTGGGAAAGTATTGAAAAAAATTAGGGAGTAACCAAATATTTCTGAAGTGAATTTTTGTCTTTGCAATGGCGCCATCTGGAATTTAAAACAAAACAAAAACAAAAACAAAAACAAAAACAAAACATAAAGGTCACTGCTAAGCCTTCTGCTCCCGAAGGCCTTTAATATTTATTATTCTTTTCCACACATACTGCCAAGGAAGCTCCCCGAGACATTGTATTTCCAAGTTTAGTATTCCACAGAGCAGCCTTTTAAATAGCAGCAGAAGAGGAGCAGTGGAAACACAGTAAGAGACACTTGTCATTTTTTGTATGTTCCAATATTTTTATATTTGTAATAAGTTCATTTTCAGATAAACACATGCAGATGAAAGAACAGAGTGGCATTTTAATCATCCTTCAGCAGGAAAGAGATAACTTTTTTGGCATGGAAACTTTCCACTTTTAGTAAGAGAAGTTTGAAAGAAGGCAGAGCACACTGTCAGTTCCACAGTTTCAATGAATTGTTGAAACCAAACAAAAATAGCCTCCCGAGTCCCCATTGTTCTGCAGCTGTGGGCTTCCTAGGGCTGGTTGTCTCCTTCCTCATGACTAATCATCGTGGTTGCCCAGTTTCCTTCTTGATTTCCTACCAGAAGTTGTGATGTGTCATAGGAAGACAGGGCAACCCTCCCAGCATTTTTTTATCCAGGGATTTTGAGAACACCCTTTGGAGTGCTTGTCCTTTTCTTCAAATAACTGCATTTTTTTGGACCTGCCTGGACACAGAGCTGTTTTTGTGAACATGAATGCTCCTGTCAGTTGATAAGGGAGCCTACGTGGCTTCCTGTCTTAAGAATGTCACACACATGAGTATTCAATAGAATGTGAGCCCAAGTCTTAGGACTAAAACATTTTCTTTTTTTGAAAATCTCATGTTGTTTCCTGCTATTTACTCAAAAAAGCACATGCTCTTGATGGAGAGACAGAGAGACAGAAAGCAAGAAATCACCTCCCAGGGGTGATGGCCACGCTGCAATCCCTTCTCCAGCAGTCTCCTCTTGGAATCTTGGGCACGCATGCACACGCGTCCAGCGTGTTTTAAGCCTCCAGGTCTGGGACTCTGTGGGAGTCCAGCAATGCAACCATTACACCATCTGCTGGTCCCAGGTCACCCTCTAGAGACACCACCCAAATGACCATAATGACCACCGTTAAGTAATCAAGGAAAATTCCAGTTAGGTTCCATCTATGGTAAGAATGTAATACAAAGTAATCCCTAAAAGGCATTTAAAAGAGTTGGGCTGAGGCACTAGCAGGATTTTCATCAGCGGTCTTGGCAACTCAGCAGGGCAGCTCATTCATCTAGGAGTTTAGATCTCATGAACCCCTGAGGCTGTCCCACTGAGGTGGTCAGATCTGAAGATTCCCATCACGTCTCGTCTCGCACTCTCCACGTGCATGGCTTGCAGTGTGAGGAGATCCCCCATGCCGTCTCTGCCCACACCGCGTAGACCGTGGGTAGCTGCCTTTAGAAAAGACCTGTGTGATCTCTGGCCTGCCTTTCAGGAGAGTGAGGCTCCTTTGCTCAGGTGAGTCACCCTCATTCATCACCTGCCTGATGGGTGTGTGTGCTGGCCTCAGTTCCCCACAGCTGGCCCAGGCTGTATGGCCTGAACTTACGAGTCCCAGCATCCCTTAGTCCTGTCCTGCTAGGGTTTCTTCAGGTCACCATACACTTTCTCCTCCTCCAGCATCATCAGAACCACTTGCTGCCGCGTCGCATCTCTCGCTCATGACACTGTAGCCTTCCTCTGCCCCCCGTTCCACCTAGAATCCCCTGAGGCAGATGTCAACATTTTAGCAAGTAACCCTTGGGAACACAGAACTGAACTTCAGGGTCAAAGAATGGACTACAAGCACAGCTGTAAACACACCGCACCCTGAGACCTTCACTTTCTGCGTAGGAAGTCTTAAAGCTTAGAAGATTGACCTTTGTTCCCATGTAAGCTCTCCCTGACAGGCCTCCTTCCTCTTTTCTCTCTCCTCCCACTCCCATCGTATTTCCCTGTTTCTGTCTGAAAAATGGAGACGATTGTACAAAACTCATAAATTTGTTATGAGGATTAACTGAGTTAGTATCAGGTTGCTGGTAAAGTCATGAAATATTTTTGCATAGAGAAAATTCCTGAAGACCTAATATGTGCACGATGCTTAGGACAGTGTTTGGCATCTAAAACGTGCTGGGAAGTCATTGTTGAACAGAGATGGAAAGATAGCCTGGTGTCGATCTTCTGTGGCTTGTCATCAAGGCATCCGACAGGGTAAGTACATCCTTCCAAAATATTACTCCACCCAACAGGGTAAGTACATCCTTCCAAAATATTACTCCACTTTACTGCCTTTGAGTATGGCTGGAGCCGTATTGAAAAATAAGAATATTCAGGTTTATTTATCCACTGTGTGTCTTAGTTAGAGCAAAATACCCCTCCAGAATTCATCAAGCTTTTCTGCAGGTGGGCGATAGTGTCTTAGAATCTGGCACAAATACAACAACTACTGATCATCCATGGTTGCCACTGTCACCGCATTCTAATTTTTCTGCTTCGAACAGTGGCATTTTAATCATTCTGCCCATAGCGACTGATGTCCTTTAAATTAGTATTAAAAATTCATTTTTTTGGTTTATCCATCCTGAATCAAACTAATTAACTATCAGCTGAGAGCCCTTTAAATTATAACCTGAATGTGTTACATTTTCTAATTTACAATGTCTCATCTAGGTAAATTGAAAACCCAAAAAGGAGTGAATTAATTAATTTTAATTAAAGAGTACAGCATGGACCAGACGCCAGGTCAGTCTTCAGAATGTGCGCAGAGAGCCCTTGTTGGGATCATGATGTCCCTTTACAGCGTAGAGCTCTGGACAAGGGGCTTTGCCACAGTGGCCTTGCGAGGAATGGGAAAGGCTAGAAGTAGCACTAAGACAGATCCGATGTAGCTATATAGCTATATACTACATACGTGACCAATGCAATACTACATGTTCTCTGTAAAAAGAAACCAAATAATCAAATCTTCCCTGACGTTTCTCATGTTTTTTTTTCCTAGAATTTGTTTTATATTTTTAATCTGCAAATGATTTCCAAATGCCTCCTACATTCAAAGTTTTATGTAGATACTGAGGAAAATACAAAGATAAAAGGGTCATTGCCCAAAGAATTTATAGCATAGAGAAGCATCGTCCAGTTGAAGTTTTCTGTGATGCTGAGAATGTTCTAGATCTACCCTGTTCAATACAGTTTTGCCACTTGTGGAAATTCAACACTTGCAATGGAGCTCGTGTGATTGAGGAAGCAAAGTTTTCATTTTACTTAGTAATTGGACGCATGTGGCTACTGGTTATTATATTGGTTGTCTTAGGTGTAATAGGTGTGAGAAACTGTACATTGTTCATTTTTATCACTCAAAGTGCTCCAAAGCGTCTCTGTCAATGGTCCTTTTATGTCACACCACTGCATATCTCTCTGTCTCTGTGTCTCTGCCTCCTCTCTGTCATGCACACACACGTGAACACACACTCATACCCTTCTTTCTTTTCTATCCAGTGTAGTGTTTATTGAGTTAAAATTATTTTCCATAGGACCACAGAAATCAAATTGGAGAGAGAACATAGCAAAGTTTCTGGGGTAAAAAAAAGAGCTGCATAATCAAAGTTGTGATTTTATAATAAGAAAATGAAAAAAATATATATATAAACTATAGAAAAGAGAATTAGAAGGAGGATTTGGAGAACAAATGTTTTCAACAGAAACCTATCCCTGTCCCTAAGGGGGACTATCAGGATTCAGGAAGGGTTAGGTGAGAGGTCACAAGATTTTTATGTTGAACCAATAGGCACATGGGTTCATAAACCTCAAGAAATACTAACTTAGCTCAAAAACAGTTAACACACATTGAGTGAAGTGCTCTTTTACCACATAAGCCATTGTGTATGGTTATTATCTTAATGAATTTCAGTTCAATGTATTGGGACCAACAGCCTCAATAGACGCAGAGGTAGTCCTGAGGCCTCCACAGAACTGGTGATACAATTGTTAGGTGTGTTTATTGGATGAAATAATTCAGACTTTACCCTCATACTCTTGTAAATCAAGGTATTGGGAGTATAGCTGGGTCAAAGCACAGTTCAAAAGACCACTATAGGGACCAGCAGATGGCATAATGGTTATGTTGCTGGACACCCCACGTAGTCAACTGCAGCTTGAGTTCTGGACCCAAAGGCTTAAAATTCATGCCAGGCACTTGTGCATGCATGCCCAAGATCCCAAGAGGAGAATGGAGGAGAAGGGGTTGCTGCGGGGCCATTACCCTTGGGAGGTAATTTCTCACTTTCTGTCTCTCCAAAGAGAACACATGCCCTAGAGCAAAAATCTGTCTAAAAAAAATAAAAAGCCACTATGAATAAATACTATGCATTCAAAGTACAATAATAAGGGGATTTATTTTTTAGGACAACTAAGAGTGTTATTTTATGTGTATATGTTCCAAGTTTAAGTCTATAATTCAATGAGGTTATTTTGCAAGTAAAGATGAAGTTCTATAAGATTTGGTAAATTTATCTCTTCTTTCAAGTTTTTTTTGTTAGAGATGGAGTTCAGATTTAAATCATTTTCTTCACTGTGTCATTAAATTCTATTCTCTTATTCAACCCACTGGGCCGTGCTGGACTTGAACAATACCAGTATTGCCACCTATAGGTCCCAATGATTCCTGGGGTTGTTTTCCATGACCAAGATGAAGAAGCATTAAAAACCCTTGGAAGAGAATGGATCGTTCGGGATAGAAGAGGTTAACAGCTACTTATGGTCCATATTTTTATGCACGTTTTTTAAAAAGTAATTTTGGATGGAAAGCTTTCCAATGATACTACACAAGTCCCTGACTTCTCAGCTACTGCATGGAAAATAATGAATGTTTTTGATGACTAAGATGTGATCATCAATGTGAATTACTATGCTACTTCAGGGGTATTTTTCAAGGGCTAATTTGGCCCTAGGCAGACTCATCCCAAGCTGTCGTCTCCTTCGGGCGTCAGAACATTCATCACATCCCACTTTTCCACTCACAGCGTACATTCCTCCTTGGCTCTTCTCATCTTTCATGTGTTGCCTCCAGTTCCCTAAAGAACAACCAAACAAAAAAACAAGTAACTACCCTGGTTAGTATTATTTGCACAATAAGAGTAATTTGGAACTGAGCATGCGCCTAAACGATTTGCAAATCTTACTTTAGGATGTCTATGACGCTGATTGTATAGTCTCATAACATTTTTTTACCTTGCTTCCTGACAGGTAGGATTACTGAATATGAGTTCCAATGAGGTGACTTTTTAATGACTTCTCATTCAAATGCATTCTCATTATTACTTCTCATATTTGAATGACTTCCCACCACTTGAGTGATTTCTCATTAATGACTCCTCTTCTCTTTCTACTTTATTTTTATGTTCATGTGTGATCATTCTTCACACTTAAAGTGTTGATTTTTAATAAACAGTTCTTACGCTATTAAACATATTTGAAAATATATGATCATCTATATATCTTCCAATTCCAGCTTTAGTGTGCCTTGTAATAATCACTAAAAATGTGTCTTAGGAAAATTGAAAGCAAGTGTCAAGGTAGAGCCTGGGTCAGCCTGACACAGTGAGTGACTACGCTGGGCGGAACTCCTGGCTCCTCCAGGAAGGGAAGGTGGAAAAGACATATTATTTGTTGGATTTGGCCTCCGAGACCTGGGGGCTATTTGTCATGGCAGCATAACTTAGCTCACTCTGAATTTTGTACTGGGCTATGCAGCAAATGTCTTAAAAGTTGCCATTCATACGATTTTCATGAATCTTTTTATTTCAGTCTTAATTTCTTCAAGAGTTGTGAAGTCATTCAGGAGTAGGTTGGCTAGTTTCCATGTATTTGTTTATTTATGAGGGTTTTTTTTTCTGAAGTTAATATCAGGTTTAATTCCATCACGGTCCGAGAAGATGCTGGATATTGTTTCTATGCCTTGGAATCTATAAGTGCTTATTTTGTGTCCTATCATGTGGTCAATCTTTGAAAAGGTTTCATGGGCAAGGGTGAAGAAAACTATATATTTCATGGTTCTTGGGTGGAAAATTCTACAGATGTCTCTCAAGTCCATTTGATTTATGGTATCATTTAGATCCTGTATGTCTTTGTTTATTTTTTTGTATAGACCATCTGTCCAGAGGAGATAGTAGAGAGTGTTGAAATTCCAACAATTAGTGTGTGCACTGCAGTCTATCTCTCCTTTTCCCTCTAATAGTCTCTCCTTCATGTATTTGGCTGTTCCTAAGTTAGGTGCATAGATATTTATAAGCATTATTATCTTCTTGATGAATTAGCCCTTTTACTATAATATAATGCCTTTCTTTGTCTTTTTACAGGTTTTGTCTTAAAGTTTATATTGTCTGAAATCAGTATCACAATCCTGCCCTTTTTCCATTTGCATAGAATACCTGAATTTGAAAGTGAGTCATATGACCAGAAATAAATGTTACTGGGGTTTCCAAAGCAGCTTTGCCTTCTTTAAAAATATTAGATGTCTTAATAATGGAAAGATGGATACATCAAGAATGTACAATTGATAAGGTTCCAATCAAGCCAGAGTACTTCTGTTCATGGTTGGGCTAACCATAAACTCTTAGAAGCATATCACTATGACAGAGCAGGCTACTGGCTTACCTTACATGCAACTGGCTCACCTCCCTTGAAAGCACTGCTCTCCACACACCCTTCCCACCAGAACACTTCCATATTGTCCTTGCTGCTCTCGTGGGATTAACAGCTTGTAATGTATCCAGCAGTCTATGGATTTCAGGAGGAGGCCAATTTAAGGTTAATTTTTTCCTGAAATACTAGCTTTCCCCATTTGCTTCCTGGATTTTGATGAAAAAAGTTAATTATTCTATCTTTTTTGAAATTTTTGCTGTAGTCCCAAATGGGAATTCCAATTCTTTATTGAAGAAACTAGAAGAAAATGAATTTTAATCCTGGATTAAGAGAGAGAAAATTGACATCATGTGTGAGTATTTAAAACAGCTCCTCTCTTCAGCTAAGAAGCAGGTTTCTAAATAAAGAAAACATCACAACATCATTTTATACATGTATTTGCACTGACCTTTTCTAAAACCATAAACCAAAGAAAAATCAACATAAAGTAATCTCTCAGTTATCAGAACCACATTTCTGTAGACTCTCCAAACCAACACTATCTTTATCTGTGTACTTGATTTTTGGGTTCTGGTTTTTTTGTTTGTTTGTTTTGTTTTTTTTGTTTTTTTTTGTTTTTTGTTTTTTTTAGGATCTTTTGCTTCAAAATCCTGGAAAAACTGTATTATTAACATAATTTTAATCAAACTGTGATCTCAAAGAATAAGAGCTTATTTTCTGCCAATATAATAAAGAGATGTTTTTGATTTATCTAGCCCTTCTTTTGTGTGTGCGAAGGCATTGCTTTATTTATTTACTTGTCTATGTTGTTAAGTATATTGGATATGTATTTTTTAGCAGAGAACTTTAGATATTTCCATCTGTCAAGTGTTTCCTACCCTGGTACCTTACCCCGACCCTCCACCACCCACTCCCTACCATCCACTGTCCTCCCCCTTAGTCACCAGCATCCACACCCCTCCTCCCCACCATCACAACTTCAGATCTCTTCACCTCTGCCACACAGCACAGACACACAATACAAATTGAATGAGGATATACAATGTGTATCCTTTTGAAGTCTGGCTCATTTCACTAAACATTAAAGATTCTATGTTCAACCATTTTGAGTCAAATGATAGGATCTCACTGTTTCTTATACCAGAGTAATATTCTGGTATATACATGTCACATTTTTTCAACCCAGTCATCAGTTTATGGACACTTGGGTTGGTTCCATGTCTTAGCAATGGTGAATAATGCTGCAATAAGCGTGAATGTGCAAGCATCTTTCCAATGGAGTGTTTTCCTTTCAATTGGGTAGTAGGAGTGGGATTACTGGGTCATACCAAGTTAGATTTGTAGGTTTTGAGAAATTTCCAAATTATTTCATTCTGGATTAAAAATTCATCCAGTACAACCACAGAAGTTAACAAATTTACATTCCCACCACAGTGGAAGAGGGGTGGTGCCTTTTTCACCACAGTCTTACCAGTACTTGTTGTTCTTTATTTTTTTTGACCCTACCCATCCTAACTGGGTTAAATGGTATCTCATGATTTTAATTTACATTTCTCTTATAACAAGAGACTTTGATCATTTTTTATGCCTGTTTGTCATTCATAAGTCTTCCATGGAGAGTTGTCTGTTAAATTCATTTCTCTGTCTTTTAAATTAGATTATTCGTTTTTTATAGATACTACCAAACTTCAAGAGTTATCATAAAGCTACAATATTCAAGATAGTGTGCTACTGGTGAAAGGTTGACAAAGCAGTCAGTGAAGCAGCTGAGAGAGCACAGAAAGAGGTCCATATAAATAGTCAACTGATCTGTTACAAACAAGGAAGCCACTGCAGTGGAGAAAAGACAGCCTTCTTAACACATGCACTGAAAAAACTGAACATCCACATACAGTAAATGAATCAATCTTGACTTAGACCTCACATCCTTCACAGAAATTAATTCAGATGGACAATTGATGTAAATGTAAAATGCAAAACTATAAATCTCCTAGAATGTAATATAGGAGAAAAATCTAGATAACCTTGGATTTAGTGATTTTTTTTTAAAAAAAGCTATACAACAGCAAAAGCATAATCCATGAAAGAAAAAAAAATGACAGCTTGGACTTTGTTAAAATTAAAATGTTCTACTCTATGAAAGACACTGGCAAGGGAGTGAATACAAGCCACACACTGAGAGCCATTGTGCAGACTATATATTATAAAGGATTATTATTCAAAATATATGAAGGACCCTTAAAATTCAATAAGAAAACAAGCTACCCAATTTTTAAAATAGGCCAAAACCATAACAAATATGTGTCTACCATTATAGTATTATAATGCATAGTATACATACAGTATAGTATTCTAGTTTCATTGCTCTAAAATGTCTTTGTGTTCTGCCTCTTCATCTCTTCATCTAAACCCCTGGAAGCTGTTGATCTTTTTATTTTATAATGCAAAAATTACAGATCTTTTTTTTTTCTCAATGGAGAATATTGCATTCTTTTCTGTTCAATATTTCTTTGCTTTTTATACCCACTGTCTACCACCCACTCTCCCTCCTTATATCTTTATATAGACACTTATCCTTTCTCTTATCATATCTTCAGATCTTTCCATTTTGCCGTAGAGGGCAGACGTTCAATGCATCTTGTCTTTCCCAGAGTGTCACACAGTTGGACTCATGCTGTATGTGGACTTTTCAGATCGGTTTCTTTTACTCACTAGTATGCGCTTAAGGTTCCTTCCTATCTTCTCATTGCTTGAGAGTACAGTTGTTTTTGGCACTGAAGACTGTCCTATTATCCAACTGTACTATATTTTATATATGCATTCATCTATTGAAGGACATTTTGGTTGCTTCCAAGTTTTGGCAACTGTGAATAGCTGCTATCCAAATCTATGGGTAGGATTCTGTGCAGACATATCTTCCATGACTTGGAGTAAATACCTAGAAGCATGCTCTATCCAATGGTAAGAACGTGTTAGTTTTATGAGGAATTGCCCAATTACATTCCAAAGTGACTTGCATTGTCATCAGCCACAAGTGGTATTTCCCATTGTTCCACATCCTTATCAGCATGTGGTGCTGTCCCTGTTCTGAAATTTGGCCATTCTACCGGGTATGTAGTGGTATCTCACTGTTGCTTTAATTTGCAATTTCTTGATGACAAGTGATGTGAAGTATCATTTCATATGCTTATTTGCCATCTATATTTCTCCTCTGGTAAGTTTCTTTCTTATGGTTTTGTCCAAATCCACAGAATATAGGACACCAAGATGAACACTAATCAATTATAGACTTTGGTGGCAATGATGTATCAGCGTAGTTTTGTGAATTGTAACAAATGCACTGCTCTGGTGGGGGGTGTTGATACTGGGGGAGGTTATAAGTATGTGGGTCTAAGGGCTGGAGCATTGGAAACGGGATTGTGGTGTGACTAGACACTATGAACAGTGCCCCTCTTCTCTCTTTCTCTCCCCCACATGTGTGCATGCTCCCCTTAACAAAATATATACAGAGAGATAGATAGATAGAGATAGATCATTATAGAAAGTAGGTAGTCATTATCTGGTGATCGCCTTAATATTATTTGGAAATAACATAGAAATCCTAGCTAACAATTTCATTGTCTGAAAATTTGTCCATGTTTACTTTCTCACTCAACCAATAAATAAAACCAGTATCTATAATTTTACTTACAAGAGGCAACAGCCCAGGCCAGCTCCATGGCACAGTAGTAATAGACTGCTCAAGAAAAGCTGGTTCTTGCAGTTGGAATCTTCAACCCAGTCAAACTGAAACATGCCAGACATAGATGTAGGTGCT
The DNA here is from genome assembly GCA_026018925.1 of Tupaia tana. Lineage (NCBI taxonomy): Eukaryota > Metazoa > Chordata > Mammalia > Scandentia > Tupaiidae > Tupaia > Tupaia tana. Next base: position 7,864,055 of record JAKSZU010000017.1, on the reverse strand, counting down.
CAGGATCCAATGGAGGAAATGAAAAGAGGAAAAGACTTAAAGGTTTGAAGCATAACAGACTCCGAGGAGGGTTCTCTCTGTGTCTCTCTGTGTCTCTGTCACTCTGGCATGCACATACATGCACTTTATCATGAACAAAGAGAAAATATTTTAGGTTGTTTTTTTTTTTTTAAAAAAAAAGCAACAAGCTTATATATTTTTAGAGAAAAATTTCACCAAACTTTTACCTAGCCCTATCTTTTATACTTCTCTCATAGCCTATAAGAACAAGAAAATCAATAAATCTTTTATTTATTTTATGAGATTAGAATAATTTTAATGTATAAAATGGAATTTCAATCAAAATTTCACAGGGATTTTCACAATGTTAACAAGATTTTTCTAATTAGTATAGTTAGCAAATGCTAAAAATAGCCCAGGTAAGTCTGAAAAGAAAGAGAGGGTACTTTCCTGAGATGCTTTTGAAACTATAGTATTTGGGGCTGGCAGGTGGCATGGTAGTTAAGGGCATTGGACTCCCTACATAGCCAACTGCATTTCGAGTCCTAGACCTGGTGGCTTGCTTTCTCACTTTCTCTCTGTCTCTGTCTCTCTTGCTCTCACTCCCACTCTGTCCCTCTCTGGTCAAGTTTTGAAAAAATAAGTAAATAAATAAATAAAGTTAAATAAAATAATTCTTTAAAAAAAAGAAACAAAAAAACTATGGTATTTCAGGCAATGTGATCTTGGCACATAGGCTGATCAAAAACTGATGGAATGCTATAGAAAACCCCAAGATAAGCCCTTATGAATAGGAAATGTGATATATATGAAAGACACTAAGGTAATGAGGAATGAGTAAGTGTTTAATAGATGGGTTTGGACAACAAAAGTAAAGTAAAATGAGAACATTATACTACATAGCAAAATTAATTCTAGTTGACCATGACAATAAGAATTTTTAAATTAAGACGCAAAGTGAAAAATACAGATATACAATGAATAAAGTTAACCACATTAAAATGGCAAACACCTATAGGGCAGGTACTTTCCTCAACAAAGTAAAAGCCACAGATGAAAAGAAGATATTTCAATGCCAATAACTAGCAAAAGATTCGAATTCTTCCAACTTCTACAAATAATTCCTACAAATCCTTATAAAGAAAAGAATTTCTGCATTTCTAATTTTTATAGAAAAAATACGGAAATACAAATAGGCCCCTTACAGAAGGTAAGAACCAAATGCCTAATAAATATGTGCAATGACTCTCAATTAAACTCACAAGTCATCAAGAGGATACAAATATGATCACCACTAGCAAAAAAAATTTTTTTGGAAAGGTTTTTGCTAAAGGGCAGGTGCACCTGCAGGAAAGACGAAAAGAGACAGTGAGACGGAAAGCGAAAATCATCCCCCAGGGGGGCTGATCATGCCGCAATCCCTTCTCCTCCACTCTCCTCTTGAGATTTTGGGCACACACACACACATGCGCCTAGTGTGTGTTTCAAGCCACCAGATCCGGGACTCAAACCTCAGTCAGCCACGTGGGAGTCCAGCACCTTAAACACTGTATGTCACCTGTTGGCCCCACCATGGCAAACATTGTAAAGTCAGACCATGTTGAGATGACAAATTGGTATAACCAGATTAGAAAACCAATTTTCACTACATTGGGTCGAATGTGCATACAGCCAGCAATAGCACTTCCCAGTATGGATTCGTAAGACATTTCTGGAGGCAGGATGGTAATGCAGTGGTGATGCAACTCTCTGTGAGGCGATCCACATGTGATGGTTCTACTTAACAGCTGGAGCGCTCCCTGCACACTGGACATGCATGTGCCCATAATCTGGGGCTGGCTAATGCTGGGGATGGATCGTACTGTGAAGACCCTGTTGGGAGTGGCTGTCTTTCTGTCTCTGCTTCTCTCTGTCTCCTTCACTCAACTTAAAAAAAAAAAAAGAAAAAAGAAACCCTTGCACAGGTGCACAAGGAAATATACTCAACATGTCCATGATGAGATTATCTGAATACTGAATGTCTTAGAACAATTTAAATGCCCATAATCAATATGGTAAATAAATGTGTTGCAATGTATTCAGAAGATAATTTAGAAGAGCATTCTATGTGTTGAGTCATAATGAAAAAGTACATTTGTCTCTTGCAGCGAAAAACCAAGGTAGCAAGTAAGAAGATACCCGTAATCAGTAGAGAAAACCCTCACATTTGCTGATCACATCTGCACTTGTCATGTTTGAAATGTGCCTCTCCAAGGGTACTTGTCCACATGTCAGCAAGAATGAAGCAAATAGGTCAGTACATCTGTATCTCTGCTATGAATGCTCTAGCTGAAGGCTTGACTGCTAATTAAAGAGTTTAATTTTGCACTGCCTTCTTTAAACCTTGACTTCACTGTTTTTTCCAAAGTTCCAATTCATTATGTCCCTTTTACCACCAAATGTCATCTTTTTAAATAGAGTTAAGCACAGACAATACATCTTCTCTCACTTGTGGTATTGACCTCAGTGGTGACTATTGACCTATCGCTGATTCTAATATTGGAATAAGGAAATGCACTCACCAAAGTATACACAAAGATTTCTTCCACTTATAGCCATTTCTTCGCCTGGGAAAGGACTTACATCACACAACTGACTCGCATTCATGTCTAAATTTAGACAGAGAAAGCCCTTTATCCTTTGTGACGAAAAGAAAATAGAGAAAATAGCTTGTTTTCTTTCCATTGTGAATAAATCATCTTAAAAATATGCCGAAGATGGTAATTAAAAATTTTTTTACAGGGTACTGCATGGATATTCTCTGTCTCTCTCTTTCTTTCGTTTTCTCTCTCTGTCTTCTCACCGATCTTGGCCTTCAGTTGTGAGGAAAATCAAGGTGTTACACTTGAAATACCATAAGGGCCTCAGGATAGATTTGCTTCATCAGAATGGGTGAATGATTTCTTTTTGTTTCTTTCTTTCCTTTTTTGCCAGAGATTTTTGCTGAATGGCACGCATGCTCACTGGAGAGACAGAGAGACAGAAAAAGAGAAGTCTCCCCCCAAGGGAGATGGCCATACCACAATTCCTTCTCCTCCAGTCTCCTCTCTGGATTTTGGACATGAACCCACATGCACCCAGCATAAGTTTCAAAGCTCTGGGTCTGGGACTCAAACCATTGTCAACCATGTGGGAATCTAACGACATAACCATTATGCCATCTGCCGGTCCCTTCTCTTTGTTTCTTAACAGTTCTGTGTTCAGCCTGCCTAATTTTGGGGCTTCTCGAAGCATATTGTTTGCAGTATAATTTGGTGGATATGAAGTAATAAGTTACTGGTGCCCCCTGGCCTGCTGTCTCAGGCTTAGAGTTTATGTCTCTATCCATTGAACATGGTGACCTAGCCCCCTTGTCCCTGACAGTTTTATCAGTAACACAAAATGCCTTCAGTCTAAAGCTCTTGTCTACTGGTCTCTCTGCTCCATTCTTCTGCCATTGGGTATCCTGGATCAGTTAGATTTCTGTCTGATCTACGAGAACACTGAGCATAGAACCGAAGTACAGAGAAAGTGGATTGTCATCCAAGATCAGCTATGGCATAATTTTGCATGCACTTAGAGGAATGTTGGATTGTATAATATTCTGAGTTAGTCATTTTCATAGTTCTATTTAGAAATAAGGCAGTGCAGAGAAGAAATAGGGCCCAATTTTGGAAAACAGGTCTTGGAATAAAATAGGAAGTGAGTTCTTCGGGTGACTATTGGGTCTTAATCCTTTAAACACCAGCATACACAAAACCCAAGTAGAAAGTCACCTAAGCAAAAAAGGACTCATTTCCAGAGGGATTTATACTGCCCATTTGCATCAAGGAAGTACCTGATATGCTAGCTGCATTATTAATAGTTAGGGAAAGTTATCATTAGTTGCTGTAATAAACAACCCTAAGTTTCATTGGCTTAAGACAGTGCATAAAAAAAAAGTTAATTTCTTTTTTGATTTAGTTCCAAATACATCCTCCCCTTTCCTGAGAAGGTCCTCTTGATATATTGACCCAGGGACCTGCCTCTTCTTACTGTACTCTTCAGTCATCTTGGAGTTCTCTTCTAGTTGTATAAATGCAGGAGAGACAGACAGACATACAGAGAGTGAGAACTTGATCTAGATCACAGGTACGATGCATCACATATTATCAGCCAGAGCCTGGTCTACTAGCTGCAACCTTACTGCATTGGAGACTGTGAAAGGGGCTTTTCTGTGGTCTAATGAGAGGAAGTGGGGTTGTTGGGACCGAGCAAGCCTCTGGCTCATTATCTGCTCTCAACCAGTAAGGGTCTTTCCATATCCTGACACATGCCATAAAAGCACTGTTTCTAGTGAGCAGAAAAAAGCTAGAATATCAGCTGGGTTAAACCCAAGGGTAATTCTATCTAGCTTCTGCTTGAAGTTTTAGCACATCCAGGGTTCTAACGCCAATTCTGTTTTCTCTGAAGTTAAGTTTGGAAATTTAAGTCACTAAGCAAGTTATCAACAAGAAGCCAAGTTTTCTCCTACTACTGTTGTGATCCTCTGCCCCAGTTTATTTTTTAATTAATTATTTTTTTATTTTTTTATAATTTTTAATTTTAAATTTATTTATTTTACATTCATTCACTGAACATCATGACAGCATAAAAAATGTGATTTCCCATCCAGAATACACTGTATGGTGGCTTAATCATACATATTATCATCAACAAATAATTTTCCATTTGTTTCATATGTGTGTGTGTGTGTGTGTGTGTGTGTGTGTATTTTCCTATTTCTCACACTCTGCCATTTCTCACCCTCTTCCTAGAGTTTAAAACAGAGGCCCCTGGAGACAGAATGGTTGGCATCCTGGATTGTTACCTGCATGATGTCAAGTTACCTTATTCTTCTTCTCTGTAAAATCGGAAATATACCATATTAACTCACTGAGACTTTGTAAGTAATAAATGAGAAATTTCATTTTAAAAAAAGCACAGTGCCTAGTTTTTAAGCCATTGTTACCATCACCATCATCATCATCAACGTGCTCATCATCAATATTTGCCAATGTTAGATTACCATAATTGAACACTTGTCTTAGTATCCCAGAGCCTAAATGACTATCAATGCTAATCTTTGAGTATGTCCAGGAATGTGCACTCTTTAGCTTTGAGTGAGGGGCGGTTAGCGAGGAGCAGATGAACTAGAGAGTGCGACCAGGAGAGAAAATGTGAGTTGAATCCCCAAAAAATGAGAGCTCTTGAGCCATGTAAGCCTAAAGCCAGTGAGCAAGAGGAGATTAAGAGAAGACAGCTCAGCACTAACTCTAGTGTTCTTGACTGAACTCCAATATCCAAACGCTTGGCCCTGAGCCTGGATAGGTCAGGCCTGGACAAAATCAAGAGAGACAGCCTATGGCCAAGTTAGGTCAGATGTCCAAAGACGCATAGAGTGTGAATGGATAGAATCATAAAGGGGGAAGGAAAGTAGGTAGTAGGAGTAAGACCATGTAGAAAGAAAAAACTTGACTGGAATTAGAAATGATTTTACTGAAGCTGCCTTTTTTTCACATTTGATATGCTGTGTTCTCACTTCTGAAAAGTTCTACTTTCACCTACCATTCCTTCTTTCTGTAAGTTAGGTCCTTTCTTGCTTTTATCAGCAATCGTGGCCCTCTATCTCAGTCTCTGAGATGCTTTCCTTCAAGTTGCCATGGTTTTCTGGGATCTGTATCTTCTTGGATTTGACTTGTGACCATTTTAGATCCATCACTCCTTGGTTTCAATTATCCACCAATCCATCTCTTGGGTTATGCATCATAATTTCTTTCCAGCATGTACATTTTTTACTCTTGAAACTATTATTGGATGACAGATCCAAGACTTTTGGGATCTGGCTACAGTCATTACTATTCAAGACTTGATTGTGCCTCTGCTTATATTTGGGTAATTCTCTCTCTAAGGAACACACAAAACACAAAATCAAAGCTACTTCAAGAACTCAGTCAATCAATGCAAGAACTTCTTTATTAAAGCTTGGTAGATTTTCTTTTTTTTTTCAAATTTAGATGGAACTTTCTTTTAAATGTTCTAGTACCTCCCAAAATAAATATTAGTGTGCATTTTTTAACAAGCCTTCCCTCTACACACTTGCTTTCATATTTTTGAATCATTACATTTCCAGATTCTCTATGCAAGCATTTCCCATATCTGTTGCTTTTAGCCACACCAAAAACTAGTTCACTCTTCAGGCAGTCTGGTGTTATGTCATTTAAAAGGAAATCTTGGTATCTGAAGCATTATGAGAAACTGTGCTTGGTTTTAAAAGGCTTCTTCTACACATTTCCAACACTACTCAAAGAAAGAATAATATATTTGTTCTTTGTTTCCAAGTTTAAAACAAGGTGTATATCCTTTGGGGTATGGGAACAAGGAGAGAGAACATACTGAACAAGTTCTTTCTTTGAGTAATATATTTTTTTGTCCAAAAATCCCAGAAAGAGAAAGGAAGAAAAGGGATTGTGGCCTGACCATCCCTTGCGTGTGTGTGTGTGTGGGGGGGGGGGGGTGATTTTTCACTTTCCCTCTCTCTGTCTCTCTAGTGAGAACATATGCACTCTGGCAAATGCCTTTAAAAAAAAGAAATTGGAAATGGGAGAATTCTTAAACTCTACGGTAAACTCGTATTTATTTTAAACTCTGCTAGAGTTGTTATTTTTTAAGACCAAAAAATAAAATACACAAATTTTGTGTTAAAACTGAGTCTCCAATTTACTATCCTAATGAAGAAAATCTGCTTTTACTTTCATCTCCATTAATATGTTTCTTTTAAATAAATTAATTACAATTTTCTTATGCATAGATATGTTACTGATAAAAGAATAAATTAGCATGACCTCCAAAGATAGCAATTTGGGATTAGTTATCAAAGTTTAAAATTCCCACATCCTTAGAAACTGCAATTTTACTCTTAGAAATGTTGTCTAAAGATCCACCAGCACCTCAGTTCATTGATGTGTGTACAAAGATATCCATCTTGGCAGAATCTGTAATAGTAAAAGACCAGATGTGATTTAAATGCTCATCAATAGACTACTGACTACATAAATTTTGTCAAGTACATACAAGATAAACTTACTTATGCCATCCAATATGACCCAGTATTGTCAAGGCAATAATATGCAAAAATAATAAAATAGGAGGCATCTCAATACCAACTTCAAAATATATTACAAAACAGTGATAATCAAAACAGCATGGTCCTGGTACAAAAAATAGATATATAGACCAGTGTAACAGAATAGAGAATCCAGGGAACCAGCAGTTAGCGTAATGGCTACGTCGCTGGACTCCCACGTAGTCAACCGCGGTTCGCATCCCGAACCCGGTGGCTTAAAACTCATGCCAGGCGTGTGTGCGTGCATGCCCAAGATCCCAAGAGGAGAATGGAGGAGAAGGGATTGCGGCGTGACCATCCCCCCTGGGGGGTGATTTCTCGCTTTCTGTCTCTATGTCTCTCTCTCTCTGTCTGGCGAGCGCACGCGCCCTATAGCAAAAAACCTCTCCAAAAAAAAAAAAAAAAAAAGAATAGAGAATCCAGAAATAAACAGGAATAAACTCAAAATCATATAGCCAACTCAGGTATAAAACACTATGAGATCTTGCCGTTTGATTCAATGTGGGTGAATAGAAAAGACTTAATATTGAGCCACTTGAACCAGACTTTGAAAGATACACACTGTATCGCCCCATTCAATTTGTGCCAAATATCTGCATCCTATGGCAGAAATTGAGAGCACTGAAGATAGGATGGTAGAGAAGGTAAGTGCAGATACCATAGACTGTAAAGGAAGGAAGTGGGAGGTAGAGAGTGGGTGGTAGGAGGTGGGTTTGAGATGCATAAAAGAAACATTTAACAGACAAAAAAATGTAAAATTCTCTGCTGATAAAAATATATATATTATATACATCATTTGTGTAAAATGTGAAATTAATCTGAAAATTAAAATGATATGTATAGTGTTATTATTAAAGGAAGACTTAGGTAGAGAATAGAATATCACTGTGGTGAAATGATCTGGAATCACACAGAAATTTTGAATTGAAAATACTACAGGGACCAGCAGTTAGCGTAATGGCTACATCGCTGGACTCCCATGTAGTCTATCGTGGTTCGCGTCCCGGACCTGGTGGCTTAAAACTCACGCCGGGCACATGTGTGTGCATGCCCAAGATCCCAAGAGGAGAACGGAGGAGAAGGGATTGCAGCATGGCCATCCCCCCTGGGGGGGTGATTTCTCACTTTCTGTCTCTCTGTCTCTCTCTGTCTGGCGACACACCCTATAGCAAAAAAAACCTCTCCATAAAAAAAAGAAAAAAGAAAAACAACAGAAAAGCAAAATAAATAAATAACGAGTCACACACATCGCTCACTGCGTGCCTTTGCACTGGCTTTCATGCAGCTTGCTATGGACTTAGGAAATAATGCAATAACACTCCACATTCTTAGAGAATGGGTCCATGATAAGAAGTCACAGTAGAATCTAAAGATATGATTCTGAATCAGAAATAGCATCAGGTGGATCCAGATTCAGCAACAATAGTTTTCGTTGGTAGGAAAAGTGTTTACGAATGGGAAGGGGCTGGGACCGAGTCTCGGAGTGAATAAGATTTAGTGGGTAGAAAACTGAAGAAAGCCACTCCTGGCAAAGGTTTGGCGTAAGCCAAGTGGTCTAGGGCAGGGGAGCTGCAGGAGAGGAAGGTGGAAGAAGGAGGCCAAATCAACAGAAACCGAGAGCGCATTCCAGAATAGAAGGTTGCACTCTTCAGACAGGCGGTGCTGAGCTCCAGGCCCGCCTGCTAATCCATCTGACAGGTGGGGTTAGTGTCCTCATGTAAAACTGCTCATTTGCATGGTTTTTAAAAAATTTTTTTCTATTGCTCTTTGATTAAGTGGCCCATGTCCTGGACAGTCTGCTATTAACAATCACTCTGAGAGGTAAGTCGAGAAAATATATTTACATAATTTAGGCTTTATTTCGAAATAGAATCTTTTAAAATGCAGAAACTGTTTTAAAAATACAGATGAGGAGCAATTGTTCTCTTCTCTATACTCGAAGGACCACAGCCATCCTGCGTGAGAGCAGAACCAAATGCGTCTGGCACATTCACTGTGGAGGCCACAGACACTACAAGGTCTCCAAAAATCAGAAGCCCCCCAAGCCTCTAAATTGTCTCTGCAGAGAGCAAGTTCAGTCAGGAGGTCTATGTCTAGTAAGCTGGTTACTGTTTATCTTAGGGGGAAATCAAAGATAGACTCAACTGCATAGTTTCCAAGGCCAACTTCAATGTGCTGATTAAAACAGTCAAGTTTCGTCCTTTGCCTCGAGAGTACAAATTTAATTTTCTGTCTCTATAGTCCAGGAATTGTTCCTCTGCCCACTCCGAAAGCATGCAGCAAAGAAGTTATTTCCCCCATGTATACCTTATTGGAGCTGATCCGAGGACAAGGTGACATTTGCTCTGTATCCATCTTCCGGTTATTGACAACGACTTCTCTATCTGGTGTGGGCTTGAGTAAAGCCAGCACATGTGAAAGGCTGATGGTAACGATAACTATAGAGACACCCGACATTTGCTCTCTGGTCCTCTGACATTTAGGTTTCCACTTGGATTTTTTTGACTCATGCTCAAAGCTAGATTTTTTTCACAGCACCTTGCTTGGCAGGAGTCTTGTCTGGCCTGATGATAGAGAAACTGCTCTGGAGAAACCTTTGCAGGGCGTTGAATCAAAGGAAGAGATTAAAACAATTCTCTGTAAAATCTGTCTCTGTTGAAGCCCAGGCTGCTCTCTGCAGGGACCTTTCAGGGGAAGGGATCCCAGGCAGTCAGATTCTGGGCTGCATGGGGATTCATGCCTGCACCTACGGCGTGCACCAAATGCATGACCTGAGACTCGACCCAGCTTCCTCCCAGTTTCCGATTCTATGTGAAGCCCGACAAGCACATGCTCTGGCTGGGATAAGGAGCTCCCACTGTTGCAGCTTTTACAGCTATTAACATTTCAAAGATTATCGTCCTCGCCCTCAAAAAGGGGCATGATTTTTTAATGTGTTGGCTTTATAGAGGCTTCATAAATGGTGCCTAGATAATGAACAAAATGGAATTAAAGAGGTATATAAAAGACATTGTTTTACAAACTAGATTAGCAGGGGAAAGGGGGCTGAGACATCTCCATCCATGAGCTAGGTGGCAGAGGGAACTAAATGTAAAGGTAGCAAAAAAAGATCCAGAAGACACGTAGACATATTATCATTGCATTCTTACTTTTTATTCTTATTGATATTTTTTTTTTTCAGGAAATGCAAGGTAAGCCACAAAAGAATATATGAGAAAACATCTTATTGAAGTTTATTTGAATCTCAAGTGAAAAAAAAAGGCTAGATAAAAACTTGTTTAATAACAGCACATTGAGACATAGGCTCTATAGGCCCCTTTCGCCTACTCCTCTGGCCTGACGTTACCCTGGGAGGCTGGTCGCTACAGATGGCAGCGTACCCACTCAGGCTTCTTCCTGCTGGTGGGACTTGGCAGCAATGAGGTCCTGGAAGACTGGAGTCGAGCAAGGGCCAGGGGGTGTTTTATCTTTTCCCCAACTTATTTTAGGGCTGTGGTAGTTGTATTCCTCCCTACCCATCTCCACCTGTAGCCTCTACCTGGCGACCCCTAATCCAAAATCTCAGCAACTTTTTTTTATCCATGATGGAGTGTGTGTGTGTGTGTGTGTGTGTGTGCGTGTGTGGCAGTCCCAGTGAGAGTGAGAGAATGAGAGAGAGGGAGAGAGAAAAGCACCCTTCACAGGGTCTTGTTGCAATGCGATCCTCTCGCCCCAGTCCTCCAACCCATAGCTCATGGCCATTGGCACGTGCCTGGCACATGCTTCAAGATGACCAGCATGGGGATGGCCAGGGTGGCCATGTGAGACTCAGTTTCTCTTGAGTAGCACTTCCTACTGCCATGGAGTGAGTCTTCTCAGTGCTCTTGGGCTTAAACTTAGGGTTGGCAAAAACTTTCAGCTATTTCTAGTTCCTTAGCAAATCGTCATCATTTGCTTGCTCAGAACTCTGGAAGTGGTCTTACTGTAGTCTTTATTTAAACCATTCGAAACATATTCTGTACTCTGAGTGTAATATCTTCTTTTTAAAAACAAGGGAACTAGGGCCAGCAGGTGGTGCGGTAGTTGAGGTGCTAGATCTCATGTGGCCAGCTTCATGATTCAAGTCCTTGACCCAGTGGCTTGAGAGAAACATCAGGCATGTATGTGTGCATGTGCAGAGAGGAGAATGGAGATGGGATTGTGGTGTGGCCATCCTCTCTAGGGAGTGATCTCTCACTTTCCCTCTCTGATTCTCTTCAGTGAGCAAAAAAAAAAAAAAAAAAAAAAAAAAAAAAAAAAAAAAAAATCCAGCAAAAATCTAAAAACAAAACAAAACAAAACAAAAACAAAAACAAATAAACAAACAAACAACAATAAAAGAAAACCCACCAGGAAACTAAGGTCCTGAGAAGTAAAATGAATGGTGGCTGGCTCCAAATCTCACAACCAGCTATCAAATGATAAGAAACAGAACAGAGCTTCAGATGTCTAGACTAACTCTCAACTCCTTCCACAGTACCAAACCAATCCCAATGTTGTTATTCTTACGATAGGAGAGTAAAGTACATAAATCAGATCACAGTGCAAATTGTATGTGTAAAATGATTCATAGTTATTGGTATGGACAGATGCACATACTCAGTCAGGTAGATGGCTACTCATGACATAAAACAGAGCGCTTTGTGGTTGTTTGACCTTGCTGTGCTGATGTTCTATTTCAGCATTCTTACTTCTCTCTTCCAAATATAACACTTTTTAAAATGGCTCAAATACCCAAATTATCACATTCTAACTTAGAAATATGTTCAGTAAGTTATTTTGCAACTTGATGTTATGCGATCTGAATTAAAAGCGAAGGGGAGGAGGAAGTGTTTTTCTTCCAACAGACTCAGGAATGACTAGGGGGATTCTGAAGGCCCGAGTTCTAGCCCCAGCCTTATTTCCGACTCTCTAGCTTCCTTCCCTGAGTGTCCATTTACACCTCCCTACAGAGAGAGAGAATGTAGATAATTCTTATGCTTTTCTCCATCTTGATTAGTCATTCTATAAGATAGAAGACTGATTGGGAAATTCCTCTTTTTGGTTCTATCATTAATAATATTTTTGCCTTGCTTTTATGTTAACTTTATTTTTATTTTACATGTACAAAAATAATAAAGAAAATATAACTACTAGGGTTTGTTTCTCACTCATGACTAATGTCCTTTACAGGTCACTTAAGAGCTATGCCTTCTGTAATTAACCATAGGCACAAGCTGATAGATCAGGTAGCCTCTCAAACATTTGTAGTTGCCACCCCAGGGAAGGCCATTCTGGTACCCAGCGAATTTCCCATGAGATGCTCTTGCCTAGAAGTGCCATACATCTCGCTCACACACCACTGGTTAGAAATAATCACATGGCCAACGTCAAGAGGTCTAGGAAATACAACCCTATGGTATTCCCAGAGTGCAGAGCTGGAATACTTGGCAGGGGGCATGAAGAACTACCACAGAAGAAACATAAACTATATTCTTTAGACAACCTCAGACTTCTCTTAATTCATCCCACTACCGAGAAATCTCTCCAAACCAAGAAAAATCTTCCCAATATTTATTCTGAAAAAAAAAAAAAAGAGAAAAAGCAGGAAATTGAGGACAGACAGGGCTCAGGAAAAATGGGGAAAAGATAGGGAGAAAGGAGAAGATAGATATTTATGAGAAAAGCCAGGAAGAAAAGCAGGAAGGTAGAAAAGGATCAAATAAAATTATTCCAAAATATTCCACATCAAATGAAAAGGTACAGTTGCTACAGCATGTTTAGAGACTTCAACTTCTTTTAGAAATTTCTAGAATTGGGCTGGATCAAGGCACAGCGGTAAAGCACAACATTCTGCAGATCCAGTCCACACGAGAAGGGTCAGAGTTGGTGAGATCTCCCTGCGTGTGCCCACACCCGGAGCTGGCAGAGCTGGGGTGGATCACAGCATGGAGACACTCTCAGGTGAGCAGGCCCCACAGCACAGGGGTAGAGTGTTGTGTCCAGTCTGGATCCCACAAGGCTGACCACTGCTGAATCCTGACCCCAGCAACACTCAGGGCACATGTGCACGCATGCTCCAAGTCTTGACAGGATGGAAAAATGGAGGAAAAAGAATTGCAGAGTGAGTGCACACTATGGTAGGGTGCTTCCATCTCTCTCATTCATAAAACAAATAGACATTTTAAAAAAGAAAAATGTCTGCGATTATTAAGGTCTTAGAAGAGCTTTTCTATTTACTGTTTCCTAATCAAATAATAGCATCAGAAATGACTATTCAAACATGTAGCTATTTTAAAACTGGTGTCACCAACATCATCCTCCGGGAACATTATTACTGTCCCCGTGTTAAGAACACCAAATTTAATGGCCTGAGAAGTTTCATGGGAAGCTACATCGACAGTGAACAATTCGGGGGTGAAATGGAGTAGAACATGGATGGCAGAAGGGGAAGGGCATAGACTGAGAAGAAAGAAAAGGGAGAGAATATGGTCCCAAGGAAAAGAATGGAGAGTGAGGGCGCCCCGACTCTCAGGCTGATATGTCACAGTGGCACAAGGGCTTTGCTGTGTGAGCTGCTCTGTCCCTTTGGGGACAGCCCCTGGTACCTCGGATGGCATTCTAAATTATGCTAGAGCCATAATAATAGCAACCACCAGCACAAGTGGTCAAAGATGGCGAGGCAGTGGTCGGATTTTACCAGGACCTGCCCAGAATTGAGGGTACGAAGAGCAAGCTGTGGCCACGTCTCCTGTGCCAGCACCCTGCAGGTGAGCCCCAGGAGCCACCGTGTTGGAGAAAGACTCTGCCCTGTGGCTGTGCTCGCTGCCCAGAGAGGCAGATGGCACTTCCTGGACATGGTCACCTATATGCCTGGGCACCTGCTCACAGAGGACAGCCTGGCGGTGGTCTTCATGGCTCAGAGTCAGCTCTGCTGTAGTCAGCAGACCCAGGAAGCCTCCGTATTGGGGACATACTCTCTTAGTCCAGGAGAGTTTTCCCAGTGCACAGAAGGCCCGTAATTCCCTGAGGTATGCTTTCTGAATCTGCACTTTTAGTTTTCTGTCTCTACATTTTCAGAAAAGGGGTATGTTGTAATGCTGCCCTTGCAATGTTCAATTTTTTTAATATTTGAAGTAAGCTCTTATTCCGAAGGCAAGATTTCAGCTTTTTCCTGGGAAGAAGAAAACACTTCTAGGAAGAAGTGTTTGGCAGCTGATCCCTTAACAAACATCCCAGAAACCAATGATTGCATGGAATGAAAGGTCGAAAAACAGAGATGTTCTGGGTTCCTTAGCCTCCCGGCATTGTCGCTGTGTTCTCGGTCACTCCTGCGGGGGCCGCAGAGGTGGAACAGTGCTCCTGTGCGACTCCCGCAGGGGGCTCTCTGCGAACCTTTCCCCTGGATTGTGTTAGTAAGTCAGCCCTGGGAAGGGCCCCAAATGCTGGCCCAGCACATGGGAGGGGGTCCTCCTCCATCTGTCCTCCTGGGCCCCTCCCCACCCCTGCAGCTCCCGTGAGACCTGGCTGAGGTTGGCAAAACCTTTACATGACTGTCAGATAATCACACTTTCCCACCCACTCGGGGCACCACCCACAGGGCTGCCATATGCTCCCCCGCCTGGAAAGGTTCTCTGCCTCCAAACGCCGCTCTCAAATTCTCTGCAGACGCCATGTTCAAATTCTCATGGAGCATTTCAACTTGGAAGAGAGAACTTCAGAGTTCTGTGCTCACTTCCCAGCAGATTTTACCAGCAAAGGAGCAGCAGGGTGGGCCTCTGCAATCCTGGTCATGATTGATTTCCTCCTCAGCAGCAGTCATGGAAGAGCAAAAGCGAGTCTCTGAGCCACAGTACTTAGGGTGCGATAGCTTCATATGGGTATGGGACCCTAGGAGGAGCAGATACTTAAATTGGTGCCAGATATTGGGTTGTTGGAAAAGTCAGGATGCATTTTTGCATAGAAAAATATGTTATGACTTTTCTGATGACCTCATATAATATATATTATTTTTACTCTTAAGATGGTAAAATACACCAAGGCATTGCTACTCAAAATATGTCTTTCTTTTTTTTTTTTTTGAGAGAGAGATTTTTTGCTATAGGGCATGTGCGCTCACCAAAGAGACAGAGAGACCGAAAGCAAGAAATCGCCCCTCAGCGGGGGATGGCCACTCCACAATTCCTTCTCTTTCATTCTTCTCTCCGGATCATGGGCACACACGCACGTATGCCTGACATGAGTTTAAGCCACCAGGTCCGGGACTCGAACCGCTGTTGACTACATGGGAGTCCAGCTACATAGCCACTACGCTGGTCTCATCAAAATATGTCTTTCAATATATAAATGCAGAGACATGATTATGCTTGAAGACAACAATATAATACAAGAAGTAAAAAAAAATTTAAAGTGCAGAAGTTCAAGACATTACTGGAATCAAAATCAGTAAGACATTTAATAACACTGTAGACTTATTAATATGATAAAGAGAAAGATCATCTTAATTGAAGTTACAAGAAGAACATAAATTAGACTGTCCAAGAAAAGAAAATGCAGAAGTGTGACAATTTTCACAAATGAGCTAGCCCTTACTTATAACTCTTATGGAGAAATAATTCTCTCTTTATGTAAAATGTTATAGATAGCAAAAAAAAAATTATTGTAGAACACATATCTATTATTTAAAATCCCAACATGTAACAATGCATAAATAACTTTTTTATATACAAAATGACCTTGGGCACATGATGGAATACTAGTTAGCAATAAAAAAGAAACAAATAATTGATGCACGCAATAACTTAGTTGATGCTCAAAGGCATTATCCTGAGTAAAAGAAGACAATATTAAGAGATTATATACTGCATAATCCATCAAATTTTCTTTAAGTTTTTGCCAAAAAAAAAAAAAAAAACAAACAAACCTTAGGGCATGTGTGCTCGCTAGAGAGACAGACAGTGAGAGGGAAAGTGAGAAATCACCCCTCAGAGAGATTGCCATGCTACAATCCCTTCTCCTCCATTTGGGACTTTTGGTATGCACACACATGCACCCTGCATGATTTTCAAGTCACTGATATGGGACGCAAACGACAGCCAGCCATGTGGGAGTCCAGTGCCATAACCACTAATCCACCAGCTGCCCTGAATTCATCACATTCTTTAAAAAGGCAAACACTATCAATCTTGATGAAGAACAAATCATTCACTGCCAGTAACTCAAAAAGAAGAGTATGACTTCCCTGAGGGACACCTGAGGAAGACTTTTGGAGCAGTGGGGCGATCCTGTATCCTGAGCCAGGTGGTCTATGCGGATGTTTACAAGCTTCACAGCCATGGCTGCCATATCCTTCAATAGCAGGGAGAAACTGATGATGGATTGGGTGGATTGGGGGGGAAAAAAAAAAAAAAAAAAAAAAAAAGTAGTAAGAGAGGTCAGTTTAAATCAAGAAGTATCTCAAATACAAATTAATGAATAATTTCAATGTCACTTTGGGGCCAGCAGGTGGTGTGGTGATTACGGGTGCTGGACTCCCACATGGTTGATCACAGATCAAATCCCAGACTTGGCAGCTCGCTTTCTCACTTCTCTCTCTCTCTCTCTCTCTCTCTCTCACACACACACACACACACACACACACACACACACATATTAAATAATGTTAAATAAAATAATTCTTTAAAAAGTAATTTCAATGTCACTTTCACAACATTTATTATCACCTGATCACAATAACTAAAGAGTAAGCGATGAAAAGAAAAATAATTTTTAAAATAGGCTTTACAAATGGAATTTAGTGATAGCCCTGTATTTTTATTTGTCTGTTCATTTAATAATGCTTAGTTTTAAGTGAGTCTGTTAATAAAATCTCAAATGCACAAATCTCTTAATTGCAGGCAGTCCTCACTTTGTCTGATGCTCTGTTAGCTGAAACTGTGCATATTGGAATTGTGCAGGTCAAGGAAACAGCTTCAATGCGAACAAGTTTTAATTAACAGGTGATTGCAAACCAAGGACTGCCATATACAACTCTGATGGCTACAAATGCAAACTAAAACAGTTGTGTATATTATCCCGTCCAATACCACCAATAACATTGTCATTGATGTTAGTTTCTAAAATTATAAATCACTTTTGGTAAATTTCCAAGCAAAACAGAGAACAATCTTTGTTTGTTGTCCCTGGTTTTTGCATTCCTGAACAATTTGATATGTACCAAAATATACAAAATATACTCTGAGTCTATATGTGTTGTATACTCCTAAATTCCTGTCTGCTAAATACTGGTAGAACCCTGTATCCCTAAATTCCTATCTGCTAAATATTGGTAGAACCCAGTACACCAAACTTCCCCACAAATTGCTGAATGCTTCTAGGGAAGGTTGTCCTCCGATGTGAGCACCAAGGACAGTTTAAAGAACATATCATAAAGACCACTCACTTAAATTCTATTATATCTAAATTTCAGATGACCTATTATTGTTACATAGCAACTATAAAAACACCATCTTCAAGTTTAGGAAGTCCTATTATTTTAACCCTCAGGTTAAAATTGCTCATAATGATGTGGGAAGTTGGTTCACGTAGGCCCAATACAGGAACAACATCGAGCCTGATTCTTCATCTCACCCTCATGAAGAATTAGAGAGGTGAACACAGGGAAGGGTTAGTAAAGTGGAGTTTATTAAGAAAAGAAAGGAGGAACAGAGAACAGGTCTCAAATGGGTTGCCAGAGAGGAAGTGAGACGAAGCTTTTTTATCTTGGTTGGACTTTGTCATCCAGGCTTATTCTTAGGAGGGGCTTGTGCATGTCTTCTCCTTATGGTATCTGTGTGTGTGGGGGGGGAGGGGGTCACATTCTAGATGAGTCCAGTTATTTTTCCTAATTTTGGAGTGGGTATAAAGATCAGGAGACTTTCTTTGTCTAAAAGCTTTAGGCCATGAAAACCATTATCTTCTTGGAATGTGGTGGGACCTGAAAGAAACTTTCTTTGCTCTATTTCCTTTAAGTCATGCTGCCTCTGTAATCACTGAGTTACTGCTGCAAGCCATTTCTTGTGAGCAAGCAGCTCAGTGAGAGATGAGGTGCTGCTGAGCTGTTGTGTCTTTATCTTAAGGTTTAAAAGGGAGCTCTCTCCCTACGTCAGGGATAACCATGCAGAAACCTAGAACAAGTCCAGACAAGGCCCTTCCTGATGGAAATAAAACCCCCTGCCCCAGTTCTCCCTTGGCAACCCATTTTCTGGGACCCCTCCCTTCTTATAGCTCTGTTTTTCCTTCCCCCCTCCTTCAATAAACTCCCTTTTTCGCTATACCTACAAAAATAAATAAATAAATAAATAAATAAATAAATACGAAAGAAAGAAAGAAAAAAAAAAGAGCTCTCAAATGAGTACTCCTCCCCCCATGACATAAACCTGAAGTTTTATAAAGCTTATTTTAAAAGGAAGTACTAGTTAAGAGTCACAGAGATTTTATATGATGTAGGTTTGTGACATGGGCACAATTTTGGTCCCCTGGCACCAGTAATTTTCTCTGGTGCCATCTCTGTGTATTTGGGGCTTATCTCATAGTTTGCATAGGGCCCAGGTGGATTTTCCATCAGACTTAGACAGGTTCTGGAGTTAAGAAATTAACAAGCCCTGCAGTTTGACTCTAATTGTGCTTTTGTATGTCCTATGGTGACATCTGTAATGGTTTGGTCTGGAAGGGCAAAGATTAGTGAAGAGGGGGATATAAGTTCTCAAAGAGCAGAACTTGGCTTTAAGTAACCCCATGTTTGTCAGCTCTTGTTGATGGCTCCCCTAATGCCTAGCCAGTCTCTGACTTATGAAGATCTTGATCCATTAGCAATTCTAGCAGAGAAAAAGACTTCTTTGGCTCCCCATTATATACTAGATGCTCAATATACTAAGTTGATATCTAGGACAGATTAAGTTGGTTTTTGTCAAAGAATTATTGGAATTACTAGTATGGTAATTTCTGAATTGACTTCAATAAAAGGGAACTAAATTCACTCAAAAATTACAGGTTCTCTTTAATTTCTTGGGTTATTATTACTGCTTTATATTGAAACCAATAAGTCCTGTAGACCGTATTTTCCAGGTAAAAGAGAAAGAATCACTAGGAGAAGCTATTGCATTTAACATAAACCAATGCAAAGAAAATAAAAAGCATGGTCTTGAAACCATGACTTACAGGCACCATGTGACTGAGCTCATGTTGCTGTTCTGATTTGTTTATTTAAAACTTTTATTTGTGAACTAAATTTCCATAATACCTTGCCCACATAGTATAGCTGTGATAAGTGTTTAAATGACAACTTACTATGTCAGTTAAGTGTCTCATAACAACATTCATTTCTCACCACTCAATTCGTAAAGACAGTGGGGTCCTGGATTATAAGACATACTGTCACTACTTCTGGAAAATAAAATAAAATAAAGGAAAATAAAGGAATGTGCTTCTCAATGATTGTTTATCACTTGATAATTACAGAGTCGTTGCAGCTATTCTCTATATTTCAAGAACTCCTATTTTTTCCTCAGGATCCAGCAGTTCTTTGTTTTAATTTATTTTCCCCTTAAATACCTCCTGCTATTTAAGCAATAATTCCTTCTAAATCAATTGTTAGCAGCAGTTAATGACTGGTTGGTTAATTAATAGCTCAAAGCAAAGCTGAGGGTGTTCCCTGTTCTAACAAACCACCAGACTCTGACTGGGAGATTGTTGTTATGGTACCCTATAATCAACGGCTTCTCATTGCCTCTCTGCCACATATTATTTTATTTTTACTGAAAAGAATGGGTTGAATGGGAAATAGATAATAATGTTATAAAATCAATCATGGTAATACACACATTTTAAAATGATCTGCATGTCCAGATTGATCCTTATTTTGCTAAGATGTGCCAGTAGGCAGGGGGTGAACTCCCCGCTTGTGCTGGTTAGTAAGCTCATTTCCTCTCTCCAGCCCTCCAGGGCTCCAAACCTGGCATAGCTGCAAAAGCCTCACAGCATCCCGAGTCTTGTCTCTTCCAAAATTGCAGCCTTCAGCACTGCGTTCACTGACAGCACAAGGAGAGAACTCGTACTGCACATTTTCTGCCTGATAAACATATGGCTCACTTAACGGCACCAGCTATGCCTCTTGTACAGCTAATGGAGAGGCTATGTGCTTAACAATGAGTGCAAGAAATTAAACATAAGTCCTCGTGTCAGTTCCTAACAATTCCTTATGCCTTGTTCTAGGCAATCACAGAGAGTAATTTAGCAACTTTGTGCTTTGTGTGGTGCGTTCTAGCCATCCATCAAAATAGAAGAGAAGATGGGTTTTTTCTAAGTCCATGAAAAGGGTCGAGAGATGCTAGGGTACCCCAGAGTTTTGCCTTTTCTAGAAATGTATTTAGGAATGTTTTGCATGAAAATGAATGTCCGACATAGTTTGGGATTTCCTAATGCAATGCTTTCATTTGCCTATGCCTTCTTTTCAACAACCAGCTCTTCATGATGGCCTTGGCAAGCTAGCCTGGGTGATATCGTTACTCTTTTGTGTAGCTACACGATGTTGAAATACCAAGGCTAAATAATACTTTGGGGAATTGGGATATAAACATCAGCCAGTATTTTTCCTCCCATGTTTTTATTATTGCTAGATGAAGCTTGAGATATTACTAGGGAATAATACGTCTCAAGGCCCAATTTCAGGCATTTGCTGACAAATATTGTGAGCTTTCAGAGATGAGAGTGGAAAAGAATTGATGGAGCTGAAAACAGGAATAAGAAGTGGATAGGGAAGACTCTGAAGGGAAACAAGATGGAAGATGTGTAAATCCTGGAGAAACAAAAATAAAGATAAGATATAGTATCAAATGTATCAAAGATACAGCAGGAAAGGCCATACTTACACAGTCCTTTGACCTATGAGACCACCAATAATACTTTTGATTGAGTCACATGTCCCATCTTCTCTGACAGGATTTTGAGCTTTTTTTTTTCTTTTTCTTTTTTTTAAGCAGGCAGTTGCCTAGAATTTTATTGAAGGTTATTCATTGAAGCTCCAGTTCAGGTATCTTTTGTTATTTTTGTGATTTCTGATATCTCATTGTTCATTGAAACAACCTCGGATTGCCGGAATAAGCTAAACATGCCCATGAATATAATACATTTCCAAAAAGCTTCCCATCCACAGAAAAGACTTTGTGGCAAAACTACGCTCCTGAGTAGATAACCCTCTCATGAGAATACTTGTATAATGCCTTAAACTATGAAATATGATGTTCATATTTCAGTAGATGTATAATAGATATTCTTTACCCTGCATCATTTGAACTACCTTCTCAGATATAGGGAAAGATTTATTTAAATTTTAATAGGGGTTCATTTTCTTAACTTTATTACTACTGCTAATATTAATGGAAAATAATAACTTTAGCTTGCTGAGCATCTAGTCTACTCTAAGTGCTAGGCCTTATTTCATTTAGTCATAACAATAGGTCTGCCCGGTTAGTGTTGCTATATACATTTTATTGCATGTACTATATACATTTTATTGCATGAAACCAAGGTGCAGGGCATTCAGTGACATGGCCAAGGTCAGCCAGCTAGTAATGAGCAGAGCCAAGATTCAAGCCCAGATTCCCCTGGTGCCAGCACTCTGTTCTGATAGGTTGCACTGACCTCTCGAGCCCACTTCAGACTCTAAGTCAGAGTGTGTTGCTTCTCATGACCCAACCATCTCTTTTGTCTTTCCAGTCCCATCTTTGTACCCTGTTTGCTTTATGTGTCCTAAAATTTTCTATCCAACCATAAAATTATCTGGAACAGAAGAAATAGGGACCATGGGACCATCCTTCCCTTCTGCAGGTTCTTAGTTAGAATGATACAGGTACCATGAAGTAGAATTCTCCAGCTCAAAGCTCATCGTCATGGCTAAATGGAAACTCATAAACAAACAAACCAAAATGTTCAGGCCATGGCCCCAAGTGCCACGGGAGTGCCTCAGGTTTATTTTACTATGTCCTGTAGACTTTCCTGAAAATGAACCATGGCAAGTATTTCTCACAGCACCCTGCAGAAGTGTTCAGTTTAATTGTTCAGCTGAAGAAAGACTGAACAGCTCACCTCAGACGCTCATGAGTAAGCACCATGCAATGAGGGAAGAGTCAACAGCAGCCTTTGGAACGTTAATGATCTTTGCAATAATAACATTTTTAAAAGTTTATTTATTTATTCCTTCCATGAAAGGAGGGGTGGGAGACTGAGACCTAGTCATCCCTAGTAAAGTGCGCACACTCAGATCCATCAGCCGAAATCACAGGCGCACGTGCGTACCTGGCTCGCACAGGGACACCTCTGGAAGCAAGGCTGACACCCTCTCATGTGGAACACCCTTGTAGAGAATTATTACTCTTGTACCTCTGGCTGGTCCAATGTTTGTCTTAATTATAGCTGTGGGTCTTCAGTAAACCTTATTTCCACATTTACCAAAGCAAGGTATACAAAATCCCTACATATAACCTACTGGTATAAAATGGAGAGTTTCTTTATTAAATTGGCTTTTGTTTCATGTTCTTTACCTAGACTTCTCTGCTGTAAGACAGGCTGCCATGTAAGGCTATGGTAGCTATTAATTAGCTATGAATTGAAAAGGTTAAGTACAATCTATAAATCTGTGGGTCTAGGGCCATGGTAGATCATATAGCAACACTCCTAGTTAGTGGGGCTGTATTAACTTTATGTAAAAAGAAATAACTCATGCACACACACAAAAAATAAATTTATTTCTCACACACAACCAAATGAACATATTTGACTTTTAAATCTCACTAATTATTCACACCGTTTGGCAAATACTCAAAATACTGCAGCAGTGGAAACTAATGCTATAAAAATAATTTTCACACATTTTCATTTTCTGTGAAAATTCTTCTTTCAGTTCCCTTTCAAAGTGTTTACTTTATACTTCATTAGAGAATGTTTCATCTCCATCAAACTGTACTCAAAGCACTACCTTTTCTCTCCCTCACATTACACCATTGGTGAATAATAACCCAGGAAGGTGTTGTTGAATGTAAAAGCAGTCACGTGGGAACAGCACCTGGGTTTGTAAGTTTCCAATTTGCAAAAGAGAAGTTTTCAGCTGTGATCCAACTTCAGAACAGGGACTAAGAAGTCAGGCCTCCGTCGCAGAAAAAAAAATTATATTGGGAGGGACTACTGATTGAATTAGTGGATTACTGACTTGAGTTTAAATCTTGGGGGCAGTTAAAGAGCAGATAGAAAGATTTAGTATATACACACATGTAAAGTTCTCTGATTAAAATGATATACATGGTAATATCCTTGACTTGATTTTCATGTACTGTATGTATACTTTGAAAAGTCAGGTTTTGTGCTGTAGGTATGTACAACAATTAAATGTGAATAAGAAATCATAATATATTGGGTTATCTAAAAAGCCATGACTCATTTTTGCAAAGAAAAATACGTCACGACCTTCCTAATACACACACACACACACACACACACACACACACACACACACACACGTACACACACTTACATGCATACATGTATAAAAGAGCAGATACAGTCAAAGCAAGCCATCAAGTGCAAGAAATAGGCTCCTTGGCTAAGTCTCCATTTACAGTTGACGACCAGTGAGTGTTTCAGCCAGTGTGGGAAGCAAACAAACAAACAAACAAAAACAGATCAAAACTCCTGGTAATCAGGTTGCAAATGCTGGGGAGGCATTCAGTCCTATTTACTCGATTAGCTGAAAAAATAATAGTCACCTCTTCCTTGTCATACAGAAGCAGAGAAAGAAAACAACCACTTTACCCTCTTTTTGTAAGCATAGATATCCAAATTTGTCCTAAAACCAGCAAGCAAATAAAAAGTTTGGTAAATCTTCTCGGGACATCTTCATGAATTGCAATACCATGGGTTTCACCCTGTTGAATTGTTTCTCCTGAGGTATGCTTTTGCTGGTGATGATTGTTAAGGGTTTTGAAGTCATAGCCAACAGAATATACTCTGCAGAATTAGAGAAATTGTAGGGTACAAGAGTTCTATTCAAGTTTTATTATGTCGAGAGTAAGGACAATTTGTGCTAGATTAATCTCCAGTCTTCCCCAGTCACTTTTGATTCATTAGAAGGTGTAGAGAGAAAGGTCGCTCCTTGGAATGATATGGATGGGTAACCACACCCTTTCACCTCTGGCCTTTTGAGGGTGTCTCTTGTAAGAATCTCTGCACAGAACCAACCATCTCTGTTAACCCCAGGACAGGAATATGAACAGAGGCCAAATTATTTTAAATATATAAATCAAATTTTAAAGATAAACATTTATTAAAATATATTCTATTTTCCTATCTAGACAAACATTTTTCAAAGCCACCTGAAAACCCAGATTGCAATGTTGAATTCTCAGATGTCTCTTTTGCGTGCCGAGAAGGCCACAGGCACAGGGTCTGTGCTCTGGGCCAGGAAGCTTGTGGAAAGTTATTTTCTCAATCTGTTCCAGTTTTCCAACATGCCTCAAAGAATGTGAAGATCAAAATGGAATAGAATAAGTTCTGCTTTGGAAAGAAAGGAGGTGTATACATATTTTGGAAAGATATTCATCCAAAATAGTTTCAGCACTTAAAAGAGTACATTTCATTTGTCTGAAAATGCACTTATGAGAATCAGTTCATGCCTGAAAGTAGCCAGATATATGTGAGTTAACTGGACTTAACGAGAGCTGGACCAATAGCAAGTGTAACGGAAAGGCAATTTCTCAGTTTCTTGGCTCATCCACGCCATATCGTTGCCACATGCAAGTATTGGTTACGTTTCATGGCACACACCATCACTGCTTGGTATGGCTGACTAAAGGACTTTTTTAAAAAAAGAGCTTTCTATATGGAAAACTCAAAACCCAAGTCTTTCGATAGTTTAATTTTTTTAAATAGCTTTTCATTGCTTTTACTCCTGTATTTCTAAACCTATTATTTACCAGGTATCCTTTCAGATTAGAGATCTACACAGAAGAAAAGGATGAACTTTTGCCTTCAAGGCCGTTTGGATATCATTTTACTTATCCAGAGTTAAAACTTACGTGTGGGGACCAGAAGAAGGTATAATGGTGACGTTGCGAGATTCCTATGTAGTTGACTGCAGTTCCAGTTCTGGACCCGGCAGCTTAAAACTCACACTGGGTTTGTGTGTATGTGTGTGTACCTAAAATCCAAAGATTGGAAAAGGGATTGCAGCATGGTCAGCCCCCCAGGGGGTGATTTCTCACTTTCTGTCTCTGTCTCTGTGGTGAGTGCATGTGCCCTATAGTAAAAAAAAAAAAAAAAAAAAAAAAAAAAAAAAAAAAAAAAAAAAAAACTTTACAATAATTTACATGTGACGATATTATTCAAGTACTTTGAAAAATGGTTCAACATTAGCTCAAGAAACTAAAATACAGAAATTTGTGGGGACTTCATGAACGTAAGCACAACTTGAAAAGCTCAGCGTTAAGTATGGGAAAGCAACATTCTCAAGAAGCTCCACTTCGGTGTCTATACCATTAGGAATTTTTAAGCCCACCTTCCCCCATGGTATCTAATTCTTAATGAGTGCTGACCATGAATAATTCTCATTTCCAAGTTCATTACCTTCTTTACTCCCTCCTTAAAACTCCCCAAATCTATAAAGGATAAGAAACTTCAACCTTTCTCATCTGAGGTGAACAGCTTAGGAAGAATTTCACAGCTCTCTAAATATTATTTCCTGGCGAGGGGAAGGTCTAATTCTATGT
Organism: Tupaia tana; assembly: GCA_026018925.1. NCBI lineage: Eukaryota > Metazoa > Chordata > Mammalia > Scandentia > Tupaiidae > Tupaia > Tupaia tana. The sequence continues at coordinate 7,838,102 of JAKSZU010000017.1, read as the reverse complement.
TCTGTACAGCATAACTCCATGTTGGTGCTCAGCAAATGTTAAATACCAATAATAACCATGGTGGTAATCAGAATTTCTTTTCATATAAACTAGTGTGTCTCAACCTTGTTTTTACCCTGTGTCTCCTAGTAATTGTCTGGCATTTTCCCTGCTGTTCTTGTCTTCTTTAATTACATCCCACTGACATGACTCTCACAGCAGCTTAGAGCTAATGGAAGAAACCTCAGTGCTTTCTCCACCACAGGAGCCGTAGGCCGCAAGTGCCAGCCAGGACACTGAACTCAAAAGATGGGCAGGGTCTTGGTTTCATTCCCCGTAACTGGTGAAGGGAATGTTGGGGAAGAGTGAGAGTGCAAGGGAAGGAGGAAAGAGGAATTAGCTTACAAAAGTCTACTGATGCGGGCAAGCACAACTTTTCTTTGTTTCTTACATCTTAGTTTTATATTGGGAGCATTGGTATATTTTAATAATCTACAGCCACAGCATAAGACATTTGCTCAGGTTGGGGAACAGGTGAAAAGATACGCATGTCAATATCGTTTATTGACATGGATTAAACATCTTGTTCACATAACACACGTACGTGTGTAGAGTCATACGAAGTGGACACCATTTTTATCCTGAAAGTTCACATTGGTGATTGAAAAATCAGTCATTTTCAGAGACCTGAGGAGAGGGCAGGGGGTGCGTTTTCTCCACAGCACCCTAGATCTTAGAAGTCAGGTAGGCCTGAGGTCATGTTTACTATTGAGGCCCCAATACTGTCTTAACCTAGTAGGGAAGAGCAGTAGCTTTGGAACGGGGTAAGCCATCATATGCATGCTTAGGTTCCAACAGTGTCACTGTGACTGGAAGATGCAGTTCCCCTGTTTGGAGGTTTTATAATTAATTTTAACCTTGGTTATTGTTTGGAAAAGATGGGCTGTCCATCTAGATATGAAGTATAGTTTTCCATAAAACGGAAGTCTATTTTGCATTAAAATATCACTGTACTGTCACCAGCAGATGGTGTAATGGTTATGTCACTGGATTCCCACGAAATGGACTGCAATTCGAATCCTGGACCTGGTGGCTTGACACTCACACTGGACGCATGTTCATGCATGCCCCAAATCCCAAGAGAATGGAGGAAAAGGTATTGTGGCATGGCCACCTCCCCTGGGAGTTAATTTCCCATTGTCTATCTCTCTGTCTCTTTCTGTCTCTCCAGTGAGCACACATGCCCTGTAGCAAAAATCTCTCTCTCAGAAAATAAACCACTGCACTTGTTTTACACCATTGTATACATGTGGTAATATTAATTCTAAACTGTAAAATTCAGGAATTAAAATGTGACCCTCTAATTAAAATAAATGAAGAAAGAAAAAAATGGAGCAACAGCATGACAGTAAGGACCAATAACTGATTGCTTGCTCTGTGTACAATCACTGATGCTCCTTTCTGTGGTCATGCTGCCCACTCCAGGCAATTTCTGTCCTAGCAATTGTGAATCACGTGCAGCAGCAAACACGGATGTGCAAGTGGTTTTCTGATTGAGCATCTTCCTGTCCTTTGGTCAATACAAAGGAGTGGGATTGTTGGGTCATATGGTAGTTCTCTTTGGAGGTTTTTGAGGAACCTCCGTATGGTTTTCCACAGAGATTGTACTAATTTACATTCCCACTAACTGGGTAAGAGGGTTCCCTTTTCACCACAGCCTTGCCAGCACTTGTAGTTCTTTATTTTTTTTATCATAACCACTCTAACTGGGGTTAAATGGTATTATTGTGGTTTTTATTTGCATTTCCCTTATGACAAGAGACTTTGAACATTTTTTCATATGCCTTTTGGCTATTCATATGTTTTCCTTGGAAAGTTTTCTATTCATGTTTAACTGGATTATTCTATTATTATTGTTGTTGTTATTATTATGAGTGAGATGCTTGAGTTCCCTATATATTCTGGTTATTAATCCCTTATCTGAGAAATAATGTGCAAATATTTTCTGCCTTTCTGAGGGTTATATTTTCACTCTAATTGTTTCTTTTTATGTGTAGAAGCTGTTTAGCTCGATGTAATTCTACTGTGTTTTTCTGGGAATATCGCCTGTGAGTTGAGGGGTTTTGAAAATTTAAGAAATTTCTGCCTACTCCAGTGTATTTTCCCTAAGTCTTCTACCAGTACTTTCATAGTTTCATGCTTTACATTTGAAATCTTTGATCCATTTTGAATTGATTTTTGATAATGGTCAGAGATGAGGTCCAGCTTCATTTTTCTGCAGGTGCATATCCAGTTCTTCCAGCACCATTTTTGAAAAGACTTTATTTTCTTCACTACATTATTTTGTACTCTTTCTCAAATATTAGTTGGCTGCATGATTTAGAGTTTGTTTCTGGGATCTCTATTCTGTTACATTGGTCAATGTGTATATTTTTACACTAGTCTCATGCCATTTTGATTATCATACTTTGTAATATATTTTGAAGTCAGGCAGTGAGATGCCTCCTACTTTGTTCTTCTTGCACAGTATTGTCTTGGTGATATGGGGTCTTTATGATTACAGACTAATTTTACGATGTTTTTCTACTTCTGTGAAGAATGTCGCTGACAGTTTGATTGGAATTACATTCAATTTGTAAATTAATTTGGTTAGAACTGAGATTTTGATTATAATGATTTTTCCAATCCAAGAACATGGGATGTCTTTCCTTTTTTTGGTATCATTCTCATTTCTTTTTTCAGTTTTTTTGTAGAGGTCTTTTACCTCTTTGGTTGGATTTCTTCCTAGGTATCTTATTAATTTTATGGCTATTGTAAATGAGATTGCTTTCTTCAATTCTGTCTCAATCTGTTCATTGTTGGTGTATAAAAATGCTATAAATTTTTGTATATTGATTTGTATCCTGCTATTTTGCTGAATTCATTGATCAATTCTAGTAGGTTTTTGGTGGATTCCTTTGGATTTTCTATGTATATAATCATATCATATACAGGGATATGATATATAGGAATAGTTTAGCTTCTTTTCCTATCTGAATGCCTTTTATTTTGCTCTCTTGTCTGATTGCATTGACTAGTACTTCTAGCACTATGTTGAAAAGGAGTGGAGAAAGTAGACAGCCTTGTCTTATTTCAATTCTTACTGGGAAGACTTTCAACTTTTCCTATTCAGTATGATGTTAAGTGGGTCTATTGTATATGGCTTTTATTGTGTTGAAGAATTTCTTTTCTGTCCCTATTTTGCTGAGAGTCTTAATCATGAAGGGATATAGTGTTTAATCAAAAGCTTTCCCTGCATCTATAGACATGATACTTATCTTTCTTTTCTTGTAATGCATTACATTTCTCATTTTTGTGTATGTCAAATCATCCTCACATCCATGGAATAAAGCCTGCCTCGTTGTGGTGTATAATCCTCTTAATGTGCTGTGGAATTCAGTTTGTTAGTATCTTATTGAGAATTTTTGCATCGGTATTCCTCAGAGATATTAGTCTGTAGTTTTCTTTTTTTCTTTATGTACTTGTCTGGTTTTGGTATTAATATGATAAGGGCTTCATACAAAGAGTTTGGAAGGGTTCCTTTCTTCTGAAGCTTTAAAAATAGTTTAGGAGAAACAGGGTAAGCTCTTCTTTTAAAATTTTGTAGAATTCAGAAATGAAGCCATCTTGTCCTGGGCTTTTCTTTTGGGGGAGACTATTTTTCACTGATTCAGTCTCATCACTTGCTATTGATCTATTTAGGTTTTCTATTTCATCCTGATTCAATACAGGTAATTTGTACATGTCCAGAAATTTGTCCAACTCATCCAGGTTTTCTAGTTTCTTGGAATATAGTCACTTGTAGTATTCTCTTATAATTTTTGTAGTTCTGGTAAGTCAGTTGTGATTTTACCAGCTTTGTTACTGATTTTATCTATCTGGTTCATTTCTCTGTTTTTCTTGATTAGTCTAGCTAATGGTTTGTTGATTTTGTTATACTCTCTGAGGGGAAAAACTATATTTTTGTTTCATTGATTTTTTATACAGTTTTTTTTATTTTTCTATTTCAATTATTTCAGCTCTAATATTTACTAATTTTTTTTCTTCTTTTATTTTTGGTATATTTTTCATTGTTGTTTTTTCAGCTCCTTAAAATGCAATTCAAGTTACTTGCCACCTTATTATTTTTTTCTTACGAGTACTAAAGGCTATAAACTTGCTCCTTATGTCTGCTTTTACTGTATCCCAAAGCTTTGGAGAGTAGTATGTTCACTATTGTTAGTTTCAATGAATATTTTGATACCAGTCTTAATTTCTTCAGTAGTTTGAAAGTCATTCCAGAGTAAGTTGTTTAGTTTCTATTCCCCCCACACACACACACACACCAAGGACTCTTTCTGTGGTTAATTTCTAATTTAATTCCATTGTGGTCAGAGAAGATAGTTTTATATTTTTGAATTCATGGAGGTTTATTTTGTGATCTATTATGTGGTCAATCTTTGAAAATGTTCCCCATGGATAAAAAGTGTATTTTGTAGTTGTTGGGAGGAATGTTCTATTACTTGTCTGTCAAGTCCATTTGGTTTATGGTATCAATTACCACCTGCATCTCTTTATTTTTTTGTCTAGATGACCTGTTCAGTAGTGACAGTAATAAATAAGTGGATAAACTAATCATTTTAACTTAATAATTAAGTTCACAGCATGTAAAAGAATGCTACATATGAAAAATAAATTCAGGAACCAGCAGTTAGCGTAATGGCTATGTCGCTGGACTGCCACCTAGTCGACCGCAGTTCGCGTCTCGGACCCGGTGGCTTACAACTCACGCCGGGCACGTGTGCGTGCGTGCCCAAGATCCCGAGAGGAGAATGGAGGAGAAGGGATTGCGGCGTGACCATCCCCCCTGGGGGGTGATTTCTCGCTTTCTCTCTCTATGTCTCTCTCTGTCTGTCTGGCGAGCGCACGCGCCCTATAGCGAAAAACCTCTCCAAAAAAATAAATAAAATAAATAAATAAATAAATAAATAAACTTCAAAAAATACAGTAAATATAGAAGCTAATTTTAATAAGTTTATTTCTAATCAGTGTCTAGAAGACAGAAAAAGAAAAATGGAAAAGTCTATGTACATAATTCTAAGTTAACAGATGGAAAATTATTGCATAATATGAACACTCATACTAAGCTTTAGGATTTTCAATTTATATTGAATCCAGGAAATGACTGCCATAGCAAATCCTATTATGTGAACTGTGTGAAGGAAATTTGATATATTGCAGTTGATATGCATAAATTAACACATTTTCCAATAAGTGTACTTACCCCAAAACTGGAGATCAGTCTTGCCCAAACTACAATTTATAACAATATAAAACATCAAAAGCTTTTTCAAGTCTAAGTATTCTTATCCCGTGTAATTCCTCCCAGCTGTACTTCATGCTTAGCCAGCTACCTGAAATCTGTTCAAAAATGACGTGCGAGTCTAGCAAAATCTGAGGAATTTTCACCAAACCAGCAAATTGGGTTGAAAATATTTTGCTGTCCTAAATCCAAGTGCAGATTGCCTTAAGGAGAGCTAATATTTATTCAATATGATCTACATGCCCTGCCATGCATTAAGTACTTTCTTCACAGTACCCTACAGATGAAGATCATGAGGCTTAGAGAAAATTAATATTACACAGTCAGCAAAGGGATGACTCTGAGAGTCAAAAAACCAATTGTCTCATTCCAAAATCCTCCACTCTCCACCCTATCACACTATCTTTGTTGGGATCTTTGTAGAATCATCAAAGGGCAGCTCCCACCAGCCCAGCCAATGTGCTTCTGCCTAGGTCTTGCCCACAGGGTATCTGCTTCCTCTGAAAATGTGACGGTCAATAAGAGTTGAGTTCCGTGGTTCATTTTTCCAGCTCTGACTGGTCCATCATGTTTATCCAGGGCTGAGCCTGTGTCCAGCTGCTCTCAGGATGATCTCCCAAGTCACCCTAGTTCTCTCCCAAGTCCTTGGAGTCTGTCCTTTCTGTGTTTTCAGTTATTTCTAGTCCTTTCAGTCTAGATTCCACTTAGGTACTGCCATAGACTTTGGGTTAGAGTTTTCATTCTTTCTTGAATCTATTTAAATCTTGAGGTGCAAGGGAAAGAGGTCTTAATTTGATTTCAACTTTTTTCTTTTATCTTCAACAATATTCTTTAACTTGGCCCCAGTGTTTCCAGAATGCCAAACCAACAGAACTAGAATTCTCCTTAACTCTCTTCTAGATGCAGCATTTACAATTTCATGAAAAAGAAAATATATATATAATAAACATAAACATATTTACTGATATTATAAAGTTACGTGAATATTATTAATATAAATAATGCAAATATAAATATATGCACATACTAAATGCAGGAACCCCCCGTGCTATTATAGCATCAAATGTTATGTATAGTACTTTACCTATTACAAAGTGCTTTCACTTTATTGTCCATTGTCCATTGTTCATTATAAGGCAGTAAGTATATCTATCCTTCTATTAGCACAGAATAGTAGAGGAAGGCTCTGAACTATGTATTGATTTAGCCAATGGTACAGGCTCATTGATGACGCTGTGTCTCAAGCCTAGGCTACTGATTCCAAGCATCTTCTTGCTGGAGAGGAGTCGGCATACGGACAAATATATCAAGCCGTCCAGTAAATTCCATTAGAACATAATTGTTATTAATAGGGAATAATTCAGCTTTAATGAATTTTAAAAAAGCAGATATGAAGAGCAGAAACATATTTCACTAGCAGTAAAATATTCTGCATTTCTCTCCGAAGTGGAAGTTAACAGCACTGGTGGTTTTGAGGAGCTTGACATGGTTCTTGACATTGTTGGGATTGATTTTTTCCAGACTGGGGATGGAAGCAAAATTATTGACAAAAATAGTGTGTTGGTCTAACACTTTTTATCTGAATGCATGTAGTTCGGATGCTTTCTATTTCATAGATGTGCAATCATTTATCCATTTGTCTCTTTACCAATAGGGTCCACATTGCCAAATTAATCCTTGAGGAATCTTATAGTAAGAAATAGGTCATAAAGCTGCAACAGGCCTGGATATGTGGTTTTGAAAACAGCTGTTAGTATAATTTAAAATAAACAAAAGTGAAAAACTAAAAGAGAGAAAATAGCTGTAACTGGAGTGTAGACGAAGAGACACTGCTGTGATCTGGGGCAGACGTCAGCAACCTGTAGTTCTCGGGCCAAATCTGGCCCACTGCAGGTTTTGAAAATCAAATCTTACTGGAACACAGCTAAGCTCATTCGGGATGCTTTTGTTCTAGAAGGGCAGGGTTGAGGAGTTGCAACAGACTTACTTAGACCCACAAACTTCAATCTCTTCTCTCTGACCCTTTTCAGGTTAAGTTTGCTGGGACAGAAGAGCAAGTTATTAGAGAGGAGTGGGGAGGGTTGAAAAGAGGAACTCACCAAAGAATTTAGAAATAGCAAAGACATAGCCATAGGCTACGATTGGGGATTCTCAGGGGGTAGTGAAAGGTCTTACTTGGCTCACAGGCAGAAATGATGTTGGAAATTGAGACATATAAGCTTGAAAAGGTAGGTTGGTACAATTTAAATCTCTTTTATACAAGCTCATCTGTTTGATTTTTCTGAAGAATTTCACTGGAAAACCACTAAAGGTATAACACAACTAAATCCCAGTGCCTTTATAGCCCAGCTCTGAAGACAGTATATTCAATAAAAGTAGTTCAGAAACAAACAAATAATATTTTAATCTGCCAGAGAGCATGTGTACTCACGAAAGAGAGACACAGAGAGAGAGAGAGAAGTAAACTGAGAAATCACCCCTGGGGGTGACGGCCGCACCACAATATCTTCTCCTCCATTTCTCCTTTCAGGATTTTGGGCATGCGTAAACACACATACCCAAAGAGCTGGGTCCAGGACTCAAACCGTGCAGCTGGTCATGTGGGATCTAGCCACCTTAACCACCACACCGCCAGCTGGCCCAACAAACAACTTTTTATTTTTTTATAATTAAAACGAAATAAATCCTGCCCTCTGAATTTTTCTAAGATCATTAAAAGAGATTCCATTTGCAATAAAAATGAACACTTTAAAAGCCCCATTTCCTTTTTTCTCCTGTTTTTTTTTTTAATCTCCCATATTTTCTCTTGATCTCTAACATTTCACCTTCTATTTCTCCACTCCAACTCATGCAACATTTATTACCCTGCTTTCTCCTCTGCATTTCTGTTTCTTCTTCTCCATCAAAACCATTCACTCTGTTTTATGCAGTCATGGGCTTCTTAGAGGAGACTGGACTTACAGCAAAGGATTCTAACTTTTATACCATTAAATACTTCTGCAGCCTGGTGAAGCCTTTGGGCCCTACTCAGAACGATATTCTTAGATTACTAAAATAAAATACCTAATACCACTAAGGATCTAAAATATAACAAAATACAGTAAGATATTATAAGATATATTAAAGACAAAAATTATGCTATAGCAATAGATGTTCTTTATTAATACATTAAATGACAAGATCTAGTGATAGGATTAATAACTTATAATTATGAAATCATGATGAGTATAAATTATATTTTGAGATTCTTGCAGCAACTGAAATGTGATATACATCTGATTCCTATTGGGGAAAAGCCTCGGGAATTATTAACATTACAGTGGTTTGTTGTCACATTCATAATTGAAAATGCTTACTTTTAATTATATTTCAGTTAAACAACGATGATGCTTTTTACTATCCTGGTTAGATCCAAGTTAAAAATCCCTTTAGAAAGTGAAGAAGGAGGGAACCATCAGTTAGCGTAATGGCTATGTCGCTGGACTCCCACGTAGTCGACCGCGGTTCGCGTCCCTGACCCGGTGGCTTAAAACTCACGCCGGGCACATGTGCGTGCGTGCCCAAGATCCTGAGAGGAGAATGGAGGAGAAGGGATTGCGGCGTGACCATCCCCTCTGGGGGGTGATTTCTCGCTTTCTGTCTCTATGTCTCTCTCTGTCTGTCTGGCGAGCGCACGTGCCCTATAGCGAAAATCTCTCAAAAAAAAAAAAAAAAAAAAAAAGAAAGAAAGAAAGTGAAGAAGGAGAAGCTAAAAAAGCAGAATTAAAAATATCTGTTCAACAAAGGAAATAGGTGAAGGCTAGGAACTCTTACATAGGATTTTTTCTTTTATTAAGGTATTTGCCATAAGGCATGTATGCTTGCTGGAGAGAGATAGTGAGAGAGAAAATGAGAAATCACCCCCTTGAAGGAATGGCCATGCCACAATCCCTTCTCCTCCATTCTCCTCCTGGGATTTTGGGCATGCACACATAGGTACCTGGTATGATTTTCAGGCTGCCAGGTCCAGGACTCTAACCACAGTCAGTCACGTGGGAGTAAAGCACAGTAAACACCATGCCACCTGCTGGCCCCAGGAATAATATATATATATATACTTTTTTTTTTTGGAGAGGTTTTTGCCATAGGATGTGTGTGCTCACCAGGAAGACAGAGAGAGACAGAGAAACCGAAAGTGAGAAATCACCCCCACCCCAGGGGGGATGGCCATGCTGCAATCTCTTCTTCTCCATTCTCCTCTCAGGATCTTGGGCACACAGGCACATGCGCCCGGTGTGAGTTTAAGCCACTGGATCTGGGACTCAAACCGCAGTCTACTACATGAAAGTCCAGTGACATAGCCATTATGCCAACTGCTGGTCCCGAAATAATTCTTTTTTTTTGGAGAGGTTTTTTTTTTTTTTTTTTTTTTTTCTATTAGGATCATGCGCTCACCAGAAAGACAGAGAGAGACAGAAAGTGAGAAATCACCCCCAGGATGGCCACGCCACAATCCCTTCTCCCCCATTCTCCTCTCAGGATCTTGGGCATGCATGCGCAAGCGCTCAGCGTGAGTTTAAGCCATCAGGTCCGGGACTCAAACCACAGTCGACTACATGGGAGTCCAGCAACATAACCATTACACTAACTGCTGGTCTCCCAGAATAATTTTTTTAACTTCTAAAATTTTTGACCAGCAGAGTAAAATAATGACAATGGGGTTTTATAAAGATTAATCTGATAGCATCATATCAAATATTAGGAATAAGGAAATGTGAATAAATGAGACAAAAGTCTTTGTAGCAGTCAATGCATGAGGTACACTCCATTGGTTTCATTCAGTTGAAATAAAGGATGGACATTACTTAAATTATGAAAACATTGTATTTAATGAGCTGGCATCCTTAAATCAGGGATAGATAACCAATGTTTCCATTAAGTATTGAATATTTTGTTTCACAAAACAGTTTATTTCCCTAACTCTGCCACACACATACAGCACACACTCTGAAGCATATACAACTAGAGAAACAAAGTTACACATCCAGGCCTCTGAAGTTATTCAATGCTAGAAAATTCTTCCAACATTTCAGCATTTTCAACAACAATGTATCTGTATGTCACAGAGTTGGAGTTTAAATATTAGAGTTGGAGCTTAAATTCCCAGTCTGTCATTTGTTAACCATATAATCTTGGGCAAATTCCTTTAAGCATTGGTATTTTTCATTTTTAAAATGAGAACAATACTAATGATACCTGCTCTGCAAGGTCATGGACAGATTAATGGCTTCATACAGGCAAAGCACTAATCATGGTGTTAGATACAGTGTAAGTACTCAATATGTATCGATTGTATTTCAAAAATAGGACTCTACTAGATCCACAAATTAAGATGCTATCATTTAAAATCATCTTAGAATGAAAGGTCTCCAATGTTCCCCTTTTCTTCTTGGATAAATTATGTGTTTGTTGCCCTAGAAAGAAAGCTATAATTTGGCTCCCTCCAAAATTTCCTTGATCCTGAGACAATGCTGAGGCTCTAACACTGAAACATTGAGAGTATTAGAAAGTTGAGCATCTAAATAGGGTACTTTGAAAGAATTTTGATTACATTGTATACTCCCATCTTCTTGCCTGGGTACAAAATAATTATACTCTTGGATACAAGGTTTCCTTGCACCAACCCAGCATTTTTAAAGCTGTGTGGTCTCTGCTAAGATAGAGCTTGGCTTTAGAAAATATAGTTTCACCTTGTTCTCTTGATAACAAAAACAATGGTTAAAATAAGGAGCTCAAGTCCTGTGGAATAGCAAGTGACAGTGGAGCACAGAAGTGGGCGGGATGGCTTACACCCCACAAAATTCACTTAAATGTGTGCTGAGTTACCCTTGGGTTGGGGTGGGGGGAGCAACTTCGATGCTTGTTTTCTTGGAAAAGAAATCGGTTGCTCTTAACTGGCCTGTAAAGAGACATGTGAAATCAGCATTTAAGACTCTTCCTGGTGGAGATGCAGTTTAAAAAATGAATCCCTTTTTAAAATATGTCTGCATTTTTCCCTGGGAGAAAAAAATTGGTCCTGTTTCCTTGATTAGCCCGAAACCTTTGAGATGACCTTGGATTCATGCTGGTTTCTCTGTACGTTTCTTCTATCTGCTCCTTGTTTATGTCTCCAGATTTCCTAAGTCATTAGCAACTTCCTGTCATCTGTCACCGCAATTGAGCAAGACAAGATTATACAATAGAAAATATAAGACAACATGAAATGTGCATGTGTGTACATGTGTGTGCGTGTGTATGCATGTGCACACATGTGTGTGCATACATGTTTATGCATGTGTGTACATGTGCACACACACGTCTGCCTTGGCCTCTCTCAGCAGCCTCTGGTGCATCACTGGGTTTTCCTGAGAGGCCTACACACCATGACTGGTTGTTAACGTGACCCATTTTTTATTAACATTACATCAAATGCTATTTGACCAAAATGGGCCCATGACTGGAGGGCCAGCTGGTGACATAATGGTTAAGGCTCTGGATTCCCATATGGTCGACCACAGTTCGAATCCTAGATCAGTCAGCTTGAAAATCGCACTGGGTATGTATGCATGTGTGCCCTGGACAGGAGATTGGAGGAGAAGGGACTGTGGCATAGCCACCCATCCTCTGCTCCGGGGAGGGGCGGTGATTTCTTACTTTTCCTCTCTGTTTTTCGCTGTTTTTCTCTGGTGAGCACACACACCCAATGGCAAAAATGTAAAAACAAAACAAAACAAAAAAATGGCCCGACAGCGTAGTGGTAATATACAGCTGGATCCCACATGACTGATTTTGGTTTGAATCTCAGCTCTGGCGGCTTTAAAAAGCATAGTCGGTGTGTGTGCATGCATGTTCAAGTCCTCACACGATAGACAGACCTGGGCTGGCAGGTGGCATGGTGGTTAAGGGAGCTGGACTCCCACATGGTTAACTGGTTCAAGTCCTGGACCTGGCAGCTTGCTTTTTATTTATTTATTTATTTTTGAGAGGTTTTGGCATAGGACAAGTGCACTCGCCAGACAGACAAAGACAGAGACAGAAAGTGAGAAATCACCCCCTGCGGGGGATGGCCACACCACAATCCCTTCTCCTCCATTCTCCTCTCGGGATCTTGGACATGCACACACATGTGCCCAGTATGAGTTTAAGTCACTGAGTCCGGGACTCGAACCATGGTCAACTACATGGGCGTCCAGCAGCATAGTCATTACACCAACTGCTGGTCCCAGCAGCTTGCTTTCTCACTCTCTCTCTCTTCTCTCTTACTCTGTCTCTCTTTGGTCAAATTAAAATAAATAAACAAATTTTAAAAATCTATGATACTATTACTCATGACCAAGACCTTATGACCAAAGGTTTATCACTTTTTTACATTTTCCTTTCCAGCTTGCCTTTCAAGAGAGTCCTCGAGTTCCATCTGTAGCCCACAGGCTGACATGGAAACAACACTATTTTTTCCTGCTCCCCAAAGTTTGCATAATTGCAAGAGCTGTGTGTGGGAGCTGTGTAACTGTGCTGTTGCAGGATGAAAAGCAAAGGCAATTTTTGTAATTCTGCTATCACTCAAAAGCACAGCGTTGTAAAATTGCAGAAATGGGACCTCAGAGACTATGTAAGACAGAGGGCACATATTCCAATGCATTTTGCATCCAGGTAGGTGCAGTTGTTACGCAGCATGATTATACACAGGACAGCTGAGGAGTGGGGCCTCTGATGCATTGACAGCGGTGAAATAAATTAGACACTGTGCTACCCAAACAAACGAGCCTGATTCCAAACAACGCGTGTGCCACTTCCGGGACCTGTGGCTGGTCACGCTGCTCCGCTCCTACTCATTGAACCCACGATGAAAAAGGCAGCCTCCTCTTTCTTCATCATGCTGAAGATAAAACTCTATTACATAAATGCTAAGAAAGTCCTCCGCTTTTCACACCCAACATCCAGTTCAAGACAGGGTCCTGCAGAAGGTTTTTTCTGAAACACATCTCAGACATAATCACTTCACTTTTTATTTTAGAGAGAGATTTTTTGCTATAGGGTGCATATATTTGCTGGAGAGACAGAAAGCGAGAAATCACCCCGCAGGTAAGAGTGGCCACGCCACAATCCCTTCTTCTCCAGTCTCCGCCCAGGGTGTTGAGCACACATGCATGCACAGGGGTCTTGGCATGAGTTTTAAGCCATTGGTCTATGATTCGAACTGTGGTCGACTACATTGAGAGTCCAGTGACATAACCAATATGCCATCTGCTGGTCCCAAACACTTCAGTTTTTTAAATTTTCTTTTAAAATAATTATTCATTTATTACCATTATTTTTCAATTTTGACCAGAGAGAGAGAGAGAAATTGAGAGAGGGGGAGAGCAAGCCACCAGGTCTGGGAATTGAACCGTGGTCGGCCATGTAGGAGTCCATCACCTTTAACCACCACACTCCCTCTTAGCCCCATCAATCATTTCAGTTTTTAAGACTCAATGGGCAGTGAACATTTTAACCATCTTGCATTTTGTCTTACCACAACAACCTTGTGATATTTATGCCCTCAAAATTTTGCTGCCCACAACCACAACAACCATCCTCCTTAAAAATATTGTGTTAATATTGTTTCCCTCCCCCAAAAAATGCACAGGAGCCTTTAGTCATCCCTATTCCAAATGCTCATCCTAAATCCTTCATGATGAGAAAACTCTTCATGAGCACACCTCGTTTCCAGTAAGCCTTCTTTTCTGAGCTCATCTCGAGAGAAGCAAGCCTGCTTATGGTCCAGATGCCAACTGCAGCTTCTGGATTTTGGCCCACCTTCTCCTCACTCTCTTCTCCCAAGAATATCTTTTCTATTTCTTTTTAGAAAACTATGCCGCTTTCTCCTTCCAAATATCACTTAAAACTCAAGCTATCAAAGATGACCTTGCAGACAGCCCTCAAAGACTTTGGTCTCTTCAGTCGTGCACGCTTTATCCGAGCACTTCCGGTCACACAGTTTACAGTTCATACTCACAGTCACAGTCCCGGGGTGAGGTGAGGGAAGTAGGGACAGCAGCTGGACATTGAGAAACTGCGTGAGTGGGGTCCACACTTCTGCTCCCTACCAGCTGTGTGTCCTTGGACTAATCATTTAACTTACCTACTCTTTCATTTTTTTATTTGTGAAATAAAAGAGTTATCATGAGAGTCATGTATTCATTCAATAAATATTTGGGGGTTTCTTTGACTTTTTTAAATTTTATTTCTAGTTTTTTAGTTTTTGTTTTGTTTTGTTTTGCTATAGGACACATGTGCTTGCTGGAAAGAGGGAGAAAAGAGAGAGAGAAAATGAAAAATCACCCCCTGGCGGGGGAATGGCCATGTTGTATTACTTTTCTTCCATTCTCTTCTCGGTATTTTGGCCACACACACATACCTGGTGTGTTTTTCAAGTCACTGAGCCCGCCATGTGGGATCCAGCCACCTTGGCCACCATGCCACTGCTGGCCCTCATTCAACAAATACTGAGTATCTCTTCCTCGCCTTGAACTGTTACCAGTGCCAGTGACACAACGCTGCAAACTCAAGGTAAAAGTATCCAGTCCCATGGAGCTTCTAGTTCAGTGGATTGAAGGAAAAATACATGAATGAGATCATTAACATCTTAGCACAGCTTCTCACAGTAAGCACAAAATTAACGTAAGCTACTAGCAACATTTTACGCTAAAATTGCATCGTTTGAGGGGACTAGCCAATGTGCCATGAAAAATGGGACATAGTTGAAGGGCTACCTTTGTAAGAGTTTGTGAGAATTAAACTAAATGCTACATTTTGTTGTTGTTGTCATGATTTTTACGGAGTGTGCAAGAAGCAGAGAGACAGAGAAATGTCCTCGACAGCGTCTCCTCGTGTCGCAATGCCCTTTCCTTGGTCCTCCAGTCCCTTAGCATCCTGGGCACCCCTGTGTTCTCCCAGTACGTTTTCGAGTGAGTCTGGAAGTCCGAACCCGCGGTTGACACGTGGCTTCCAGCCTCACAGGACGCTTGCGTTACACCTACACCACAGAGGCTGGGCCTGGGTGTTGCATTTAAAGGCATGAACCCCACTGCAAGAAAACCAAAGAGTTACGCGGTTTTAGCCACTTACAAAATTACGCAAATAGTCAAATAGAGCTAAAATCTAGAATCACCCAGATTGAATTGTTTTAAAAAGCAAGGGCATGAATTAGCTCCTTTATGAGCCCTGGGAATTCCCCACAGCTGTCACCAGATGATCTTGGGCAGTGTCAATTTATTAAGAAAACAATTTTGCCTCAAGAACCTATCATTGATTTTCTGAAATCTGTTGTCAGTTTTCCTTCTCTCTCTATGGGGTATTGAACCAGTGCCTTGTGTGTTTGGAGCCTCTAATGAGGTTAGCAGTGGTTTTATAAACTCTCCACAGAGCTCTCACACCTCTAATTGAGAATCAAGCTTGAAACCGGGCACAGCTCAGGGAATATTCTCAAAGCATGTGCTCCTGGTGGCGGCCAATTGTGCAGAAGGCTCATGGGGCCTTCTCCCTAGCACAGACTTCAGGAATTAGGGCAGGCGTGACTGCACATGGCTGAACAGAGCTCTACATTCAAACAGAAAAATAACACTGACAGTAAAAATAAACACTTGCATAGCACATGATAAGTAACAAAGCACTTTCAAATGTACAGTGTCCGAGTCCCTGGAATTTGGCGTTGAAATGACCTCCAGGTCATCAATGAAATGCCAAAGCTTCAGGGAAAAGATGTGACAAGAGCGAGTAAAATGAGGTACTGTACAAACACGGGCTCTTCCCTACCAATATGGCATAACAGTGTGGCAGCTCTCAGTGCCTAAGTTCCCAAAGATCCTAGTCAGCTTGCAGCAGTTAAACTCAGTGGAGCTGACTGTCACACAGTTGCAAATGACAGAAGCCGACCTATAAACAAAACAATTGCAGCCGATGAGCGAGGGTCTGTTTAGGTCCTTCAGGTCCACTCAGGTGTGCCCAGCCACCTTGCTCCACCTAACTCTGCCGACTCAGGGTCCCTTCAGCCTACCAGGTGGTTCTACTGTGCTTAATTCTTTGGTTTATGCAGTGGTCAGTGTAACTGCACACAGTCGCCCCCTACCTGTGGGAGTTATAATGCAAGACCCCAAGTGGATATCTGAACTGCGAACAGTATCAAACTATGCATACTGTTTTTTTCCTATACGTATATACCTAGGATAAAGTTTAACTGAAAAAATAAGACCAATAAGGAATTAGCAACAATAACTAACAACAAAAGAATAATTACAATGCTGTGCTGTAATAAAAGTTATGTGATGTGGTCTCTCTTTTTCTTAAAATAAATTTTACTGTTCCGTACTCACCACCTTTAGGCCCAGGGTTGACCACCAGAAACTGGAACTGTGGGAAGCAGAACTGAGGATAAGCAGGGACTGCCAAAAATGTGAATTTTTCTGACTCCCAAGTCAAGAAGAGAACTCTGCCAGCCTCTAAGCTTCCCTCGGGCTTGGCTAAGGCAAGTAAAGGAAACCCGGCAGGAAGAAGGATGGTTTTCTGGGCTCTGTAATCCTCTCCCAGGGCATACCCCAGGAGGAAAATCTACACTTGCAAAGAAGAGCAGCGAGTTTGTTGTCTTCACAGGGCTCCCTACCCCAGGCCCTGTGAATCTGCCTTCCCACTTTACCATTGAAGATGGTTAAAACCATCCAAAGATGGTCTAAAAATACCTGAGCCAAATCCAGTGCTTTTGTGAGAAGGCTGAGCATGCTGGTGACAGCCATGGTAAAGACGGTGCCATTACACGCAACAAGTCACGGTCTGACGAATTAATTGCCCTAATTGAACATTAAGTGTAGTGGAGGAGGAGGGTATGTTAGTGCCTGAGACTCACTTTTTCACACATAAAATTAAACCGCAAATGGAAACTTAACATCTTAGGAGAGCTTGTGCAAAGATGTATAACTTTCCAGGGGAAAATGAATTGTTCAGATTTGTAGATGAGGGTGTCTCATGAATAAAAAAGAACCATGTTTCATCAGTGTTAAAAGCAAAAGTAAAAGGTGAAGTAACAATGTTCTGTGTCCTTCCCCCTCGCCGTGACTTCCTGGAAGGAGCAGGTGTTCCAAAGTGATGCAGACCTAAATTTAGGTCCCTCTGCCCCTCTCTGTTTTGTGGTTGGTGAAGCCCACGTGTATTAAGTTCTCAGCCTCAGTTTCCATACGTGTAACATTGCGAATCACATCTACTTCTCTTGGGCTGTTTTGAAATTAAATTTAGTGGAACAAGCTCACACAGGCACACACAAAGCCTGGAACCCTCTCTCGTACATAATAGGTAATTTTATGTGGGTCCCCCTTCACTCTGCACTGCAGAGAGTGGAATCAAGGAATGGGTGGAATAAAGGAAAACAGAGAGACACCAGAAGGGAGGATGTACATTGTAAAATCTAGTCAACGGTTCATCAAAATAACCATATGGAAAAAAAGGGGGAAAAAAAGAAAAATTAGCTTCTGTTGCTCAAAGCTTCTCCAAATAAAAACATGGCAGCATTCACTACATTTTTCACTTGTTGGATCCTATGTGCTCACCTTAAGTGACCTGAGTTATCGCTAAAGGCAGGCAAAAACCAGGTGGCTATCAAACAGGTGGTATTAATTGCTTTGGCCAGCTATGGGTTCATGTTGCTCTGAAAAATGAGTATATATAATACCGAGTTTTAAATCATAAAAAGCTGATACTAACAGAACATTCAAAATCAGTCCAGTGGGAGAAACAACATCTCTACTGCAGTCGTTGCTGGCTTGGCAAACCCATCGGGTCCAGATATTTTGGTAATGTACCAGTTTGTATGCCAGCTGGGATCCACTGTGAAAGCAAGCTCAAGTGCCCCTGCATATTGGAGCTACTTGGAGCACGCTGAAAAATGAGGAGGGACAGGTGGAGAGACTGCTAAGAAGAGAAAGGAGAAGACACACAATAGAGAATTTCTGGTGATGGTGTTTGCTGAGGGATTCTTTAAGATCTGAGCTAAGAATACAAGGGGTCTTCAAAATGTTCATGAAAAATACATGTCATGAAAAATACATGTTATGAAAAACTATGCATAGGTTTTTAAATATTTTCACACCAAAATAAACTCATACTTTATTTAGTTATTTTTTGGAGAGATTTTGGCTATAGGGTGCATGTACTTGCTGGAGACACAGACAGAGACAGAGAAAGAGAAAGTGAGAAACCATCCCCCACCCCAGGAGGGACAGCCATGCTGCCATCCCTTCTCCTCTCTCCACTCAGGCTTTTGGGCACACACTCCATGTGCCTGGCGTGTCTTAAGCTGCAGAGTCCAGGATTCAAACCACAAGTTGGCCATGTGGGAGTCCGGTGATGTAACTGCTATGCCATCTGCTGGCCCTGAACTCATGTTTTATAATTACATTTTCTATGAATGTCTTCAGTTTGTTTTATTTATAACAGAGAGTACGTGCACCTCGCACGCATGAGAGATGGAAACACCCTCAACAGCATCTGCTAGGCCATGCTGCCTTTCCCCAGTCTCTAGTTCATCATGATTAGTGTGTTTCAGATCTCCTGAGTTGCAGATCCGAACCTGTGGTTGGCCGTGCAGTGCTTCTTCCAGCACAATTGGTATGGTACCAATTGTGCATAGAGACTGGGCCTCCCCGACATTGGAAAGTCACCGCATAGATGTTAAATTGTATGCCTGAGCTACCTAGTAGTCTTCTTTCATCACCTCCAATCTTCAGAATGTTCTAGTCACTGTGTTCTGATAGAGGGTGATAAGTAGAAGTAGTTCAAAAGCATAGAGCTCCATTTGCCACCTAGATTTGTCTTCAATTAAAAAAATGGCATCCTATTTGAAGGTCTCTGAGGAACCTCCACATCATTCTCCACAGTGGCTGGACCAACTTACATTCCGACCAACAGTATGGAAGTGTTCCCCTTTCACCGCATCCCCTCCAACACTTATCATTATTTGTTTTTTGTTTTTTTTTTAATCTTCACCATTCTGACTGGGGTTAGGTAGTATCACATTGTGGTTTTGATCTGCATCTCCCTTACAATGAGGGATACTGAGCATTTTTTTATATGTTTTTTGGCTGTTCATATGTCTTCCTTAGAGAGTTGTTTATTCAGCTCATTTTCCCATCTTTTAATTGGATTAATCATTTTCTTCTGTGTAAGTTGCTTGAGTTCCCCTTGTATTCTGGTTATCAGTCCCTTATCTGAGGCAAAGTTAACAAAAATTCTCTCCCATTCCAAGGGTTGTCGATTCACACTAATTATGGTGTCCTTTGCTGTGCAGAAACTCCTTAATCTGATGTAATCCCACCTGTCTATTTTGGGGATTATTGCCTGTGCTTTGGGGGCCTTGCTTAGAAGTCTTTGCCTACCCCAATGTCTCCCAGAGTTTCTCCAGTGTTTTAAACCAGTAGTTTTATAGTTTTCTGTCTTAGGTTTACATCTTTGATCCACTTGAAAGAGAGACATTGGATATCTCCACTTAACATATACCAACTATCCGCACTCTATGGTAGAGACTGAAAGACTGGAGAACATAAAAGCATTAAAAATTGTAATAACACTGGAGACAAAGTGGAGAGTGTGGGAAGGGAAGAGCGTAGGAAAGGAAATTTGGGGGGGGGGGGAATGGAGAGGTAAGACACTGTGGGACACAGATAAGGTTTATTATCTGTTAACAAGGATGTGTACAATAGTCTCAACTGAGGTGTACATCATGCTGGGTAAAGTCTCTCCACAATCTAAATGATGTATAACATTTTAATGTTTAAATAATAATTTTAAAAATTAAGTTAAAAAATGGCAGTCCAAGCAAAAACACCACCAACAAATTCAAAAAGTTTCAGAAACTCCTCTAGAAGTAAGAACCTAGAGCAAGAGGTGACAGGAGAAGAAAGAGCCTTGACTCTAGGAGAAAAAAAAAATAATGGTGCTTTTGCTAATTATGAGGCAGAAGCTTGTATCAGGAACCTGTGATACTGCCTAGAGGCTCAATATTTCGCTAGCAGCATTCACAGGACTCAGCATATAGTAGTACTCATGGCTATGATTAGTTACAGTGAAAGATACAAAGCGAAATCAGCAAAAGAGAAGGAACATGGGGCAGAATCGAAAGGACGCCAAGCTCCAAGAGCCCTCTCCCAGTGGAACCGCACAGGGTGAGCTTAATCCCCCCACCAAGTCAAGACAAGGCATGGGACGTGCTGTCTATCCAGGGAGCTCACTGAAGACTCATTCAAGATGAAGGCTTTTAACTGGGACTGGTCACATGGGCACCGTCTTCTGAGCCTGTATTGCCATTCCAGACTTCTAGGTGGAAAGGACACACCGAGTCTGCACTACCTGGTTTGCTAGTTCAGACGTGGAGAATCGTTCTGTTCGTGGAATGGTGGGAACCCCTGAACTGAACCCTGCTGGCACCTGCTGGTGGAGGGCCAGCCCTGCGGGCAGCCTTTCTAAGGGAGCAGACTCGGGCCTGCTGAGCTCTTCTCGTGCAGAGTTCAAGACAGTTTTTAAAATTCAAGAAAAGCATAACCTTCAGATCATGGAAGACTAGAGGTGCCAAGTGTCTGATATTTGGGTTATGCTAACATTTTTACAGTACTTTAGAAGCTATAAAACGTACCTTTCTCTGTGCAATACTTTATCTTTACAGCAACGCTGAGGAGTATTACTACCCATAAACCCATAGACAAGGGTCCCCAGGGCCATCGAGGCTGAATGACGTTTTACAGCCTCTCATTCGGGGTCTCGTGGAAATGCTTCCCACTCACATCCACAGTCGTTGAACCCACACCATTTCTCAGCTTGTGACTTAAATTCCACCCCTCGTGTCAGGGACCTTTCCATTCCCACACCTGTCTAAGTCCAATCATGAGACTTCTGCAAAAGGGTGACAACAATTTTTCCAGCCCCCCTTGCTGTTCTGGGGACTTGTTTTTCCGTCAAGGTGGGAAGCCTACACCTCTTAGCTTTGAGCCTGGTCAGCCTTTATGATGGGCTCAACAAACAGAATGTGGCAGAAATGACATCATGTGGCAGCTGCTGGGACTGGGGAGTAGAAGGTGTCCCACCTCTTTCTGGAGTGTGCTCTTGCTCATTCTCTCTCTCTCTCTCTCTCTCTCTCTCTCTCTCTCTCTCTCTCTCTTTCTCTCAAAAAGCACTTGGAAGTCTGAGCTGACAAGTAAGATATGCAGCTCTACCCTGAAGCTACTGTGGAGAAAAGCCATGAGCAAAGTGGACAGAGATGGACGCAGATGCCCAGGAGCCTCAGCTGTCCCAGTCCCCAGGAATTTGATTCTCCTCAAACCAGACCTGAAATGCAAGTGACTGAAACTTCAGGTGATTTCACCCCCTAGCCTTCCAGCCACTCCAGCTGATGCCCACAGGGACAGAAGTAAACTGTCCCCACCAAGCACTATCCAAATAAGAGAGTCATAGCAAAGTAAAAGTGGCTGTTGTTTTCAGCTATTCAAGTTCTTTAAATTTTGGTCTGGTTTATTGTACAGCAATAGAGAATGAGTGAGGACACTGATAGGACAACAGATGTATGCCTGTAAAAGGAAGTGGGGACCATCAGATGGTGGAATGGTTACGTAGCTGGACTCCCACGTAGTCGACCATGGGTCGAGACCCGGACCCAGCACCTTAAAACTCATACCAGGTATGTGTGCATGCATGCCCAAAATTCTGAGAGGAGAATAGAGAAGGGAGTGCAACGTGGCCATCCCCCCTGGGGGATGATTTCCTGCTTTCTGTCTCTCTGTCTTTCTCTGGCAAGCACATGGACCCTATAGTAAAGACTCTCTCAAAAAACAGAATTTTTTTTAAATGTTAAAATTTAAAGAAAATGAACATTTAGATTTATTTTCGAAGAATACATTCAATCTGATATCCATAGCATATGCAAACGTGAAGATATTTTATATTTACATTATACATCTCATTTTTGCAGGCTAAAATGTCCCTAACACAGCAAACACCAATGCCAACCATCAACATATGAATAAACCTGAATTTTTGTACATCAGGTTTGAACTTTTTACACAAAGGAAATTATTTAATATTTTCAGAGGATGAAATCATACTTAAATAGGTCTTATTAGTTCCATAATAATTTTTTTATAATTTTTTTTTACTTTTTTTAATAATTATTTATTTTATTTTATTTATTCATTCATTTATTTTTTAATTTGACCAGAGAGACACAGAGGGTGAGAGTGAAAGAGAGAGGAAGTGAGAAAGCAAGCTGCCAGATTCAGGACTCAAACCCTGGTCGGCCATGTGGGAGTGTCCAGCACCTTAACCACCATGCCACCTGCTGGTCCCAGTCCCATAATAATTACCTTCACTATCAAACTGGGCATATGGCCTCAATGAATGGAGCTGAGTACTTCCTGGTAGACATTAGCACCTATTTCTTCAAACGTTTTAATGGACATTTTGAGGGATAAAACCATTAGGCCCCTTGGAAAGTGAGTCCAGCCCCTGGAGGCCGAGAAGTGCTAGAAACTCATGGTTTTCATCAAAGATGGAAGTGATGGTGCGGAATGGTGAGATTTGGAGCCGGATCTTGAGGTTAAGAAAATTTCTAGTCACCCTAGCTGGTGGAACCACCCAGTGAGCTAACACAGGAGCAAATCAAAACTAGGTTCTGATAACAGGAAAGACTAGGAAGAGGAGGCAGTTGTCATTACTGGGGAGAGAACAGAAAATAGGGTGTTCTCTTTGCCTCATGATGAGCGTCACTGGGACACTTTCTGGGACAGATGTCAGAAACACACTTCCGGTTCTGCAGAGAGGTGGTCTCCCCTGCTCATCAGCATGGCTCCAAGAATCCTTACAGTGAATGGGAAGTCCCTGGCAAAGAGGCAGGTGCCCCGACACTGGACACCTGCCATCACACTGACGCCTGGGATCAGAGGGAGAGTTTCCCGTGTTCTACACTCACAGGAGACTGGCCTTGCTTTTTCTTTAGAATGAACAGAATACGAACACAGCCTAGCACACCCACTGGCAGAGATAGGGGCAGAGGGTGCTCTGCACAGTCGTAACAAAGGAGCCTGCAGAAGGCACTGCTAGGCCTCGTGTCTACATGTTTCTCTCAAGTTTTCATTCAAAATTAACTTTCAGAGAAACTTGTTACCAGCAAAACTCAGGGTCAAATCGTGAACCATGGATGCAACAGGAAAATGTAAATTTTCAGAACAAAAACAGGCATTTTAATTATGACAATAATTACAACTGTTTTTCACTTACCCTTTGCCCCCAGATACTCTGAACTCTTACCTCTCACAATGTCTTACAGCCTCTAAGGATTTACACTATTTTTGTATGAAGGAATCTTTTTGGTGTTTAGGGATAATTTTAGAAACACTACTTTGTGTTATCTTATTAATCTGGCCTTTTAATGATATTTCAATAGTTCTTTTTATAAGCTGTCATGATATACAGAATTCTCAGAGGCTTCCCCGTTTCAATATCCCCACCTTCTGGTATACACACCCTATCTAGTAACCCCCTTGCTTTGAGTGGAGGTGGAACCTGAGAACAAGCTCCCATGAGATGATGTTATGGAGGAGTCCGACCCAGCGGGGCTCCAGGATCTGTCTGAGTCCCCCGACCTTTAAGCTCCGCTTCCAGTCGGTTCAGCGCTTGGCAGGGCCGCTGCTGTATGCCCCCCCCCCCCCCCCGACCTAAGAACAAAGCTTGGGTCCACTCAACATGTTTGGCAAGGCCACTTGTTGTTCGCTCCAGAAACTGTGGCAGCCTTGCTGGGAAGCGACCCCCCTCTGACTCCCCAATATACTACTATAAAAGAATTACATAGCTCTCTTATACATCCTGCCTATACGATAAAATTTTCCAGGAAGTCCCCCGACCGCTCCCCTTTGCTCTAATCACCTACTGTTAATTACAATGCTTTATCTCCATGGTCACAATAGAGGGTGGGCTAAAGTTCTTTCTAGGCAGAAATAATCTTGACCTTTGGAAGGCCCTTCAAAATACATTTAAGGTAACCTTAATCTTTTCTTTACTTAAAATAGGATTAGGCCAAAACTGGCCCAGGACACCTCCGCCCTCACCATTCCTCAAATTAAGTTTTAGATCCCTATAAAACTATATAAGTATCATTCCTTATTAAGATCCATAGGAACTAATATCTATTCTTGAGATTTTCTTTTCTCAGCACCATTCCCGGTAATCACAAGATGGCTGTTGTGCCGCATCAGCTGATAATCATCTCTGCTTACCGGAACCACTTTCCCAAAACTGCATTCCATGGAGACCCACCTGCAATTGCGGAACTGCACTAGACCCACCCTTAATCCAACTTTGAATAGAATCTATGTTCTCTATTGTTAAAATTTTATGAGCTGATAATTGAAACACGTAGCCCCTCTCCCTTTACTTGCATGTATCACATTTTCAATAAAAAGGCACGATGATTCCTAGCAGTTGTCACTCCTCAGAGAGCGATCTCTGGGGGTGTCCGGCATAGGACGTGCATGAAAAGGCACCAAGGCCTTTGTCTTCTGTTCACCTGCGCTGCCTCCATTGAGATAACCCACCCACGCCGAGGCTGGTCCCCGGCAATGTTACATCATTTCAAGACTGTTACAACAGGCTGGAGAGATTCCACTATAGGCTCTGAAGATAAGCCCCTATGTATTGAGAAGGCCATGGGTCAGGGACTTGAAGATCTCAGAGGCTGAGAGTAACCTCTAGCCAACAATCAGCAAGAAGGCAGGACCTCAGTCCTACAACCATGAGAAACTGAATTTTGCCAACAACTTGAATGAGCTCAGAATGCATCGTAAGCTCCAGAAGAGAGCACAACCTAGCAGGCTCCTTGATTTCAGTCTGGCGAGACCCTAGGCAGAGGATCCATCTATATGGTGACCAGACTTCTGAACTACAGAAGATGAGACACAGAAATGAGTGTTGTGTTAACAACTAAATGTGTAACTTGCAGCACTCTTTCTATTCCTCCTCTGAGTCTTGTTTTCAACATATCACACAGCTCTAACCACAGGGTATTTATGTTTTATATTGCAATTTTTAAAGCATGAACATTTCTAGAAGTTGGGCACAATCTGAATACCTTGTGTGTGTGTGTGTGTTTATCTGCTTTGTCCTAGATACCTATATCCTAGTACAATATGTTTTCCACCTTGTGTTTCTTCCTTGTGTGTTCATGAGAAAAGAAATCCAGAACCAGAAGATGTATTTTTATTTAAGGCAGTGAAAGGTGCCATTTGTGCTGACCAAGGGTGGACGCCCTTCCTGCCCATTTCCTGTACCTGTAACCCTCTATTACACACATTTGTATCCATTTCTTACCTCACAGCTGTTTGTGGCTATCCGGATGGCCAAGGATACCACTTATGCTGGCCCTGGAAGTGCTGTCAGGGGGCAGGAGGAAGCTCTTTCTTCACTTGGCATCTTCTCTGCAGGTCCTGTGCAATTTCAGTTACTAGATAAAAACAAAATGGTGATGAAATCAGCTGTTGGTTATACTTTCCAGAGCAAGAAGCGTCTAACATTACTGTCATTTGCAACCATGGGGGACATTGTCAGCGTGAAATATAAGGAGTTGGCCAAAAATGCATAAATTATTTAGCTGAACGAAGCCATTCTTTATCTAGTTTTAATTTAGGGCATATTCCCTGAATAGTTTCCAACTGAGAACCTCCATTCTTTTCCCATGTACAGCAGCAACTAAGCATGCCACATTGAGCCCCGAGAATGGCAAACAGCAAATGGCTCATCACGTTGAGTGTGGGCCATGCAGTCAGCTTCGGCAAGTTCCTCAACCCACTTGAGCTTCAGCTTCTTACTCGTAGCACGGAGATGATGCTGCTGCCCAGATTGCTTGTTTGTTTTCAGAATTAAACGAGGTAAGGCCTCTCTATTTGTCTTCGTGCTGTCTTTCTCTATACTTTGCCCTTCTCTGGCCCCGTTCCACACTATCTTCAGCATCCGTAACTATTTTCACGGCTTTTATGTCCTCCAATGTGTCGATCTCTATGTGATTCAATGTACTATAAACAAGATTATGAAAATAATAAATTAAATTAAACTTTAAAAAAGGAAAGAAAAAGAATGAAATGAGGTCATGTCTATGGATGGCCTCGCTGCACCACTCCAAGGACAAGCCATGCAACAAGCCAACTAAGCAAGTTCCATATGTATCCTCATTTTTCCTGGAGAGAGAAAAGACTCATTTTAGATGAACTAGAGCAATCTGATTCTGGACACTGCTGTTTAATACTATGGAGAGAGTCTTCCACCCACGTAGTGGTAGAGAACGACACTTCATTAAGCATCTGCTTGTGCTGGGTACTGTCTTCCCAGCCGATCTGTGTTAAGTATGTAGAGCATCTCTGTGACTATACTATCGTTCCTGCTCTATAGCTGGAGAGACTGCAGTGGAGAGCGATCATGGCACGTAGCGGGTAAGTGGAAGCTCTTGCACTCGCACTCTGTCTATTGCTTATCATATTACATGCAGTTTGATTACATGGACTTGCCTTATTTACAACTTCTAATTGGTTGTAACCTAATTAACCATCTCTCATCAAATTGCACCTATTGTTTACTAAGACATTTTATAACAGTTCCATGTATAAACTCACAACATTTAAAATTGAGTTAATTCTATCAATTCCTAAGAGATCCCCAACCATCGCCACTTACCCTCCTGCTATGGGTTGAATTGTGTCTGGCCAGAAAAGACAAACTGAGGAGTCATAACCCCAGTACTTCAGAATTTTACTTTCTTTGGAAATAGGGTCTTTGCAGAGGTAGGCAAGTCAAAATGAGCTTTGCAGTGTAGGCTCCAATCCAATGGGGCTGACATCGTTATAACGGGGGATGATTTTGATACAGAGACAGACACATACAGAGGGAAAATGATGTGGACAGAAGTTGAGAGAAGACAGTCATCTACAAACCGAAGAGAAAGGTTTGGAAGAGATCCTTCTGTCATAGCCCTCAGAAGGAACCAACCTGGCCAACAACTCAACCTCAGACTTCTGGCCTTTAGAACCATGAGACAGTAAGTGTCCACGTGGGAAGTCACTCAGCTAACTGTACTTTGTCAAGCAGACTGGATGAACTAATATACAACCCCCCATCAGCAACGTCTACCCTGCCTGTTCTGGTCCAATACGTCATTGTATTTGTTTTTGCAACTGAATATTTAGTCTCTTTATTCATTTTTTTCCCCAAGAAGAAATGCTATCGGTGATTATTGTGTGGTCCTATCACTAGAATCCCTGTAGGAAAAGCCTTGCAGAATATCTGGATAACTATTTGATAAAAAAAAAAAAACAAAGGAAAAGCAACAGGAAAGATGTAAAAAAAAAATGTTAGTGTGCTAGACAAAATAGAAAATCAGTGAGCAAACCCATCTGAATTGATTAGAAAATTTATGTCCCAAAGAAATGTTCGGAAAAATTAATATGGACATAGTTTGAAGGAACTTTGGAAAAGTCTGAACTTTTATTGTAAATCCTGAGGAGACAATGAAGAGTTCTGATTGTTTTCTTCTGTCTGGTTATAATGGTTACAGTGTTATAATGGTTATCATGGTTGTAGTCATTTTGGAAAATGCTTTTGGCCCTAGGGTTTTTTTTTTAATTTTTAAATTATCTTTTAAACTTATTTTATACATTCAATCACTGTTCATTACCACAGCTTGTAAAATGAATTTTCCCAGCATACACTGCACACACCAGTCCAGTTAGAGATATCACACACTTTATCGTCAACAGATAATCTTCTATTTCTGAGTACCTTAAATGTCTTGCCTCTCCATTTCATAGTTTTAAAGGTAGACTGGAAAAAGGACCAGAGTCATGGAGACCAGATGGGATGTTATAAAACAACCATAGGCTGAAGTATTAAAGACTTAGACAATAACGATGCCATAGCCATGGGAACAAAAGAATATATGTGAAAAGTGTTACGAAAGAATCAACAGGTCTTACCGGAATGTGAGACGACCTTGAGTTCTCCAGCTGACAAAAGCAAAGTTGATTCATCTGAGAGTGAGAAGGGAAAACAGTGCTGCATAACATTTTCTATTTTAGGTTCTAATAGTGACTAACAAAATATTAATTGTTTCTAATAAAAAAAAATGTGTGGTTAGTAATCTCCTTTGACACAACACTGAATGAATTCCACAAAATTTGGACTGTTTAAATTCTGGGTTATGGTTGTTAAGATTATATGCCAAGTTGGGGGGCCAGCAGATGGTGTCATGGTTTAGGTGCTGAACTCCCACATGGCCGACCACAGTTTGAGTCCCAAGCCTGGCAACTTGAAACTCACACCAGGTTACGTGTGGGTGCGTGACCAAAATCCCAAGAGGATAAGGGATTGAGGGATGATTTCTCACTTTCCCTCTTACAGAATCTCTCTCTCTCTCTCTCTCTCTCTCTCTCTCTCTCTCTCTCTCTTCCCCTAGTGAGTGCACTTGCCCTATGGCAAAACCTAAAAAAAAAAAAAAAAAAAAAAAAAAAAAAAAAAAAAAAAAAAGTGATGATATGTGAAGTATTTAACCTCTTTTGTTGCTATTTTTGAGGGAGGGGCTCACTGTTTTCTTTAGTAAGTGAATAAAAATGTTGTTTTTCTTTATGTCAAAAAACGACACTGGTTGTTTACATAGTAGTGATCAAACCAGGACTCCTGTAGACAATTGTGCATGCACACACACACACACACACACACACACTCACATTCATGTCCTATCATATAAAGCTTCTGAGAACTCTATTATAAATTACTCTTTTAGTGCTTTCTAGGAGTACCATGAATCTTAGTAAACATTAAATTATAGCCTAAATAATAGCCATGAATCCATTCATCTTCGTTTTTCTAAAGAACCACATTTAATATTAGCTGGACTCCCTTAATGGAGAAACACTTGAGCAGTTGGGTAAGGGTTATAACGGGACTATTGCTGACCTCACGTCTTTACGTCAATAATCTGAACATTGTGAAGGACTACAAAAGTCCTGAGCTATTATTATCTTCTTCCATTTGATTCATTTGGTGCAAATAAAATGCAGAAAATGAGATGAGGACAACAGAAAACATGAAAATGCTATATAAATGTCAAGGGCAATTGAGGATTTTGAAAAAGGAGAGAGCAGACTTCGATTGTGGCAAACATTTATTTGTAGAAATGTAAACATCAAGATTCTGGACCTATTTCAAAACTGTCACAATTCTAAATGTGACAAAGCTTTCTGAGCCCCAAAAGTCATAAAGTCATAGTTTGTTATTATAGTACATTCTTAAATCTCAAATCATTTGGATGTTACCTTTTCAGGCACACAATTCTAAGTTTGTTGTTTTTTTAAAACTTTTTGGCTGTAGTTCATGTTTCAGTCTAGGCCAAGCAAGTAAAGATCTCACTGAAGTCTAGAAATGAATTCTTTTCAATTTATTGGGGGAAATATGGAAAGAAACAACCTTTGAAAAATGCTGATGAAATGTAATTTTCCCCCATAATAATTTCCTGGTATTTATGACAAAGATCCTCTGTTACTTACAACTGAATTTCATTCTTGGCTTAGTTGCAACCCGAAGAACTGACAGTGGAGAGATATTCATTTATCTCTGAGTGGTGAGGGAGCTGTTCTTCAAGTGAGACAGAAGCAACGAGTGTTTGGAACACCTCATACTTCAATGAAATCCAATTTTCTTTTACAGGTTTCACTCAGTAGCAAGAAGGCACTCACATTGAAATGCTTAGATTCTAACAGCATCTATAAAAGAGAAAAGACAGTCTACAATGATGTTTAGGGTTTTTTTGTTATTTGCAAATGTACTTTCATCTTGTCTGGTTCCAGTGAATTCTAACCACTGAGGCAAGATTGCAGATTTCTAATGATTTCCAGAGAATTATGTTACCAGTAGCTTTATGTATCCATCATGTCTGAACTCTCTGGGTTTTGTGGAAGCACACTGCCAGGGGTTTGCTGGCAGACTGAAATAATATTTACAGCAAATGATTAGATGGTAGAGAAGCAGGAGTTCAATTGAATGGTATGACATGTAAGACTGGAAATAAGGACATTTTCTGGCAAGGAGATGTTAAAGTTTTCAAAGAGCTTCTTGGATTTAACAAATATTTAACAGGTACCTGTGGCATGTCAGGGCATCAAATGTCTCCCTGTCTAGTCAAAAAATCACCTTAGGCTACCTGGGTAGTGAGAGCTAGAGAACCTGTACCCTTTGTGTTAAATCAGAGAGACACTGAGGAGAAAATCAAACACAAAGAAGTTTTATATAACGCTGGAGGTCTCTGTGGCCCACTGTGAGACCTACAACAACCACCTAGAACCATTGTCAAGGATTTCCAAATCTGAAGGATCACTCATGGAGGCATTAGCAAGCCTTGTGCACATACAAGTATGTGTGAGTTGTTTCAGCACTTGACAGAAAGTCAAATATGTGTGACATATGACAAGAGTTTGAATCCACCTAATAAAATGATATTCTTTGTTTAGAAATAACAACATCAGGGACCAGCAGATGGAGTAATGGTTACCTCACTGGACTCACACGTAGTTGACCCTGGTTTGAATCTGGATCCAACAACTCATGCTGGGCTCATGTGCCTGTGTGCCCAAAATCCCAAGAGGAGAATGGAGGAGAAGGGATTGTAGTGTGGCCATCCCCTCTTTGGGGTGATTTCTTGTTTTCTGTCTCTCTGGCAAGCATACATGTCTTATAGCAAAAGTCTATTTAAAAAAAAAAAAAAGGAAAGAAAGAAAGAAAGAAAGGAGAAAGAAAGAAAGACAAAGAAGAGAAAGAAAGAACAACATTATTTAGTAGTAGGGAGATCAGGTCACTCTCTTTCAAACTCTGGATTTAGGAAATATATGAAGGTAGGTCGTAGATACAAACAGCCAACTTTCAGGAGCCCCTGTAGTTAATTATGCCCAGATAATGTGCTACATGTATTAAGGTTCTGCCATAGGCTTTAACAATGGTTGACAGTTAATAACATATGAATCTGCTTAACCTCAAAGTGGGGTCTCAACTACTCTCTGACTCTTTCTCTCACTCTCATCCTCTCTTCACTGACCCCACTGTAAAAGTGACTACAAATTAACTGAGTTCTATAAGCTCAATTGATTCTCACAATAACCTCATGAGATTTATACTATCAATATCTATGTTTTATTTATGTAAAACATTAAGGCCATAGTAAGACAATTTGTGATAAAGTTCGGATTTCAACTTGACAAGGTTCTAATAACAGCTGATATTTTTGCACCTGATATTGGACACTTTGTTACTCCAATACTAATAGAGTTTATCAACAAATCAATTTTATAAAAAAGGAAATTATAGGGACCAGCAGTTGGCATAATGGCTATGTCACTGGACTCCCATGTAGTTGACTGCGGTTCGAGTCCCGGACCCGGTGGCTTAAACTCACATTGGGCATATATGCATGCATGCCCAAGATCCCGAGAGGAGAATGGAGGAGAAGGGATTGTGGCGTCGCCATCCCCCTGGGGGGTAATTTCTTGCTTTCTGTCTCTCTGTCTCTTTCTGTCTTTCTGGCATGCACATGTACCCTATAGCTAAAAAAAAAAAAAAAAAAAAAAAAAAAAGAAGTTTTATGCAGTGAAGATATGATTGCTGGTGAAGTCTTATTCTGGAAATAAAGGCTACTGAATCAGAGCAAGTTCAAGTAAACCTTTCTAAGTACTTGTGAATAATCTGTGAATAATCTCCTAGCAATGGTTCAATCAAAAATTGATCATAATGCACTGTCTTTCACTGCCAATGGTCTTGCTGCATGGCCTGTGATGAAGTAACCATCCTTTCGCTCTATGTCCGCAGCAATGAGTATCACAAGGATATTTTAGCCTATAACTCTACTCAAAGGAAATGTCATTATTATTTAATTTCCCAAACAGCTTTGCTATTATATGATAGAATGGGGCATTTGCCATTCTGAATATTTTGTTCATTGGTTTTTGGTCTTGGTTTTGAACAAGAGAAGTCACATTAGTAATGACTGATAAAATCAGCAGAGGTTTGAAGTTTAGTCAGTAGTAAGAGGTACAGCTCTGTGTACGATGTGATTTTTCTTTTCTGACATAGCAACATTTTTGTCAGGAAAGAAAAACTGAACAGGACTTATGTTTCCCTGCAATCTAATTCTAGTTTCTTCTATTCACTCCTTTCTTTCTCCCTCCCACTGCCACATTGCTGGAGGGATGAATGGTCCGTGAGATCTAAACATACTCAACTCTAATCATATTGCTGCAGAAATTACTAGTAAAATTGACCTATAACTTATTGGAAACATCCAGCATTTGAGTTCTGCAAGGAAACCGTATTTTCTCTTTTCTAAATCCTGAGATGCCTGCAGGAGAGCAAAAGAAAATCTGGTAATGCAGAGATCTAAAGGACTCAGTAGAAATGAAAATGATGACATTGACACATTTTTTTCCCCTCTTCCTAGGGAATGAAAAATCTTTGTGAATTTTCCTCCTACGTAACAGAATGGTGTGGGATTCTGCTGCTCGCTTCCTCCCTATTCCTTACGTCTTTAGGGACTTTCATCCCCACTAATGTGCGTGTTATATAAAATGGGGTTGATTGACCTGCCTCTCGTGGTAGCTAGAGTTTGTAGCTTTGTTTTATTAATCAGTGTGTGCACTCGGCTGGGAATTAGCAGGAGCTGCTAGCTTTATTAGCATTGAAGCTGAGCTTCCTCAACCACTAAGGAACATGGCAAATCAATGTTCACAAAGATGCCCTGATCCTCACCTCCACCTCCACCTCCCATCACTCACAACACCCACTACAGTTCTCAGCCAATGGTGAAATGGCAATGAACATTCTGGAAATTAGCCTCTCTCCTCTACCCACATACAGACTCTACACATGCAAACACACATGTTTCCTGCAACAAATCCCAGTCTGGAAACTAACAAGAGCTATCATCACCAACCATTGACATGGGGCATGTAGATGGGAGGTAGTGGGAAGGAGCGACTGCCCTACAGTTTGTAAAGGAGGTCTTCTCTGAGAGATGACTCGTGCTCTAAGCCTCATGTTCTTTGTCCTGGGACTCATACTCCAAACCCTCTGTCCTTTCTGCTTAGCCACAGTAATCCAAGTATAGCACGGGTCACCTCTGCTGGTAAGTCATTGCACATTCCAACTTGGGGTGCCACAACAGCCTTCTTATAGCTAAAACCTGCAGCAACAGGGTTTCACCAAAGCTGGTTCTGGCTGCTCTGTTCTTCCTTTCCCATGAAACACTAGTCTACTCAAGGAACAAGGAGTGAGAGAAGAGATAAATTGAGATGGATAAGATTTCATTGGAAATTGTTTTCCAGGCTTTGTATGGCCTGACAGATGACTAAAAAAAAAACCCAAGAGAACTTTAGATACAGAAATTTCACCATCAAAGGCCAAGTCTGGCAACTACCCATTTCCAAGTCTTCTTTACTTACACAGACTTCTTATATTTTTACCGCAAATGATCAGCTTTATTTTATTTCATAGTTTCCTAGCCCCATTTATTACAAGTATTTGCATTTTGAGTATCAAAAAAATGCTACAAAGCTCCTTAGTACATTGTAAATGAAATTTCTGGGTTTTTAGGATGCAAATTTCTCTGTGTCCCACCATGCTAGAAGGCAATGTCAGTGTTTTATCTGATTCTGGCTTCTTTTTTCCGAGAGAAGTTCATCATAATCTATTCTCTCTGGACTTGCTGCTGGCTTCCTTTTCCCAAGGTCAAATTACATTCAGCTAAACATGGAGAAATTTAAAGTCAAGAATGGCCTACCGAGGAAACCCACACGTAATCGTGAATCCTGATTTTAATCAGTAGTTTCAGCTTTTTCACTAAGTAAATCTTTATGCCAGAATGCTCATGAGACAATCCTGAAGTGTCATTAGCAAAATTTTGCAGCCCTAGGGAGTAAGAGTAGGACAGGTCTGGGCTCAAGTCCAGTTCCTCACTAACAAGCCTTGTGACCTTGAGGCAGTTACTTCATTTATATGAACCTCAGGTAGTAGCTCTTTTATTTAGCTTTCATGAGGATTAAATACGCTAAGGCAGAAAGAATGGTTTGTTTAATGCCTGAAATATGACGAGGACTCAATAAATATTCCCCAATGTTATCCTTTCTCCTGCAGGCCTACCAAGAAAGAGAATTTACACAAAATCCAGACTGGCACCTGAATCCATACTGAGTTAGCAGATAGTAGAGCAATACTTTCAGGTCTGAGACAATGAGATTTTTTTAACTTAGAATTCTATATCTACTCACATTATAAATAAGGTATGTCCGTATCTACTGGTCAAAGACCACCATACCTTTAATTGAAAAAGACAGGGGCAATTGACCAGTTACTGTGGCCAGGAAGCCCACCTCCCACAGGGAGCCATGAGTTCTGTAAGAGGGTATTAAATGGGTCCTTACAGGATTGAGACTTGTACTGAGTGACTTTGGAGGAGTTTAAAGAAGAGTTTCGGTGCTGTCATGAGGTAAAAATGATCCTATGATTAGTTATCTTGATCATTTTCATCTAAGATTCAGGGTGAGATGGGACAGGTAAGTTCTAAAATTTAATTGATATGAAGCAACGTGACGTTATCAGGGAGAGAATGTTGTAGGTTTTTGTGGTTTGTTCAGTGTTCTTGTGGTGGTCTGAGCCCAGATACGGTTATGAAATAATTCTGATTTTATTTGTGTTATCATAGTCACAGGGTGACCTTGTCTAACGTTGGTGTTCTGTGGAAAGGTCTGTGTTAACAAGGGAGCATCGCTGTTAGAAACAGGCCTGCCTCCAGCTCACGGCACCTGTCCCTGCTCAGGAGGTAGGAAGGGTAAGAACATTCTCTAACATTCACTGACTCACACATCTTACCTTGCACACACTTTTTTCTAGGAAGTTACTTGAGGACATGCAAAGCAAAATAATGGAATGAAGCAAGATAAGGGAAGATTTAGAATCCAAGAAACACTGACACCAACCTAGGGAAACCAGTCCAGATCAGAGAAAGGATGAGAGGGTCTGTGAGAGGGAAAAGCATAAAAACAGGTCAGTAGAATATCTGGCTGAAATACCAAACTGAAAATATAGAGGTTATGATAAATTCAAAGAGTGTAAGGAATAACAAGGGAAATTTGATTGTATCTAAAGCAAATGTAATTAAACTACACTTTCCAGCTGCACCCTAAAATAGTTAAATAATGAAAATATTTTTGTTTTCTGTAAAGGATGATGTATATGCTACTATCTTTGTCTTCATCAATATGCAATGTATGTATGCTTTGACAAAACCAAAGCGCATGCTGTTAAGATGTACAATGATACAATGTAAAAAAAAATCAATCCATCAATAATAAAAAAGAAAACATTTTTATTAAGTTTTATTAGAAATAAGTGATAGACAAAGATTAGAAAATTTCAATATGAATTATAGAACGTATTTTCATCTCTGACAGTATCAAAATAAAAGGTGCAATGACAGAAGTGAATGGAGGGAAGGGAGAGAAGAACTGAAGGGAACCATGGGGACACCCCTATCAGCCACCTGAAAATGGGGGTCTGGAGAACTGAGGACAATTTTGCTACTAAATTATTGCAACTAAATAGTAATCAAAAGTCTGACACTCTTTACTCTATATTAAGTAGGAGTAAAAATGTAGCTTAGAATCGTTTTCTTTTCTTTTCGGAGAGGTTTTTAGTATAGAATGCATGCACTCACCAGAGAGACAGAGAGAAAGCTAGAAATCATTCCTACATTCCAAATCACTCCAATTCCATAGTGTAAACAGATACCTTTCATACTGAACCAAATGTAGGGGAAGGCCATGCCACAATTCCTTCTCCATTCTCCTCTCAGGATTTTGGGCATGCATACACATGTGCCTGGCATAAGTTTCAAACTACCAGGTTCAGGTCTCAAACCATGGTTGGCCATGTGAGAGTCCAGAGACGTACCCATTACACCATCTGCTGATCCCTCAAATTTTTTTCTTTGAATTTCATTTTATCTCTTTCATGAGAGAGACTGTGTGTGAGTAAGAGAGGCAGGCACAATGGAAGATCTCCTCTCCCCCCGCTTTCCAGTCAGCCAGGACGGGGGGCACACATGCACGCACCCAGCATGGTCAGGTCATCCCAGGATCTAAACTCTGCTCAGCCATGAGGCTCCAGTATTGCAGAGTGCCATGGTACCATCACCACCACTGTGGCTGGGCTTAGAATATGGTGAAAGATAAAAGAGACAGAAAATTCTAAAACTGTAATATAGTCCTCCAAGATCTGGATCCTTCAGAGTTTGCTAACAACTTTTTGTTATGAGGAGATTTTTTACATGTTCTATGTCATGAATATCATTGAAACCAAGTGAATAGATTTACAATAATACCTGTGCCTTCACCTGACCTTCCCTGACCTGAAGTACATGAATCCAGAGGCTTGGCATGACCTCACATCGCCTGAGTGAAATTTCTGGCAGAACCCACAGCATGTTCAGAAACAGCGCTCTCCATCCACCTCTGTAGACCCAGGGCCCACAGTCTGTACCGAGAATGGCAGCCAGACACTTGTGCACCTCCTTTCCATGGAAGCCCACCAGTGCTCCACCCTTTCTGATGTTTAGATTCCAAGGCTTAGCTGAAGGCCATAATATCCAACAATACTGAATGTCCGAATGTGAGATCCAGGATAGATCTTCCCGAAGGGGAGTGAGGTCTCTGTTTGGAGATATTTATTCTACTGATAGTTACCTTTTGAACACTTAGCATAAATTTCTCCTTCCTAATAGCTTTTTGGTTAATGAGGAATTACCGCCTCCCCACTGGGTACAATTTAGTAGGACAACCATGCCTAGGCCAGGGGAAGTTTATGACCCAGTGTCAGTCAACAGGGTGCTCTTTCCATAAAATCCAAATCTCTAGCAGAGAGGCCAGCTCACCCAGAGCTTTCCAAGGACAGGCTGCTCCTGTAAGAGAGCATAGTTATGGCCTCTGCCACTCAGCTTTCACAGGTACTTGAGATCTATCTGTGTCTAAAGCTGGGTCTCCAGCTTCCCGTTAATCCTGTGAGAACAAGCAGTCTTGACTGAGTTAGCATTTCCTACAGAAATGAGGATTCCATAGTGTAAACAGATACTTACATACCCACTGATGGTGACTTTAACCAAATGTAGAAAATGCTACCATAAACTGTAGCTGCTATTTATCATATGAAAGTATGAGGGAGGAAAGAGCGAGTTCTTTTCTTTCTCAAGGTATGATGGTGGATGTTATCCACATGTGAATTAGAAGGGGAGAAGGAACAAGGAGAGAGCTGTTGGGTGTGCCCAGGACCTCACGCGATTCTCCACGTGCTAACCGGAATTCCAGAACGAAGCAGAACGCAGCCATGATGTCATTGTAGACAATCATTTCAATCCTTTTTTCTCTAAAGAAAAGGAGTAAATCATTCACAAATTATGATAAATTAGCCACCCTAAGTAACAAGCCCACTGATCTAACTCTCGCCTTGTCATGTCACAACAATGGTTTTAACACTGAGTTTAAGAGCTGTGATCTTAACTGAGGGAGGTAAATACATTTTAAAAAATCATCTCTTCAAGCTAATCCTATAGTAGGGGGGAAAGCAAGAAGGAAATTAACTTCCCAGAGAATCCTCTAATCCATTACTGCTTTACAAAGAAGGCTGTTAGGAGTTAAGACCATAGACACAAGGAGAGCAAATAACAGGAGTAAATTAGTGGGGGTGGGAGGGCACGGAGCAGAACGGGAAGGTGGTGTCTAAAGAGGAAAGAGAGTTTAAATACAGGGAGAGAGGACTGAAGATTGCAGTATAGATTAATAGTGAGCAGGTCGATAAAAATCTCTTCAAACCTCCACTAATAAGGAAACCTAATGCAAACAAGAAAAAATGGAGGTGCTATCAGCTGAGTGGAGGGTTCTTTCAAGAGAAGGAAGATAGATAACACTTTACAAACCATTAATATGTTTAACTGGTAGTTCTAAAGTTTAGTATTAGTAAAACAAAGGTGAAATTTCAGTTAGATGTTAACAGTTTTGAGAGGAGTGGAGGAGTGGAGAAAAGGGAACCTTTGTACACTTTGGTGGAATGTCAATTAGTACAGTTATTATGGAAAACAGTATGGGGGCCCCCTAAGAAATGAGAAGTGCCAACTACCGTATGATCCTGCAAGCCCTCCGCTCGGTACATGTCCAAAGGACGTGAAATCTGTGTGTGGGAGAGACACCTGCACGCTCTGCTCATTGCCACATTATTCACACCAGCCGAGATGTAGAGACACCCCCCCATCTGCAAAGGAATAAAGAAAGCATGGTGTATATTTATATATAAAATACAATTCAGCCTTAAAAAGGAAGGAACTTCTGCCATTTATGACACTGTGGATCAACATGTGAGACACCATGTAAAGCAAAATAAGCCAGACATAGAAAAGCAAATGCAGTCTCACATATCAGCGGAATCTTAAAAAGCTGACTACGTGGAAACAGAGGGTCTAAGGGTGGTGACAAACGGCGGGGGTGGAGGAGGGGGAAGAGGAGCGAGGTATAGGTCGACAAGCACAAACTTGCAGTTACAGATGGCGAGGTCTACAGATCTGAGGTACAGCAGAACTGCAGTAATAATATTGAATTTATTCAGAAAATTTGCTGAGTAGATTTTAGATTCTCATCTGAAAAAAAAATGGCTGTCACCCGTGACAGGCCGATTAATTTGGTTCATTATAGTGATCATTTCATTCTGTATATGTGTCAAACAGTGTGTTGTATGTCTACAATAAAAATAATTTTAGGGGCAGACAGTAACACAAAAGGACCCACCTGGGAGAGGTCCTGGGTTCGCATCTCGCCCTCTCCCTGAGCCCCTTAGGCACAAGCCACGACCCAGGCTGGCTGTTGGGGTGGGAGGGGGACACCGCAGTGGGAGGACTTCGTTGGGGATGCTTGACTCTCTTTTGATGTCTTACTCTTGAAAAAAATAAACTTATTTTTTAAGATGGATTCTTTGAAAAATAATTTGAGGGCAGATCATCACAAAATCAGAGGAATTGTGCTATACTTCATGAAACAATACATAAGACATAGCATTTTCTAGCTACAATTGACAACCAAATCAATTCTCACCTCAATTAAAATACAGCCTTAATAAAGAAGACAAAAATAAAACACTATCACCTTTACCAGAATCTAAGAGTGACTGTAGTTTTACAGATTTAGAAATAAAGATTTGCGATAATCTCGATAGCGTAAGAAAAAAAAAAAAAAAAACTACAGGATGAATTC
This sequence comes from Tupaia tana, assembly GCA_026018925.1. NCBI lineage: Eukaryota > Metazoa > Chordata > Mammalia > Scandentia > Tupaiidae > Tupaia > Tupaia tana. The sequence continues at coordinate 7,798,391 of JAKSZU010000017.1, read as the reverse complement.
TGAATTTAGCAAGCAGGTGACAGTCTCATAAAATAACCCTTTAAGATTTTTACCAATTTATTTGAGTTGGCTTGAAAATTGGCCGGCAAGCTGAAAAGTGAATGGGAACACAGAGCAATGATCTGAGGGCCCATGAAGAGCCCCAGGAACCAGCATTAATTCAAACTCCCTGAATGTAAAACGAAACAGTGCTCTCAGAGGCAGCCACCAACCCAAAATTCCAAAGGGGCATTTTCCAAGTCCCTAGGAGTTGAGGGTATCAACTTTAGCTATATTTGGATCAAATAGATTTGGGTGACAAACCACCTCTGTTTAGGGTTCCACAACAATTTCAAGTAAGCAGGACTCCAGCAAAAAGTAGTTAAATTTAGCAAATGAATGGAACTTCTTCTGTTTGCCTGGTTTGTTTCCACATACAGATGGAATGCAGGTAGGAGCCAGAGAGGGCAAAGAGAGTCCCTCGGGCTGTGAAAGAAATCCCAGAAGAGGGATAAAGGAAGGCGCCACCTTGGGCCCAGGTGGCAGAGGGAGGAGCCTAAGATGGATGTTCAAAGCAAGGTCCTCTCCAGCTGCCCTCTCCGAGTCGCAGGTCCTTAGGGAACTGAAATTTTACTTCCTCTGGTGAGTTACGCAGCCAATTAAATGTGAACATTCTTCACACCTGTTCCTGTTCCTAAGGCAATGAGATCTGACATAAGTAAGGAGTACAGTATAAATCTCCAGTTATACTGGGAACTTGATTCTACTTTCCTAAAACCACATCTGCAATCACGCAGAGCCTCAACTGCCCTACCGGTGAACGTAGAACATCCTCCCCTACACAGTCCTCCACACGGGGTGACATACACATCCTGGAAGTCTGGAAAGCACTTTTCTTGAAAAGAAAAGAAAAGAAAAGAAAAGAGAAGAGAAGAGAAGAGAAGAGAAGAGAAGAGAAGAGAAGAGAAGAGAAGAGAAGAGAAGAGAAGAAAGAAATTTCATGAACCAAGGATTTTTCTGAAGCTATTCATGAAACCTCGACATCCCCCACAAAACTCTATGGAATAGTATGCTCCTCCCGCACCTCAAATTCGTTCCAAATAAAAACATAATCAATTTGAAGTTACTCATGTGAAAAAGATCTGGAAATTCCTTTCAAAAAACTCCATCTGATATAATTATGTAGTCGACATAATGTTCATTATGTAAAATGAAGAGGCAGAAAACAACAAGCAGACAAAGGGAGTGGACCATGTGCCCAGCTCATATGAAGAGATGCAGGTAACTGGTCTATGCTGCTGAGATGAGGGGCTTGGATACAAAAGGATCAATAAAAGAAGTTTCATTCCCAAATGAGTGATGCCACTCTCAAGGCCATCCTGGTTTTGTCTTGTTTTTGTGATGTGTACTCATCTTTTATTTGAATATATGGGTGTTTTCTGTGTTGACCTTCTCACATGAGAGGCTTCTTGGTACCAGTCACCCTCTTTCACCCCGGTTTGTGTGCCCAGATTGAGCCTCCCCAGCCCTGACCGTAGCATAGGCCATGGACTTGCACGCCCTGCTCCCGGACCCCACGCCAGCACAGTCTTGAAAGGAACAGCAGACACAACTGATGAGGCCTCAGGTTCAAGGAGAGGAACCGTGCTTGCATTGTAGCCTCTCCCTTTTTCTCCTCTCTTTCCTCAGCTCTGCACGCATGAAAACTCCCTGGCCTTTTAAAATCGTTCTCACATCAGCCCACTTTTCTTCACACCTACAGCTATGTCCCTGGTGGAAAATTAACTACAGAAATCGAGTGCCTGGTCTCCTTCATGTCCATCCCTGCCTCCTCCAGGCTGTCCTGCACAGCATTTCAACCATGTGCATTGGCGTCAAAGCCTTTTATGGATTTGCATGGCCAATCGGTCCTCAACCAGCCATCAGATACTGCACATGAAAACGCCTATAAAGACCAGTTGCATTCCTTACATGGACACTCTCCACGATAGCCCTTTAACAACACCCATTCCGTCGAACTCCTCACGATCAACAAAGCTGTTCGATTTTCTCTTGTGAAATAGTTCTCTTCCTTGTCAGAACTGCTATTAAAAAAATTCTACCAATCATCAAAGCTTGCTCCAAATGTTACCTGTTTTCTCCATGAAAAATGTTCTAATCTAATAGATAGAAATTCATTCTATTTTTTTTAACTGCCGGTATATGTATGTGAGAGAGAGAGAGATGGGGAGAGACAGAGACAGAGAGAGAACTCCCCAGTGGGACAGTCATGCAGGTCGGGACTTCAAGAACACATGCACATATAACCAGTATGTTGTTCAAGCTGTTGGGACCAGGATTCAAACCCCAGCTGGCCATGTGGGACCTGGCTTTCTCTACCTAGCACTTAACTGTTGTGCTATGGGGCCAACCCGCCATCATTTTTTGATTCTCTCTTTCTTTCTTACTATCATCCTCATCACCATCATCATCATCATCTTTGGAATATTTTATTAGTTCTAGACTCAGTCAGGCAATTATTTAGGCACTTATTCAAAATGACTAGGTCTATGTTCAGGCCGTATTTATGATGTCTTTATCCACCATCGTCTAATAGGTGGATCCCTTGAAAGCCACGTGCCTTTTCTAGATTAGGTGCCTAATCAATGTTGAGGAAACTACTCATTTTCCTTTTTACTACTTCTGTATTCTTCAATTTTGCAAATGACAAAATGAGATGGAAGTGTGCGGGAATACAGGTGAAGAAAGGCTGGCCATGGCCCAGCCCAGTGGCACAGTCAGTGGCCATCTGAATTGTGGTGCCAGCAGCCACAGAGTCTATGGTGTGTTTGGATCCTTGTGTCGGCCTGAAAGTGCAGTGGATGCGTACAAGTGTGCCCAAGGTCCTGACAGGCTGGAGAGCTATGGGAAGGGGACTGCAGCGTTGGAAGAGACCTTGTCGAGGGTGTCTCTCCCCTCCCCCTTCTCTCACGTGTGAATATATGCTCCCTCTCATAACAATGCTTCTGAAGGCAGGATATACAAAAGGGCCAAAACTCTATTTTCCTTTTTGTCTTCGTTTGCTCATTTCTTCTGCATCTCTAAAATCTGATGCTTTATAGGAAGGAGAAAGTAAACTTGGGGTGGCACTTTAAGGAAGAGAAAACTGAGATACAGTAGGTAAGATTGCAAGAAAAGGGAAGCTACCCTTGTTCATGTTACCTAGTTATACAATTCATTCCAGCCTCCATCTTCTACATGAGACACAAGAGCGAGGTAAAGTCCTTCTTGTTCTAAAAGTCGGATTAACTCTGTTCTCTATTCCCAAGATGAAGTTGGTTGAAGCCATCCAGCAAGGAGCGGGTGGGAAATCCCTCTACTGTCCTGTCTCATGTCTCTTTCCCTCAAGTTACTCCTGGTGAAAGGGAACAGTGGCCCTCCTGCAGTCATTCAGAAAACCCACGCCCTGCCCTGGATGTGTGTGGCACAGGGTAACAGGTCAGTCAGTCGGTCAACAAATATTGATCTATTTCCTATGATACTGCAGGAAGATTGCAAGTCCTTGGGGATTCAGAGAACTAATCCAACATCAGTACCCTTAGGGAACTGTCACTCTTAAACTTATAAACAGACTTCACATACATGGTTAATAAATGCAAATGTGATAATTAAGAAAAGTACCACATACAGTCTTCATCATATATGAGTTATCTTAGGCAAAGATAATAGCATTGAACACATTTACCGTGCACTCACTAGTGACACTACTGTTTTCTTTTTTTAGAGAGGGATTTTTGTTTTAGGATGCATGCGTTCACTAGAGAGACAGAGACAGAAAGCAAGAAATCACACCCCAGAGGGGATGGCCATGCCACAATCCATTCTCCTCCATTCTCCTCTCAGGACTTTGGGCACACACATACATGTGCCCAGTGTAAGTTTAAGCCATCAGGTCCAAGACTCAGTGATTGACTACGTGGGAGTCCAGTGACATAACCATTACACCATCTGCTGGTACCAACACTACTTTGTACTTACCCTTAGCATAATACTTGGCAGAAAATAAATATTGAATAAGTGACCAGGAGAGAATAAATAGCCCTTGGAAAAGAATTATGTATTTCACTTCGATTGTCCACTTCTCATTTCACTTCAATTACACTAAGAAATCTTATAAAAATTATTCTATCACTCCTGCGTACTATTCAGTGCACCCCTACTAAAGTTGGTTTACAAAGTGTCCAGGGTTCTAAGTACTGGTGAGAATCTCTCTTTTCTCCCCACTACTCAGCCTGTACAAGACTTCTACAGTTCAATTCTTAGTTTATGCAGATGATATGGTAAGTAAGAGCATGAGGTTTAAAGTTAATTTGAATTAGGTTTTCAGTTATTCTCTACCAGGAATGGGGCCATATATTGGGTCGTCAGGAAAGTCATGGCACATTTTTGCATAGAAAAACAGAAAACTATGTCATGACTTTCCCAATGACCTAATATAATCCCAAGTCATTGTAAAAGAGAAATAATATTAACTGCACACAACCTCAGGGCGCCGGAGATGAGGGTGCATACAAAAGTTTCAGGACAGGCATTGGCAGAGAGGGCTAAGATGCTTAAACTACTCCCAGTGGACACAAAAGACTCAGCCCTGGACCTATGAGATGCAGTGAATAACTCAACTAGACCCACATGGCAAATGTCTTGGAATCAAGTCCCAAGACCTTCCTGAACATGCCAGGAACTCACATGTGTGTGATCCAGGCCCGCTGAGACTACAGGTGGGTCACAGTGTGAAAATCCTGTCGCGGATGCCATTTTTCTCTCTTATGGAAGAAATAAGTAAATATACTTTGCTAAACAACTCAGCCCTACACTTAGAAGCTGTAGGTGCCAAACCAGCCAAGGTTAATGGGATTCCTTTGTCTTAAGCACATTCTAAGCAAAGACACAAACCGGATAGAAGAAGACGGACCTTGCTTGCCATTGCACCCGCTCAGATGCCCATGCGGAGATGCCCTTCCCACGCAGAGCTTTGTGGAGTACAAAGACACTTCAACAGTGGACCTGGAGTGGCTGCTTCCCTGACAGCTACAAGGCAGACCCTTTGGCTGCCTCATTTGCAGTGTCATCCCAAAACCTCTCCTTGTGGCTTTATTACACCCTGCTGCCTCCAAATTGCTATGCAGGATTTTCGGAGGACTCGGCTGTGAAGTCTGTGGGCTGAAGGATACATGCGTGCACTTGCACAAATAAGTAATGGAGAGTTGATTCAGGCAGGAGGATGTTTTTTTCCCCTCAAATGACATATTTGAGCATTAAAAGCACTGTATTCTGTCCCCCTGCTAGCAAAGAATAATAAAACCAGATCTTTGCTTTCCTAGCAGCTCTGGCCTTTGAATCCTGCAAAGCAGGAATGAGCCTCCGTTTGCAGGCAGCGACAGCTTCCAGAAGCTACGGGAACATTGCCAAGAGCCTTGAAAAACGTCCACAGCTAATTGGGAACCGGCTTATTAGTGACACTTTTGAGAGTCAGGTTGTCATTGACGAGAAACGAGAGAACACAGAACACAGTGGGTGCAGAAGCCTGGATTAGGCAGTGGGAGGGTGGGCTGGTCCCTGCTCCTTGCAGGAACATTGCTCTGTAATTTTCTCAAACGCTGTGCTCAGTTGGCTTGCAAAAGCACTGGCTCTTGGGAGGCGGCAAGCAACACCTTGGCCTCCACTCTTCCTTGAACACCGTCCCCACCATCCACGTTAGGTGAATTCTGAGGTCTTCCAAAGGTACCCTGAATTAGTTAATACAGCTGACAAAAACACTGCATACTGTCTTAGCAGCCTTTGGATCACATGTGCACAGTTTTGGTGTATCTAACCAAAAGTGTTATGTTTCACAATCATTAGACAATTCCACCAGCAAGTAAGCCCCAAAGTTTTGTGTATACATTAAACATTCAGTAAAAAGAAATAAGTTGAAGAACTTAAAAAAAATTATTAAGACAAAATATTAGTCAAGTCAATTAATTAGGAAGCATCACAAGAAATGAATATGGCTAGTGGTTTCAATTTAAACCTGACTTTTTTTTCTTTTATTTTTTTTGAGAGGTTTTTCCTATAGGGTGTGCACGCTCACCAGAGAGACAGAAAGCAAGAAATCACCCCCCAGGGTGGATAGCCATGCCACAATCCCTTCTTCTCCATTCTCCTCTCGGGATCTTCGGAATGCACGCACACGTGCCCGGTGTGAGTTTAAGTCACCGGGTCTGGGACACAAATGGCAGTTGACCACATGGGAGTCCAGCAACAGAGCCATTACACCAACTGCTGGTCCCGAAACCTGATTTTTTAAAGAAGGCTCAGAGCACAGTGATCCCCAGTGTCAAGACACCCTCAGTCAAGCAGAACATGTACCAGGTACTAGGTGTCGCCCGTGAGCTGCTGGACAGAAGTCGGTCTGGAAACAAACTGCGTTTCTCAGAGCCCTCCCCATTGATAACGACAGCTAATCTGCACAACCTTTCGTGATTTCTGTGTATGATTCTGGCCTTTACCCAGAATTTTTTTTTTTTTTTTTTGCATTAAAAAAAGAAAGAAAAGGCTCTGTGTCGTTTTGCATTAGCAACACGAGCTGCACCAGGTGGGTAAGCACGCCCCATCCGTTTGCTATGCTCCCTCCTGGGTAAATTGAAGGAGTCTGCTTGTTGCCCTGTTAGAAGGAAGGGAGCCTCGACCCTGGAATTAACTCCTGAATTTCTTCACTGGGTGGGAAACAACCCCTACCAGCTTTCCTAGTGGCACTGGGAACCCACTGGAGCACAGAGAACTCAGGACATGGAAACTACTTTGTCAGTTTGCTGCCTTACTCCATTTGTTTTTCTCATCTCAGCAACTTCATTCTCCTCATAATAATGGTTCAGCCCTGGCACATTCTGTAATTCAGCTCAACCATGACACCATAGGTTCTCCGAATCCTAAGGGAATTCCACTTCTTTTTCTAGCTCCTGCTCTTCACCTCACATGCACACATGGATGTAGGTGCACACACACACACACGCACACGCACACACACGCACACATATGCATCTTAGTGGTAGACCATATTGGGTTAGTTGTCCACCCAAGGGTTGACCACTTTCTCCTCCTTTCTTATTTGCTGGGGGAGTTTGCCTCCCATGAGAGAATCTAAAATGCTATTTATCAACATTCTTGGCTTTCTTGCTTCTAGAGGTGGTGATGTGATAGTTTTGGTTTAGTTGTGTGACAATCACGGGATGGCAAGGTGACACAGTTGTGGGATGCACTGTGATAGAATCCTGTAGCAGTAAATTGACACATTTCTGGGACGACCATGCAGCACTGTTCTGGGGTGGCTATAGAACAAAGTCCTTGGGTATTAATGTGTCACAGGTCTCTAGTGACCATGGGACACAGACATGGGGTGGCAATGTGGCAGTTCTGGAATAGCCATAAAACAATTCCTGGATGGCCTCGTGACTCAGTTCTGGGATAGCAATGAGACACAGGAAGTGGCCATGCACAACATCTCTGGTCAACGAAGTCTACAGCGCGTTTGCTGGAGAACTTCTGGGGCGATTCTTCTTCCATGTAAGGAGGGACGTTTCCCTTCTCCTCGTACCTTTGAACAGATTTGCGTGAGCTCGTGGTGGCTGGGCTGTGGCAGCAGGCATCACACTGCTGCATCGGCTGACCCCATCAGGGTCAATTACTCAGGGAACTCAGGGAAGTGCTAGACTAATTATGATTACATTTTATTTTAAAAGCTGCACATAGGGTGACATCTCGGAGGGAGCACAGAGCTTCCATAACCTCTCCCCATGAAGAATCAGGGCCTGTCACCCTCCCACAGCATCAACATACTCTCCTCTGAGCTTGAGTGTCCAGAGTGCATATAGGGTTTTATTACATTGGCATGATTGACTGAATCACTGGCCATGTGACTAACCCGATCTCCAGTCCCCAGGACCTCCCTGGATGGATATCAAGTGGCTCCAAGTCCTTTCTAATCACATGCTTGGTCTTTCTGGCATGGCTTACCCCATCCTGAGTCAGTTCATTAGCATAAGCCCACCATGAATCACCTCATTGGTGTGTGGTGTTTTGTTTGCTTTTAAGACAGAGCCTCCTTGTGTTTCAATCATTCCACCTCTGCCTCTCAAGTAGACAACAGGAGTGCAGCGCTGTGCCTGGCATTTTTAGGGTGAGCTAGAAACCAAAGCAGGGACTCCTGTGTGGCCTCGGTCTGCCAGGCAGCTCTGCCCAGCTCACACTGCTACACTGGGCCTCCCTATCTATTCTTCCTTTCTGTTCCTTTTGTTTTGTTCTCCTTTATTAGAAATCTTGTTTCCAAAATATATCAATATATGGATTCATGCCTAAAGTATAACTATATACCAATCCTATCTCAACCGAACAGTCTCCTTCCAGAATGTAATTCTTCCCTGTAAATTGCCTTGGAATCAGCTAAAATATGGTATCACAATCTGCTCAGATTTACCCTCTGTAATTCCAATTTTGTATCCCAGGAGGATTAATTTGCAGCTATGCATTGCATACTTCCTGGAGGTATGTAAAGCACGACCCAGCAGGTTTAAACAGAACCATCACATCCCTATCACCATGAACTCTATCTTATTTTCAGGAGATCATCAGTAGAAAATATTATGCACAAAAATAATTTAAACAACATCTGCTTCAGTCACTGTTATAATCCTCTCAAAGACAACTGAAAGGATAATCATTTTTGTCATGTGAGAATACACTGTTGTGGTCTAACTGGGTTAAGAACACAAGGCGGTGGAACACAGAGGAGAGTCGGAATGGAAAAATATGAGCAGAGGGTGGGATTGCTGCAAGACTTACAGCCTTTTTTCACAAAAATCACAAAGTGATCCAAAGAGAAACTTTCATAAATTGTGATTAGGTCAACCAAGCATGAGTCTTTGTTAGTTCCCTGGGCTGATTTTATCAACCCATGATAATATTCATCCCAAGACCGTGGGCTCTATAAAGACTGGCATATTTCTCTTATTCCCTATTTTATGTCAAGTTAGCGTGATAGTAGCATGTACCTGGCCGTTAAGTCGTTCAATCATCAGCTCACTCATTTAGCAAACATTTCATTCTTTCTAGACATGAAGAGAGAAAGGCAGCTGTCTTCCTTGAGGACTCACTACTTTAGTGAGAGAAAGCTGGACAAAAAAGGCAACCTAAATGTAAACCATTAGTGCAGCCTTTCATAATGGAGATACATCCTGAGTGCCATAGAACCACAGAGAAAGGAGCCACTAATTCACCTAAAATAACTAAAAACCACACCCAAGGAAGATGACATAAACTTGGTCCTGAAGAATGACAGAAATTTACTACACGGAGAAGAATGAGAAGGACATAATAGAAAAAAAGAAACAACAAACTTTAATAACCCTGAGTGATAAAAGATACTGATTTTGATCTTGCAAGTTTGGACAATATTGAAAGAGAAGAAAAACAAAGATGTGATAGCAGAAAGATTATTCTTATCTATGTATCGGACACTGCTCAAGGGTCTGAGGGTAAAACAGAGAACAAAACTGACAAAGTTCCCCACTCTAATGGAGCAGGAAGAGTTGAGGATCCTCTTAGCTCTGTTCTTCAAGGCCTGCCCATCCAAACCCCATATTGCTGCTCTCCATGTTGGCTGCTGGTGACCTACAGCTCTGGCCTCACTGTGCATTGCCTTCACTCAACATTAAGATCCATCCCAGAGGAAGGCCCACAGTCTGAATCTGAGATCAATGGGAATCTGATGTCTTCCAAACTAGACACCACACATTTGAATACCTGGTCAAGTGGAAGTGCAGGTTTAAAACTCCAGAAACGGCTGAGTAGTTTTCCATGGTGTATGTGCCACATTTTTTTGATCCATTTAGCTGTTTGTGGACATTCGGGTTGGTTCCATGAAAAGACATGGAGAGCAACTGTGGATGCCAGAGATAGTGTGGGAGGAGAGTGGGATATGCAGAAGGGTGAGGGTGGGAATCAAGGGGAAAAAGAAAGAAGCAAAACATTTAAGGGACAGAAAAATGGAAAATTATCTGTTGATGATATGTATGGCAATATCTTTGACTGAACCAATATCCAGTGTATTCAGGATAAGAAAATTCACTTGGCATGCTGGAATAATACACAGTGATTGAATGTAAAAAAAAATTTTAAAAAAACCCTCAAGATACATGTTTAAGAAAAAACAAAATTATCGATATCTGAGTATTTCCGGTTTTGTTTCTCCTCGCTTCAAATGATGAATAATTCCTTCAATTCCATATGCTTGCCTAGATTCTTCTTTAAGTGTAAGAGTTGGGTAATAAGAGAAGCCCAGAGAATACAATGTAAAACAGTTCTTATCAGAATGAGAGTGGAGAGTAAGATAGGAAAATTAGGTGACTGAATGTTGAGCAAAGGTTTTGAGAGTTTGGAGTCAAAAATGGAGAGTGGACCATGTCTGGGAACTGCTGTCTCTCATATGATCCTCAAAGTTGCAAAAGTGGAGGCAACATTTGAATATTTGCTGTGCACAGAGAATGCTCTCAGTTTATTGAGAAGCTAAAGAGTGATGAATTTTGATTACTTTAGGAGTAGGGACTTTTTACTAACACCATTGCTAGACAGGTCTACACAGTCTTTATTTAAATAACTATATAAGGGGACCAGCAGATGGTGAAACGGTTATGTCACTGGGCTTCCACATAGTCAATCGTGGCTCGAGTCCTGGATCTGGTCATTTAAAACTCATGCTAGGCACATGTGTATGTGTGCTCAAGACCTCAAGAAGAGAATGGAAGAGAGGGGATTGTGATGTGGCCATCCCCATCTTTAATTTCATTTTTCTTTTAAAATTTTGAAGTCCCTTGTGTATACATCTCTTGCTGCTAAACCTACTTTAAAGAGGCATTACTTAACTGAATTAAAATGTGAGTTTATTTTGGTGCCAAAAAAAAAATTGAAATCCACTAATAATTTCTTTGTAATGCACCGTTTTCATAAACTTTTGAAGACTGTTTATATAAAATGTTGGATTTTTGCTAGGTAAGTACAAGTGAGATCACAATGCCATAAATAAATATAAACTTCCCCAGAAGTTTGAAAACAAAATATTAGTTGCAAAAAAAGTTGCCACACAAACAGTAGTAGAACAGCGTGAAATTTACAAGGCTTGTACCTTAGCAGTCCTCATCGCATTTCTCATGATTAGGGGTATAGCAGTTGTCATGGAGATAATATAATCTATCATCAAATGAAATATCCTATCTTCTTCCTAATTGCCAGAGGGTGTGTGCACTTTCCAGAGAGAGACGGAGACGGGGGGTGGGGGAATGAAGGAGAAAGCACTCCCCACTGGGGTACAATCACACTACAATCCCTTCTCCTCCATTTCTCCATTCTGCTCAATTTGGGGCATGGACCCACATGCACTGGCAACGTTTTTCAATCCTCCAGGGCCAGAATTTGAACCCCAGTCAGCCATGTGGGATCCATTTCCCTTAACTCCTACTCTATAGTCTGGCCCAAAGGCACTACTCTTGACAATATTATTTCAAAGGTTTATAATTTACACATTTGTGTTGTTTTTTAAGATACTTATTCATATCTGAGACTGTTTAAGTAACATTTTCACTTAAATAATTTACACTCATGGGGAAAAATACTTTTGCTTCTAAATTCAATCCCCTTATTACTAAATTCTAGAGCCCTTGGAAGGCACCTAGCCATAATGCAAGGCTTAAAAAAGTAGTCTGACACAGACCTGGGCCATAGAGGGTTACTGGCAAAAGGAAGAAGAGATACCAGAAAAGTTCGAGACCGAAGGAGAGTGGTTGAGAACGTTCTATCAAATCTATAGAAATTTCTCTCCATCTAACTTTTTGAATTCCAGATAACAGTATCATATCATTTTAATTCAATAATACCCATTTATGTTTATGACAGTTTTCAGTGTATCAGAAATGTATTTAGCAACCCCACATCATCACTGTGTGTTTTGTCTGAGTGAGCAGCATTAACTAAATGTGAGAAGCATCTTCTCCTGGCAACCGTAATTTAAAATAATGTAGTATTATTCTAAACAATGTGCTGAACGCTGACATAAGAGGATAATATAATGTTGTTATGGCAACTGGAACACTTCAATTTAAACACCCATGGATCCATAATTTTATATCACACCTAAGCAATGAAGACTGTACTGATAAGTAATCAATCATTACTCTGTCATTTCTATTCATTCCTGAATGCTACTCACCTCCCTTTGACTCTTCATTTATCAATTATCTCATGTGAAGTTTTCAGTAGGTATAGCATTCGAATCTCTAGTCTGGGTGGAATTGAAATAGAATATCGTCATTGCCCATCCTGACATTTGTCTTATCAGATGTTCCTTCTCTTGTTCAAATTGAAGTCTGATCACACTGAAATGGAGTAGGCCATGAGCCCCCTGATCTTAAACATGCCTCCCCACTGTGTGTGAACACATTATAGGTTCATCCCTTTCATAAGCTTCTTCCCAAGACATGGCCCCACTGAAAAATACCAGATTCGTATAAAAAAAAAAAAAATACAAGAAACTCAGTGAAATTTAAACTTCAGATAAACAATAACTTGTTCTAGATATAATCATATACCAGAGGACAGACTTATACTCAAAAGGTGTTTGTAGTTTATCTGGAATTCGAACGTTACTGGGCATCTGTATTCTGTGACTGGGACAACTGTCAGGGCTCTAGGGTTTCTTCTGGGTTAAAGCATGGAACTCCCTCTGGCATGGCTTTTTAGAAAGTGGATACATCTATGCCAAAAAGCAAGATACTGTCCTAGATCTGGTGCTGGCAGCCTCTGGTGTGACAGGAAGCGCTTTCTCCCTACCAATATCCCGAGTCTCTTTGCAGATTCATTTCACAGCCTTCAGTACCATTTCAGTTGGTATTATTGTCCCTTTTTCTAGATTCCCAACCTAACTGCACCTAAGCTCTAATCGATGAGAACCAACCTTTTAAAACTTGTAGCCTTGGATGTGATGGTGGGACAGCAACGAAACAATCCCACATGGAAAGGTTCTGGGTTCGAGTCAGAGACCTCCCGGAATGTGCCAGGCACATGCGTACCCATGACCCAGGGCTGGCTAAAGACTGGCAGTGGGTTGTGGCATCAGAACCAAGGTAACTGTGCTTCTCTTTCTCTCTCTCTGGCTTTCTCTCTCTCAGAGGAAATGAATAAATAAACAGGATTACGGCAGAGCCAGCCCCATCACCTAATGATAATGAGAACTGGATCCCACATGACCAGCAGTGTGAATTTCGGCCCTAGTAGCTTGAAAAATACATGGGCACGTGTGCATGCATGTGTGCCCCAAATCCTGATCGGGTGAAGGAATGGAGGAAAAATGGTGGTATGAAACCACACACCTTGGAGCATGCTCTCTCTCTTTCTCTCTCTTTCTGTCTCTCTCATACATGTGAGTGAACATGCCCTATGGCATTAAAAAAAAAGAAAAAAAAAAGGAGACTCTAAGTCAAAGAGTGATATGTCCATGAATAACTTTTGAGTCAAAGAAGAAATAACAAAGAAGTTTACAAAATATTTTCAACTCCATGTACATGAAAATGCAACAGCAAAGTTTTTAGAGTACAGTTAAAGCTATACTTAGAAGGAAATTTATATTCTTAAATTGATATTTTGGAAAAGGAAGAAACACTAAACAACAATAATCTAAATACTATCTCAGTGAGTTAGAAAAAGAACGGCACGTCAAACATGAATAAAACAAAAGGAAGATACTACTGAGTACAAACACAGGAAGTTGTTTGTTTTCTATTATATAGTGTCCTTCCCATAAAGTTTGAGGTCTGTGGTTTACTCATTGTGATTTCTTATCCACAAACATCTTCATTTTTCTAAAAAGGTTTTTGCCTTAGGGCACGTGCTCTCACCAGAGATAGACAGAGGCAGTGAGAGAGAAAGTGAGAAACAACCCCCCCAGGGGGATGGCCCGGCCATAATCCCTTCTTCTCCATTCTCTTCTGGGATCTTGGGCACACATGCATACACACATGGTGGGATTGTCAAGCCACCGGGTCTGGGACTCAAACTGTAGTTGGTCATAAGGGAGCCCAGCAATGTAACCGCTCTGCCATCTGCTGACCCCACACACATCTTCATTTAATAACAACAATAACAATAATAATATCCATTTTGTGTCAAGTATTTTACCACAATTTCACATGCAATATCTTATTTAATCCTCTCAATAAGCCTATTGAAGGCGATGTGCACTGCTAAAGCACTGTGCTCCACAGGCTGGGACTGCATGGGAAGACTGGATTTGATTCCCACCTAAACGACCCATGCAGTGATGTGCACCTGTAATTCCAGCATCTCAGGCGAGTGGAGGCAGGAGAATCACCAGCTCAAGGTTGGCCTGGGCAACACAGTGACACCTGTTTAAAAAAAGAGCCAGGAGTGAAGCCATGTCCCCGTAATCCCTCCCAGTAGGCCAAGGCAGGAGGATCAGGCATGAGACCCTATTTGAGGGTAGGATCAATGAGACCTAAAACAAGAAGACATGCCAATAAAGTCCTGCATAGGTATGTTGTAGGGTAAACACCCATGGAGGAAAGGTTTGCGTGCATGATGACCCTAAAGCACTGCAACTTCCACCTTATGTTCTCTGTGCTGTGTGTATGTGTATGCATGTGTGTATAAATATCAGGTATTTATACACACATGCATACACACTCATGTATGTATAGATATCATACATTTATACACACATACATACACACTCATGTATGTATAGACATTATATACTTACATATATGAGTAACATGCATGTATGTGTAGATATATAATATATCTATATAATATATATAATATCTATACATACATGCATATTACTCATATACATAAAAATTTATAATATCTATACATATATGATCATGTATGCATGTGTGTATAAATATTAAATATTTATAATATAGGGATATTATATATAATATCTATACATATATCTATCTATATGTTTAAGTATGTGTATATATGTGTATACACACACATATATATATAAATACACACATATATTTATGTATAATGTATATATGTATATTTATATATATATGAATATATTTGCTGCTAAGCATTATTGCTGCTAAGCCTATTTCAGAACGCTACTTAACCTGAAGTTACCCTGAGTCCCTCAGGGGATGCCTGTTGTGTAACTGCTCTGTGTCTACTGCTGTGGCTAAGGGGAGGGAGGGACTCTCTGTGTTTGCACTGGAGGAGTCTTACGCAGCCAACTGTAACCTGGATCTGAAAGAAACAACATACTTTGGAAAGGAAAGAACAATTGTTAGAGTCATAAATATCTGAGCTTTGTGTTTTGTTGTCTTGTGGGTGGGGGCAACACTGCCTTTCAATTTTGTGTAACAGTGGCCAACCTCTTTAATTCTTTATGTTTCTGGTTTCTTTGTGTGTAAATACTTCAAGAGCTCATTGTAGAAATATGACAATTTTTTTAAGTTGGCACCATATTTAAACCATAGCAGACATTAAAAGAAATAAAGTGATTAAATGTAAATAAATAACAAAAAAAAGATGACACTTCTGACCACGTGTTCTCTCAATGACACCTTAGAAGCAGCTGCTTCATGCAGCCCTTCCAGAGAAGAGCGAACAACACGTGCGTGCCCAGCTCCTTCCCGCAGACCGCATCGCCCACCATGCACAAAGGGGTGGCTATCACTGGGCGTGACTGCTCCCAGGGTGTTTTTGAAAATCAGCAGTTCCTTCCCACAGCTTTCTGACCTGTTCTCAATCTCGCTCCTCGTTTGGCCCGAAACTCTTGGTAGCCTGTCTCACCTCTGGCCATTTACACTTGGAGTCTATAATTGGTCTCACTGGGATTAACCTCTCGGTTCTGCCTAAGAGCTCTTGGTCTACATTCTGATTCTGCTGGGCCACTGCCTTGGATGGACTCGTCCGTTCTAATCCCAGCCTCACCTCGCTCAGCTCATGTCCCAGACAAACCAGCCCCAGGACCGTAAGGACGCATACCTCTCTTAGAAACCATGACTATCGCAGCCATAACTTCCCCTTTGCTCTTCTTTGTGTTCCATAGATAAATAAGAGCCATGTGTGGCTCAGGATGTGTATAATTTTCACAAAAAGCTAGTTGGAAAAGTACAAGTAGTTTATCTGGCTTTTGAAAACACAGAGTTTGCACACAGCGGTTGTGTTGACAGTACCCCTGTTTTGTGTTGTGTCGTATTTCTTTTATGGTACTGTGCAAAGTCTCACTTTTTCCAAACAAAGACAATCATCAGCCCTATCTGTGCTCGGTTCCAATTTAACTGAACACACTCAGTTCCATTATTACATGAAAAAAGTGAGCCTACTGCTTTTGACAGAGAGCTGGCCCCTTCCAGAGGCCAGCTGAGGGTATTGTGCAGCCACCGTTCTAAGTGCCAGCAAATTGGCCTGCAATTATTAACCTGTCTTTCTCTATCAAAGTGCTTAGAATAAGATGGCCATTATGAACAGAAGAGTTAACCAACACATGCCTCAGATCCATTATAAACCATGGGCCCTGTCACCTGATGTGTAAAATGAATACTCGAAAACCATAGCTCTGTTTTCCTTGCATTAAAAGGTCTAAGTTTTAAGGACCTACCTTACTTCCTACAGAACATTTCTACATATATTAATGTTTGTCATAGCCTGGGAAAATAGCCAACCCTTTATTCCATTTAAATATGACAACATAGAGGGCTGAGAGTGTTCGGTATCTCATTCAGTATTGGAAAAAAGAAGACCAGAAAGGAGGAAAAGGCTGTCCCATGGAACAGCCATGGTTGACATCAGTGAGTTCTAGTTTTGACCCTGGCTCTGACATGAATATATTAAGTGGCTTTGGGCATCTCACACTCACTAAACCAAAGTTTTATGAGTAAAATAGGAGGACACTAGCATATCTCAAACTCACCAAACTAGTTTTATCAGTAAAATAGTAGGAAAAAAATCCATATCATAAGGTTATTAAAAATATTGAATAAAATAACAAGGTTAACACATAAGTTATAAATAAATGGGTTTTGAATGGTAAGGTAACCTATTTCTACTGAACTTTATTTTACTAAATTTTCTCAGAGCCAGTCCTAGAAACATCAATCAGTAGACCTGAGTACTGAAGTGGATAGGGGGCATTTCAACCAATCAAGGTGAGCAATTGCAACATAAGAATTATGATGCCATTGGGGCTGGAAATTAAGGAATGTAATTTCAGAGTGGAAGCCAAGATGAATTGTTAAGAGCAGAACTAAAGACGAATACTAGAGAAAAAATTCTGCTAACATTATTTATGGCTGGCCATGCACCCTAGGATATTTCTCTGGAAGAAGACCAGCTCTTCCATAGATGCCATCAAAACTGTCTGTCACTGTGAAATTAATGGTGACCATATCATCCCAAAGATGGTCTACCTGTACCAAATGATTCAGAACCGTAAACTCATTGCATTTGACCAAAACTCTGTGAGGCATCGTCATCACAAATGTAGAAAGCAAAGATCATGGGGATTAAATCCCATTTCTGGTTTCATGGTTTGTGGAAGTCAGAGGCACGAAAATCCACATCTAACTAACTTCAAAACTCAAGTATGATACTGTTTCCTCACCCAAGAAGAAGAATTTGCCAACAAAAAGTACATCCACAATGCAGTCTGCCTAAGAAAAAAATATAGTACTAAAAAAATAAATGTGTTTCTTCAGAGAATCATTGCCCACTCCCCCCAACACACACATGCAAATAAGATATCACAGTACTTACTAAGTAAGTAAATAAATAAAAGGTAGGGGAACAGGAGGAGATGGGAAATTAGCTTGTAAACTATGAGAAAACAAGATTTGTGGGCTAAGCTTTCTGACCATTTTATGTTCCAAAACTTTGTTGTCATCTTAAAATGAAAAAAAAAAGGGTTAGTAATGTGTTTCCTACCAAGATGTTTCTAACTGCAGTGGAATTATGTTTCTTAAATATTTTTTCTTATAGCACATTTCTAATAGCATCATTTATCATGCAATTATGAACTGTGTGAACTATTTATAATATGCATGCATACTTTCTTTCCTAGAACAAGTTCTAGGATTTAGAGTCTCTCTGGAAAAAAAAATTAAAAACTGAGAAATGGATTATGCTGGTTTACGTGACTTTCTGTGAAATCTTAAAGATTTCTGTAGGAAGACATGTAAATCTTCAGTTAAGAAACATCCAATGAGCAGCTACTATTTTTAAGTCACCTTAGGAAACACTAATTGCAAAGAGAAAAAGTGGAAAATGATAGGCTGACGTATAATTTAAGAAATATGTAATTGGACTCAAAAGCCCACATGAAGGAACCATCAGGACTACCAAAGCCATGGAAGAAACAGAAATTCTCCACCTAACAGTGTTTCTGATCCTCTGTCCAGACTTCCTTCCTTCCTTAAGCCCAATAATATACTTTAACATAAAATGTGACATACTGTCTTGACAGGACAGTGCAAAATTTCTGGACAACCTCCTCCCTTCCTGATATTGGGGCATATACATTAAGGTGCAATTTTCAACAAACACTCGTACCTTCTTTATCATCTTATTTGGCCTCTGTGAGCACTTTCTCTTCCCAGGCATTACTCTAGGAAATTTCACAATTATATTTATTTTTATGGTGGCTTGAAGTTAATATAGTCACCTCCATTTTACAAACAAAGAAAGAAATAATCAAAACTATAAAATAAGTTGTCCAGGATCACACCACCTGATCATACCAAAACTTAGATATTAAATCTAGTATGTTTTTAAAAAAAAAAAAAAATCTAAGCTCAATGCTTTTTTTTTTTTTTTTTTTTTTTTAAATTACACTACTTTATACTTAAGGACACAGAGCAGGCCTCAATTCCCAAATTTGTTCTTCTAGGAAACAGATGAAGACTATTCTCTACGATGGAGATTATTATGCCGGAGGGTTACTGAGGAGTATTCTCAGGATCAACACGGTCAGTTATAATGAAAAGGACGGATGCTGGGGTGTGGAGGGCATTGCATACGGAAGCCATCTTGAGCTGTCCGCCATCTTGAGCGCTATCCACCATCTTGGAAACCATTAGGTTTCACTTCCTCACTGAGCAAACCGTTTCTCAAAAATCATGTGACCAACTGTTCTCCCTTGGGGCTGTTGGGTTTCCAGGCAACAGGAAAGATCCACTCACACCAATGATTGGTTCATACTGTTCTATCTCATTTGCATTTCAGGCAACCAATCGGTGCCCACCAGCCTGTATATAACTCGACATTCTTCCTCAATAAAGAAGATTTGAAGACTGAAGACTTGATCAGCACCTCATCTTGTCTCCACTCTGTGTGTCTGTGTGTGTTTGTCCCATCTCTCACTCCCTCCCCCAGGAAATTGTTCGACTGTCCTGTGGGTCAGGACACGGGGTGTTGGATGGTGCCATAGTCCCAGCAAGACCTCAGATGACTAGACTTTGAACTCGTGCATTGGTGAGGTATTGGATGTGGACTACTTCAGATGAGATTTTTGATTTTTATTTATTTATTTTTCTATTCATGATAGAGTACATATATACACATGTGAGAGTAGAAAGCGAGAGAGAAAGGAGCATTCTTCACAGGATCTGGTGTCACATTGGTCCCCCCACCACCCAAGTTCTCCAGCCTGTAGGACCTTGGGGCATATGTTTACCTGGTATTTCTGGCTGACTTGGCCTAGGAGTCAAACCAAAGTTGTCACATGGGTCCTGGCACAGAGCAGGATTCCTAAAGGTTTTAAACTTAGGTGAAGTGCCTCTCTCCAGCGAGGCAATTCTCAGAGAAGCCTGACAGTTGAGAGGTGTCAGTAATATTCCCAACAACTCGAAGAAAACCTTTCAGTGCTGATTAAGAATTTTGAGCAAAACAATATAAATAAATCAATACAGTAGCAGATAGAAACAGAGAAACATTCTAGAGACTTATAGAAACAGGTATTAGAATCAATTAAGGACTGTTGGATGTTTGTTATAAAGCTGTACAGCCTGATCAAACCACAAATGCAGATCCATTGTGCTCAGTTTATGCTATTTGCTAGACTCTCTTTCAATGATGAAATACACATGGGACCAGCAGATGGCGTAATGGTTATGTTGCTGGACTCCTATGTAGTCGACAGCAGTTTGCGTCTCAGACCTGGCATCTTTAAGCTCACACCTGGCACTTGTGCATGTGTGCCCAAGATCCCCAAGAGGAGAATAGAAGAGAAGGAATTATGACGTGGCCATCCCCCCAGGGGGTGATTTCTTGCTTTCTGACTCTGAATCTCTGTCTTTCTGGTGAGCACACACGCCCTATAGCAAAATTCTCTGAAAGAACAAAAATTACACACATCTACAATTTGAGCCTTTAGAGGATAGGTGTATTGCAGAAGACATGTTCTTAATAGTAAATGGCTTATTTTCATATCTCCATAATTTACATAACAAAAATGTTGCATAAATTACATCCTGACATAATAGCCACTGTGAGATAAATAAAATAGATTAACAATAATTTTTATGTGAAATAAATATATAAAGCAAAAAGGAAATCCTAAGAAGGTCTTGATGCTGTTGTACATTCCCAGCCTCAATCAGCCACAGATCATTCTATGAGCAAGACAGGGGGAGACAGACAGACAGACAGACAGGCAGAGACAGCATCGCCAACAGAGTGTTTCGGATGTGATCCCCACGCCCCTAGCTGCAGCCAGTCCTAGATCATGAGCACGCATGTGCCAAATGCACTCAGGGAGGTCTCTGGACATGAACCTGGAACCTTCCCATGTGGGTTAGCATTGCGGAACATTGAATTTTACCACTGTACGATCATCCAGCCCCTAAGCCTAGGTTTTGAGACTCTTAAACAGAAAGCTATTTTATAATACATAGACGTAACCTCATATGACGTGACTAGGAAGGTAAGTCACACAAACTGGTTCCTTGTTTTCATGTGCCAAAGAACATGTAAGAGCTCCAGTAATTCAAGACAACTTACGTATTTCTACTCCTTAAAAAGGAGAAAAGTATTCCAAATTAGCTTTCCTATGATGACATGGAGAGATTGTTGATATAACGCAGAAATGTAATGTCAACATAGTTAACCTGTTCTGTAAAGGTAAGGGTACGATTTTTATAATAACTGAGAAAGTACATGTTTTAAGGGAAAAAACCTAAGCTACAGAAAAAAAATATTTGAAAAGGAATATCTGAAATGACTTCTCTCATTATTTCTTTTCCTGAAAATAATGAGTGTTGCATACAAACCCTATCTATACTTTGTGAAAACTTGTTAATAGAATCTTCCAAATGAAGTTTTGAAAGGTTTTGAGCACATTTGTTTTAAAAAAAAATTAAAAATGCAACACCTTTTCCAATTAGCTTGTAAGAACAACTGACTTGCAGCCAGGAGATAGAAATTCACCAGAAGGATTTAAAATAAAAAACCAGAATTTTACATAATCAGTGAGGGGAAGTTATTGATTTATTAGACAGAGCTCGTGTATGCCATTTACATTCTTATCTACAGTACATTTTAGCTATTAAAGCCACTTGAATCATCATTGCAATAAGCTTTGAATAAACTAAACTAAATCCTCATTTTATGTATTACACTGTGTTAAACCAGCGTGTTTTTTGTTAAATAATGAAAGATATTCATTCACATTGCCCTAAAAACACTGTTTTTGGCATCATCAATAAACTGTATTTTTTAAAAAATTAATGTTTATTCATCTTTATTTTATATTTGAAATGTATTTTGATATGTTTTATGACATATGTACTGGTACTTATACATAACATATTTAAGTAAAAACATATGAAAGCTTAAAAGTTTTACTGATAAAGATCTGAAATCCCCTCACACAGTTTAAATCCCAGCCCCAGTGGCTGGAAAAATATGCACAGCACATGGGCATGCATTGCCCCAGGTCCTAACAGTGAAGAAATAGAAGAGAAGGGATTGCAGCATGACCACACCTGATTAACGGATGCTTTTTCCCCCCCTCCGTCTCTCTCTCTCTCTCTCTCTCTCTCTCTCCCTATCTCTCTGTTTCTCTGTCTCGCTCTAGTTAGTGAACATGCTCTCTGACAACTTAAAAAAAGAGGTAGACCTCTGGGAGGTAATTAAGGCATGAGAGCTCTGCCTTGATGGATTTGATTAGCATCCCTCTGAGAGAAATTAAAGGCATGAGTCTGGATTCTTTGTCCCTTCAGTTCTTTTTACCATATGAGGACACAATATTTAGGGTGCCATCTTGGAAGAGACAGGGCCTTCACTAGACACACAACCTGCCACTGACCGAATCGTAGACTTCTCGGTCTCTAAAAACTGTGAGAAAAGAGATTTCCACTCTTTCTAAATTATCTAATCTCAGATATTCTGCTATAGTGGGACAAAGACTGAAATACCCCCCAGGAGGAATTACTTTGTATTTACAAATTCAGTGATCTTAACCACTGTGAGTTAGAAAAATCTACTGTATTTTTTTCATTTCAGACATAGTTTCATGTCTGAAATTTTCATCTCTGTAAGTTTGATTTGGGAACATCGTTGTATCTTTCAGTTACTCAACATGTTCAATTTTTCCTCTACCTTGTTGAACACAATATATAGTTCTAATAATAGTTTTTTAAAATGAATTCTATTATCTGGGTCAGTTACTATTGATTTTTTTCTTTATTATGAGTTTTATTTTTCACTTCTTTGCACATCTAGATTTTTTTAATAGAGATTTTTGCTATAGGGCATGTGCATTCGCTGGAGAGGCAGAGACAGAAAGCAAGAAATCACCCCCTGGGGGAATGGCCACGCTGCAATCCCTTCTCTTCCATTCTTAGTTTGGGACAGTGGGTATGCACGTACTCATGCCTGGCATGGGTATTAAGCCACCGGGTCTGGGACTTGAATTGCAGTCAATTACGTGGGAGTCCAGTCACATAACTATTCCACCATCTGCTGGTCCCACATCTGGAAACTTTTATTGGATATCAGATATTGTGAATTTTACCCATTTGGGTAGTTAATCTATTTGTATTCCCAACAATGTCTTTGAGCTTTGTTCCGAGTTACAGTTAAGTTAGTTGGAAATAGTTTGATCCTTTCAAGTATTGCTTTTAAGCTGTGTAGACAAAGCCATAAAGCAAAACTCTCCAGGAACAGACTGGCTGATTTATTTGTAAGAACAAAGTTCAAGGATATCTACGGGCTGTTGCAAATTTTATAAAATATCGGTTAATTTTGTACTGAAACAAATCTCCAGATTTCTAAAGTTAGTATCTTTCAGTTTAAATTTTTTTCTGGTATTCTGCGATTTGAAAATTCTGGCTAGTTTTGGACTCCTTGAATTTCAGGTCTGTTTGTTAAACTTAAGGAGAATTCTGATTCTGCCTGAGGTCTCTAACAGTGCTATGACCCAGAAATATGTAACAGTTTGAAGGCCCAATCACAATCCTCACTCCCTTTGTTTCTTGTCACTCAGAAATCACTCTGCTTCCATGGCTGATGTCCAACACATAAGCAACTATTTTTATATAGAATCTCAGCAGTTTTCAGTTGATCAGGTATAAGGATAAATTTGACTCTTGTTATATCACCTTTGCCCTCATTCCTCTGTTTATATATGTTCAGTTCTGGAAAAAGAAAATTTAATTTCACCTTTTCAGTCAAACAGATTGCAGAACCATACACAAGAGCTAAACAGGTGAAAAAATTATGTGCTTATTCCTTTTCTGTATCTGCACTTCTAAATGACAGTATATAAGCACTATTTGGCCATAAGTCAATGAATATGAATACTCAGAATAATATTATTATTCAAGTCCTTATGAATACTAATTCATCTGCTTAGCGTTCAGAGCTAAACATGATAAAGAATATAATCATCTCTGCTTTCCAGGAGCTTAAATAAAAGTTTGATTTTACAGCTTCACATTACTGCAATTGAGCAATCATCTAGTCTGATTCTTGTTTTATAAATAAGGAAAGTGAGATTCACAGAAGTTGCATGACTTTCTCAAGGTACCACAGCTGGTTATTGACAGGATTAGGAAAAGGGCCTGGTATCAATCTCCAATGCAATTTTTACTCTATAAAAATGTTCTTTTCACTCTAATTATGTCTATGCTACATATATATATGTGTGTGTGTGTGTGTGTGTGTGTGTGTATATATATATAATTATGTCTATGCTACATATATATGTGTGTGTGTGTGTGTATATATATATAATTATGTCTATGCTACATATATATATGTGTGTGTGTGTATATATATATATAATTATGTCTATGCTACATATATATGTGTGTGTGTGTGTATATATATATAATTATGTCTATGCTACATATATATATATATATGTGTGTGTGTGTGTGTGTGTGTATATATATATATATATAATTATGTCTATGCTACATATATATATGTGTGTGTGTGTGTGTATATATATGTGTGTGTGTGTGTGTGTATATATGTGTGTGTGTGTGTATATATATATAATCAGTGGGCTGCATATCTGCCTGAGTAAATCCATAAGTGCATCTGGTAAGATCATAACAGGAAACAGGTAGAATTGAAAGAGTTTAGAGGAGCCAGAGGGCAAACGACCCACAGAGGCTGGACTCGTGAGGTAGAGAAGAGAAGAGAAAACCAGATGGAGGTGGATCCAAAGGAGCAAGGAGAAAACACATCTCACCAAATTTCTTTTATATAAGCACATGAAAAGATTTGTGGATGCAGGCACATCAAGGAGGTTGAAAATATCAATCACTCCTCAGGAGACATTAAAGCAGTTTTGAAAACCATCTCTACTTTGTTTCCATAAGCCCTTAACACTATATTTTACTTTTTAAAAATTTTAAGTACAAAGAAAAATACTTCTTTACTAAGACATTACAGCCAATGAAATGAAATGACAATAATGTATGATATGGATTTGTATTCCTGGGAGAACTTGGCTTGTTTTTTTTTTTTTTTTACATTCCCCAAAAAAGGAACTTTAATTTGTTAAAATGTGTCTTTCTTGCTGGAATTAAAAATCAATTCGGAGTGACATGATTGAGCCCTCAGCATAATTCACCTAGGTTTTGTCATTCGGATCTACAAACATCACTGCCGTATTTGTTTGAAATCTTAGGCTGAGGAAATAGAATATGTACAAATGATGGAGGAAGCCTATATATTGTCCTGTGGATAATAAAGGACTCACTTCATAACTCCAAAGTTTAGTATCTTATTCAGAATTTGACTTGGCTTAGTCTGGTCAAAAACTTTGTGTATTAATTATCAAGAAAGTGGCAAAATGGGAACAGTTACCTTTCTACCTGTTCTCAGGATAGCTTAAAACTTGATATCAAGCCTTTCTAGTTTCAGCTTGTAGAGTATTACATTCAGGTTTTCAACACAAAATTGTTGCAAAATTACACACCCACACAAAAATCTCCTGTGTTAATTGCTTATCCCTTGAGGTCCTTAAAATGGCTATATCATGCTAAATTATGCTGGCAGTAGAAAGATGGTTCATTTATGAAGTTCATATAAATGATGCATTGGGAAAGAGGGTTTTTGTTGTTGTTCTGGTTGATAAAAGTTAATCAAATGCAAGATGGCATAAAGCAATTCAGCATAAATCTGCCACAGAGCACTGCCTGCGTCTCCCATCTCCCAGGTAGAGAGAACATTTATCTGATGATTTCTAAATTGTGCCAATAAATCTTTGATTAAGAGAACCATATCAAAGTAGCTGACTAATGACTTGTTTTTCAGCACTGTTGTAGTAAATATATTATAAATGGCATCAACTCTTCAGTAGCTTGAAGCAGAACACATTTAAAACTTAAGAACCCCAGATGAGTCAAATGGAGAAAGAGGGGGGCCAGCAGATGGCATAGAGTTACATGTCTGGACTCCCACATGACCTACCACAATTTGAGTACCGGACCCGGTGGCTTGAAAATCATGCCAGGCGCATGGTGTGTGTGCTCAAGTTCCAGGAAGAGAATAGAGGAGAAGTGATTGTGGTATGGCCATCTAACCTAGGGGTGTGGTGATTTCTCACTTTCCCTGTCTCTCTCTCTCTCTCTCTCTCTAGCATGTGCACTCTTCCTAAGGCAAAAACCTCTTAAAAAATAAGAAGAAAAAAAAAAAGGAGAAAGGATTTGTTCTAAGTGCATGGTTCACTCTTCATGTCAGAGAATATGCCACAAGACAGAGAGATGAATGTAGCAACCAGATTCTCCAATACTTCCAAACCACTAGATTTTAGTACCTTTAGGCCCAGGTCAAATATCAGATTCATTCGCAGTGGCATTTGTAAACTCAGTAGCCAAAAACCCTCTGTTATTGCAAGTTTCAGACAATGTCCGAATTCTTACATACAGATTTCAGAAGACAACTTTATCTATTTATAATAAAAACCTTTCTGGAAATATGTAGCTTAATTAAATGGTAGCAAATGGCTATAGTTGGAAGACAGGTATATCTACCTCTACAGACCATTGGTTTCCCTTACAAGTTTGCCTTATGTGTGCTTTCAGCTTGACCAAATGAGGCCAACTTATACATATTTAAAAAAAAATTCTACAGTGAATATTTTGACATATTATGTACCCTTTCACATGAGATTAAATAATGCTGATGGTTTTGAGAGAAAATTACATAGACTCCTCCATGTTTTTTAGATTGGAAACATGTAACATATGATTACTGCAGATCCTATGTCTCACAATCAAAGCCTGTTTGCCCACTTTCCTTTTCACTCTTCATGATCCAGATACCAAGACCATTATGTTCCATTGTGTGTGGTCATTACCTACACTACCTACCACTTACTGAGGGTTCTCAACATGCCAAACTCTGAGAATTCTCATCTTTTATCATATGTAAGCCATACAAGTTTTTGAGTTAGGTGTTACTTATTCTAAGATGAGTAAAACCAAGATTCAGAAAAGCTAAGTAACCTAATTGAGGTCATACTATCTGTGTATGAATGATCCAGAAATGGAACCTAGTCTTGTCCAAATTTAGCAGCATATTCTTTTCTTTGATTTTTTTCTCTTTTATTTATTTATTTAATTCTTGATAGTGTATGTGTGCACATGAGAGAGAAAGAGAAAGTGAAGACGATCTCAATAAGATCTTGCACACAGCTATTTCCGTCCCCAGCCTCTAGCTTATCAATATCTTGGGCCGAAGTTCATATGCCCAGAATGTTTCAGGTTGACTGAATCAGGGATACAAACCATTGTCAGCCATGTGACTTCCAACACTTCAGTTCAAGGTGCTACCACCTGTGCCAAAGAGTGGGACCTGCTTCTTTCTTATTAAGCAGCTAGAGGTACTAGGAATTGAGATAACTGGTTCTGTATATAATGAAGTGAAGGAAATAAAGATTCTCGCATGGAAGACTGTAGTTACCTATTCATGTTCAATCTTGGTTGATATTCTGAGAGCATTGAGGATCTAAGGATATTAAGAAAATGCTTATTGTTCTAAACCTGAAAATTTTGGAAAGATTGTAATAGCCCCTCAGATCATCGATATTTTCCCCATAGGCAAAATAGAGTATGTTCAATTACAAATCTTAATCCATGGATTTAAACAAGATGGTCACGATATGTAACCCTAGATCACACAGAGATGTTCTTACCCTGAGGCAATTCCAATCAACCATTGCAATTATATTTGTGATATATATATATATATATATATATATATATATATATGGATATATATATATATATATATATATACACACATACACACACATACATACACACACACACACACACACACACACACATTTTTAAAAAAAAAAAAACCTCTTAGAAGTTGTACTTTACTTTTGAAACTACCTTTCTTTGTACATAATGTACTTTAAAAATGGTGCTTGCTTCTTGAGGAGGATTAGTCACAAAGAAAACAGATAAATGGGTCATAATAATAATAATAATAACAATAATAATAATAAAAAGACTACCTTTATATGTGCATTGCATAGATTGACTGGATACAGAAGCAAACATTACTCACTTACCATAGTGACAGTGGTTCTACATATCTTTGAAAAGCAACATTTTTATTCTTTTCTCTCTGCCATTGCATTTAATTAAAATGTGATCTTTTCTAAATTGACTGAGTCACTTGGCTCTGTTGTGTATATTTCAGGCTCCACACATAAATTCTTTACCAGATTTCCATCTGAGGAGGATTAACCATTTTGCGATCTAATTTTCTTCCAGCAGAATGTCTCTAGTTCTTTGTCAATATTCAAGAAAACACTGAGGTCTCCAAGGATCTAGCTCTTCCTATCCAAATGAACTCTTTGCTTAATCTTCTTGATTACATGCTTTCCTCAATCCTCAGGAGAGTTTGCATATAGACAATTCCTCTTCAAATAGATAAGGAATGTAACTCTCATCCCCCATGAGTCCAGGCTTTACCACAATGACTTATACCAGATCTCACCAGACAAATTAAAATCTCTAGGCCAGAGTTGTAGTCCAAAGGAGTTTTCTCTTTGACACGAATCTGGGCTAATGATTATAAACTTGTCTCATTACTTCGAAGTGCCTTGACTATAAGTTTTGAGAGTCTTTAAAAATCACTTAAGTCAATGTTCTCATTCTTCAAACAATGAATCTCAAATCAAAGTAGGTGAAACAAAAATATTTCATTGTAGGGAACCAGCAGTTAGCGTAATGGCTATGTCGCTGGACTCCCACGTAGTCGACCGCGGTTCGCATCCCGGACCCGGTGGCTTAAAACTCACGCCGGGCGCGTGTGCGTGCATGCCCAAGATCCCGAGAGAATGGAGGAGAAGGGATTGCGGCGTGACCATCCCCCCTGGGGGGTGATTTCTCGCTTTCTGTCTCTATCTCTCTCTCTCTCTGTCTGTCTGGCGAGCGCACGCACCCTATAGCGAAAACCTCTCCAAAAAAAAAAAAAAAATTCACTGCCAACCTGGACCTCAACAATTGTAACCCACATCCAATGATTTTTCTACATAACAATATTACCTCATAACTTGCCTTTTCTCATTTTGGAAATGTTTGATATTGACTGTTAGCCCACTCGAATTCAGTAAGTGAATCAGTCTCTCCAATATTTCACCAGCACTCAAGCACATTTTCCCATTTATTAACACATCCACAATAGAGGTAAGTCTTAGGAGCAATGAGAGCTTATTGTTGCCATTAGCTGAGCACCAGTAATGATGCGTTCCTAATTACCTATTCACACACAATATTGGCTAATATCCTGGGAGCACAGCCAGACAGATGCAACCTCATGACATTGGGCTACAAAAACTCTTTCTTAAAAAAATTTGAGGAATTATAAATTTTAACTGTTGAGTTTAATTGACTTTCTTTGACAGGATCAAGAAAACCCCAAGATCAAAAGTTGCAAGATAGGTATCTGAGGATTGAGAAAAAGCCTCTCCAATATTGGGGAGCACTCTTTAAAGAACTGCTGTGTTAGTGAGGCTCTTAATTGCACAAAGAACAAAACTTTTGGAAAGAACAGGAATCAACAACTGAGTAAAAAACTGTTTATAATAGTAGGAATTTGTGATGCAATGTTAAGAAAATTTTAATATACTCAACTTACTTTTGATTTTTATTTTTTTGAGAGGTTTTTGCTATAGGGCACGTGCGCTCGCCAGAGAGACAGACAGAGACAGAAAGCAAGAAATCACCCCCCCAGGGGGGATGGCCATGCCATAATCCCTTCTCCTCCATTCTCCTCTTGGGATCTTGGGCATGCACGCACACGTGCCCGGCGTGAGTTTTAAGCCACCAGGTCTGGGACACAAACCACGGTTGACTACGTGGGAGTCCAGCAACATAGCCATTACGCTAACTGCTGGTCCCAATATACTCAACTTACATATCCCATTTTACATACATATAGGAGTATTATATGATTAAAAATGTCAATACGTTCAAAAAAAAATTCCAAATTACAATTTGATATTCAGTGTTTACTGTTTCCTTTTTCATAGTCTGAAATATAATAATATATCTTAGTACTAAGGACAATGTGGACTATACATAATAATATATGTGCCAATTTATATGCTGAGTATGACTGAGAGAAGGTGTCAGTTACATTTTTAATCGTAAAGAAATCTCCTCATCAGGAAAGATGATTCCAACCAAAGAAATCCTTAAAAATGAAAACAGACAGTATCCAAGAATGAATTTTTATGACAGTGATCGTGTACATGCTATTTAGCAAAGAGAGCATTTTGAAGGCTGGTATCTTCATGCAGGAAGAAAGTTACCAGCCAGTCCATGAAACTTGGGTTTTAATAGGCTGAAGAAACCTTGGAGGAGAAAAAAATCAACCCTCCTCCCCAGTCAGTTCAACCAAGTGGGCTCGGGGATGGCAGGTGGAAGAGGGCCGCTACATACTCAAAAGCAGTGTGCATGCTGTCGAAGGTACCTGGCTGAAGGAGAAAGGGAGTGAGGGCTGAAATTCAACCCTTACTTGTCACAGGAAGCATCCTGCATCCTAGCAAACAGATGCAATAGTTTAAGGAGAGCTGTGAGATTATGTAACTGACCCATGCAATGGTGCACCCTTTTGCAGTTCCCACAAAGGTTCAAGGTGTACAGGTAGGAGCCAAGAATGACAGATATTATAGCCAATCACCTTCCCACACATTAGGAGGAAAGAGAGGTGTTTTCAGGGGTGGGTGGAGCATAATCAAAGGCATGGCACCAGAAAGATGCATTGGATAGTCCAAGGACAGTGGAAAGGTTCTTACCGGGGATCAATAACAGCGTAACTGCAACTACCTGTCTTAGTCCAAGGGGACTAAGATGAAATAGTAGATTATTAAGGGTCTTGAATGCCAACCCTTTGAGGGAACTAGGTTCACATTTGAAATTGGGGGCTCTATTTGTTTCTAAGAATAATTATTTGAATTGGATATGAAGTCCAGAAATTGGAATTTGTCTGATCAACTCTAACATATTCACAGTAGGTCAGGCTGATCACATGAGAGAAAAGTGTAAGCAATCCTTAGCCATTTGGGCCTAACTCTGGTAGAATAAAGGACATATTTTAGGCTCTAAGTACAGGAATGATATAATAAAAATAATGCTTATAGGAAAAGCATGTTCTAGAAGAGGAAGGTACATGGCAGCAGGCAGTGAAGGAAGGGGCAAAGTGGAGTCGGGAAGCCTCCAGGTTGTATGTGTGAGGCCCTGACCAGGTCAGCCAGCAGCAGGCGGAACTGAAGGAGAGGGCACATCCCCCGCAATCCCCACCTTCTCTCTCTGGGGAACTAAGAAATCAGCGTGACCCGGAGGGGATTCAGGGAAGCAAGACTAATAAGCATTGCTGAAAAATAAATACTATTTACAAACCTAGAAAAGCCTCATGAGTGTCTCAAAGGTTTATAAAAAATAATCCTTCAATCCCTAGATAAGAAGCTTATTTCTTAAAATAAGAAGTATTATTCCCTATGAAAGAAATCATCAGGCCAGCCAGTGGCCTGGTGGTTAAAGGCATTGACTCTCACATGGCCAACCACGTGGTTCAAACCCAGACCTAGCAGCTTGAGAAATATATCAGGTGTGTGTCCATGCATGCCCCAGATCCCTACAGGAGGGAGAGATGGAGGAGAGGACTAAGGTGTGACCATTCCTTGTGGCAAGTGTTTTTCCCTCTTTCTCTCTCTGTCTCTCTGGCTAGTGTACATGCCTTTTGGCAAAAATTTAAAAAAGAAGAAGAAGAAGAAGAAGAAGAAGAAGAAGAAGAAGAAGAAGAAGAAGAAGAAGAAGAAGGAAAGAAATCAAGCTCAGGATGGGTTAAAAAAAAAAAAAAAAAAAAAAAAAGTTGCCAGTTAGTTTCAATTCAGGAGCCAGTCCATAAATGCTTAGGAAATGAGAAGTGAAAAGGTTAACCACCGGTTCACGTGACCTGCTCTACATTATTCCCAAGGTTTGACCATGATCTGTGTTTTCCTCTCCAGGGAATGTGTAATCTCATGTTATGTCGAGGACACATCTAATGTGCTGCTCAAGTCATGGCACATTGCATTTTACCGCAGGGCACAGCAGGAAGGATGTTGGTGGGATTGAGCGTGCTGCAAGGGACCTGGAACAGGTGTCAACCTGTGGAGTGGGGCAGGTGCAGGGGCAGGGGAGGAGTGAGGAAGGGAGAGCCCGCTACAGGGACCGGGGGGAAGCTGGCTCAGCTAACACAATGCCACAAGGCGGTAAGAAAGACAGTCACGCAGAAGAGCAAGTCAGTCAAATGCCAAGTGTAAAACGCAGCCTCAGCAAAATCAGGAGAAAGTAAAACTCCAGCAGCAAGTAGCCAGGTGGGCGGCCTCGGGGAGTCTGTCAGCAGATGGCAGATGCTGAGTGCCTCCAGGTGGGGGTGCACCACCGCAGCGAGCCAAGCAAAATTAAAGCGTGACGCAATTACAGAAATCAGGTAGGCTGCTGAGATCAGCCACACAAGCAGAAAGAAAGAGCCGGCTTCAAGAAAAGAAGTGATGGGAAGCACTGGGGAAGCACTGAGCTATGGGAATCACGCGTAAGGCATCGGACTGAACAGGTAAGAGAAAGATTGCACCGTCTTCACGAAACCCACGTCATGGACACTCCCACCTAGTGGGAGGAAGTTCTTGAGTGAGTCTCTGCAACCCTTTATTCTCTGGCCTATAAGACAGGGACAGTTACTCTGTCCTCACGCTAGTTCTAAGATACACTGTTAGAGTAGCAGAAGACTACGTACGTGATCACAAGCAGTCATAAGCAGGATCTGCAAGGAGACACAGTCCGCGGTATGAATGGTAACCTGGAGGAAGTTACCATTGTAACTTCTAAATGATAGCATGGTCAACTTCTATTCTGAACAATTGTGTTCCTTCCCATGTTTGATAATAGGCATGGAACAGTATATTACTTTTCAGAAGGACACATTTTGAAATATCTAATGTGGAAGATCATCATGAAGTTTCAAAAAAATTATTTCTCGAGTGTGCCACACAGGAAGAGCCACATTGTCATACCTCGCCACATGCCAGTGTTGTCATTACTGTCACTGTGGTTTAGAATCAAAGGCAAATACCCATGCACTTCACCAGAATGCAGCAGAAGCAAGTTAGGAACATAAACGAGCTATATTTAACACCAATACTAAATTTCCCTATGAAAATGAAGTTACATGGTTGGAACTAGGCAATACTTCTTGTGGAACAAAGGCCAACAGGGGATTTAGGTGTTACTAGTAAGAATTTTCGGAGGAAAAAAAAAAAAACAGAAGTGGAGCCAGCGAGTTGGGAGGAAGCTACACAGTCATGACCCCTCCCCACACACCTAACTCTCAGGGTTGCAAGTCTGTACTCCTATGCAGGCAAGGCGCTAAGCTCGCCATTTACAACTGGAGTACTGCCATCCTTAAGGGATGCAGGGGACATTTGTGGCAATGTTTTGCATTGTCACGACAACTCCAGAGTACGGCTGATGCTAGAGGTTCGCAGTGCAAGGGACAGTTCCGTAGATGGATAGTCTCATCCCAACAGCAATAAGTTTACTCTAAATTTACTTAAGTCTCTGAGGAGCACCTGAAGTCCTGGTTTGCAATAGCTTGCTAATGTTTCAAAACGAATTAGTTCATTCGCTCTCACACGCATTTAACATTAAATTCCTACTAAGTATAGAAAAACTGGGATGATCCAACATAAAACATGGAATGCCCTCAAAGAACTCATAATCTATGGGGACAGTCACATGAAATTTAAATACATGCCTCATGGTGCAGCATGTAGTAGTTGTATAAATAGAGCAAAACAAGGCAGTGTTTAATGCAGACAGGGGGAGAACAGAGAGGAGAGCCTCCAGAGCATATTTGAGCTGAGATGGAAAGGACAATTCGAATACCAGCAAGTGGGGCCAGCAGATGGCATAGCAGTTACATTGCTAGACTCCCACATGGCCAACCCCGGTTTGAATCCTGGACCGAGTAACTTTAAAAGCACACCAGGCATAGGTGAGTGTATGCCCAAGATCCCTGAAGAGAATGGAAGAGAAGAGATTGCAGCGTGGCTGTGGCAAGCATGCATGCCTTAAGACAAAAATCTCTAAAAAAAAAAAAAAAGAGAACAGCAGCAAGTTAGCATTGTGGAAGTGAGGGAGGAGGGCGTGCAAGCACAAAAGGGAAGGAGTGTGCAGCACGTGGTGTCATGCACCATAGACACCAAAGACATTTTGCTGCAATTGGAAAGGCAGGCTGAGACTCCATTATGTAAGTCATTCAAAAAGCTTGGATTTCAGCCTGTAGAACATGGATACCTATTGGGACCAGCTGGCGTAATTGCTATGTCGCTGGACTCCCATGTAGTGAACCACGATTTGAGTCCCGGACCTGGTGGCTTAAACTCACGCCGGGCGTGTGTGCATGCATGCCCAAGATCCCAAGAGGAGACTGGAGGAGAAGGGATTGTGGCGTGGCCATCCCTCCTGGGGGGTGATTTCTTGCTTTCTTTCTTTCTCTGTCTTTCTGGAGAGTGCACGCACCCTATAGCAAAAACCTCTAAAAAAAAAAAAAAAAAAAAAAAAAAGAACATGGAAACCTATCAAAGGATTTGATTCCAGGACTTGGCATAGTTATTGATTTAAGGGAAGGAATAAAAGACTAGTTGAGAAGCATTACACCAGTGCAGAGGAAAGCTGATGGGACATTGGTAAAAGAGTATAATCACACAGGTATCTCAGGACTACAGGCACTATACTCCCTGCACCTCAGAGAAGTTCACACGAAATGGCAAGGGTGGTTTTCCGGGTTTCTTTGACACCAGTTAACGTGAACACTTGGTGACACAAATGTTTTCATTATTGGGGTTACTAATGAATGTGCAGAAGTCCAAGTGGGGAGAAAAAACAACGGAAGGCAATTTATTATATGACAAAACCCTCATGGTCTTAGGTTAATTATGAAGGCTATGTTTATTTTAGCAGCTCAAATTCACCCAACTACATTTCCCAGAGGAGCTGGTTGGGAGAAATCAGCCGTTGTGTTTCTAAAATACCAGTGGGTTTTAGAGATGAAGTTTCTCTCAAAGTAAGGAATTTCCAATGCAGGGTGTTTCTTTATGAATTTGGCTAACAACTGAGTTGTTATATTTTCCTCTGACCTTGAGGACAGAGCCCATCTGTTCCATGATGCTTCAGCCTGAACAACAGGGACAGGATGGATGAAAGGGGACAAAGCCAGCAATATGGTGCTGTTGCTGCTTTAATCTTTACATCGCTTAAATGTGTGGATTTTATGTCCCCACCAATCTTGACTCACCAGTGGAATATCAATTTGCCCAGATAGAAAATGGTCTCATTTTTTCACTACTGTGCACTTGAAGACATGGCAAAGGTAATTCGCTGGGGTTCTAAGCGTTGGCTCTGTATTCGCTAACTTCCAGGAAGGCTGACCAGATTCTTAAAATATATTCCACTTATTAGAGATGCTGCCCTTGGGGAGCAGATCATCCAGCGCGCTGCATTTGGAAAGAGATTTGAGACCGAGTTACGGCTTCCTGCGACCAGCACTATTGGCAGCAGTTAGGGTTGCTCCCCTGGTTCTGTTTGGATTCCCTGTTGTTTCTGAACTTTGGGAAAGGAAGTCAAAGGGAGTCAAACCTATTTGGTATTTTATTGTGCGATTTTTACATAATCTTACTCTGCATTTATTGAGTGGTCCAGAAAGTCATGACACATGTTTGCATAGAAAAACAAAAAACTACATCGTGACTTTTCTGACGACCCAATAAATTTAATGCCCACGTTAGTGAAGAGAAAAATAAATATGTAAGATGCAAGTTGATTGCATTGTATACTTACATTTAGGGTCGGAACTGATAACATCAAAGAGGTTCGAATATAATACTTTCCCATGAAATAAAAGGTATGATAACTATATTAATGCTATATTCTATAATTCTAGAATTTTACACCTAGAGTTATACCTCTGTCAGTTGTACAGTATCTCTCTTACCTACCCAAATAACATACACATTAAATACCCAGAGTACTTAAATACTTATTGGGTATAGAGTTTTAAGACACAAAAATGTTCTAGAATTTTCCTGTCTCCCCCAGCCCAGTCTTAGAATCAATCATTTCTCCAGAGGCCTGGGTAATCAGAAAACAAGAGGACATCAAGTATGCTCCTTGCTACCCCAGGGCCTGCTCTCCCTGTAGGCGCTCTTAGAGGACAGGGTTAGAAAACACATGCAAGGGAACCAGCAGTTAGCATAACGGCTATGTCGCTGGACTCCCACGTAGTCGACTGCGGTTCGCGTCCGACCCGGTGACTTAAAACTCACACCGGGCGCGTGTGCGTGCATGCCCAAGATCCCGAGAGGAGAATGGAGGAGAAGGGATTGTGGCATGACCATCCCCCCTGGGGGGTGATTTCTCGCTTCCTGTCTCTATGTCTCTCTCTGTCTGTCTGGCGAGCGCACGCGCCCTATAGCGAAAATCTCTCCAAAAAAAAAAAAAAAGAAGAAGAAAATACATGCAAGCACAGTAACCTAAATATATACCCACACCTCCTTCTAACTTCAGTTATCCCTATACACATGTATAAAAAAACATACGAATTCATTCTTACACCTCCAATATCACAGGGTTCATTCTGGCCTTTTTCTATTCCCTATTCTAACACTTTTCTCTAACTCTAACCTGGATTGCATTACGTGTGACGTGTTTTTACTTGTGCAATTCTAATATGTGCAAGAAAGTAGCTACAGAATCATCAACCTATATCATCATAAGAAAAAAAAAGTTCTATCTAGAATACAGTATTGGTATATAGTTTGGTCTTTGGGCTTATAAATACTGTTTCTAAAATGTTTTAGATTAGTTCTTTTCTTCCCCGTCTCCAAATAGTAAACATAGATGGGGACTTCCAGAAGTTCACAGAAAATGAAATTAAAGTACAAGTTTACTTTGGCATAATTTTTTTGGAAATGCACTCTTTGTCTGTTTCATAATATTCCTTTTGTGCGGACGTTTTGATGACCCCTCATGTACCATTTGTGTGTCTGTAAGACCTATTCTCTGGGGTTTGCACAGTAGCCACAGGCCAGGCATTGCATGAGTGAAATAAAGCATTGAGGTGGTGGGCCAGCGGGTGGCGTGGAGGGTCTGGCGACTGGATCCCACTTGGCCAGCTGTGCAGTTCCAGTCCTGCACAGGCAGTTTGAAAGTCATGCCACAGGTGTGTATGGATATCCAAAAATCCTGATGCCCTCCCCCCTTTCCAACAAGCACACACCTGATAGTAAAAGGGAAAAAAAAAAAAAAGCATGGAGGTGCTGGCAGTTACAGGGTTTATGTGACCTTACCACATTAGGAGCATTTTTGTGGTGTCACTCCAGCCCCTGCTCCTCCCAGCTCTTCTTTCTCACATGCACTCCCTCTTCACCAGAATGGAAAATGGTGGACTCATGTCATATGTTGAAACATGTACAGGGCATTTAGAATTGCTGAAAGAGAATTCAAGATAGTACAATCATAGAAGATTTTTTTTTAAGGGAAATACAAAGTTAACATCTTTTATGTCCTCTATAGCAGTATATTCCATAAAGAGTTTGGATGCACCATGAACTATTGGGTTTATGTTGATAAAGTTACTCCCAGGAAACATGATGGTACATACTCAATTTCTCATAATACTATGTGACTTAGTTCTGGCAAAGAAGACAGGAAACTTCCAATAAACTGACTACTCCTTTTGGTGCACAGATGAATGACAGGCAGGCATGCACACAGCAAGAAGAATCATGCTAGTCTTCCAACTCAAAACCCTCACTACTCAATAAAAGCAGTAACCCGTTAAAATAATACTAACGTTATAACAGTCTTCCTCCAAAGTTACTGGTAATTCATGTGGTAATTACATTTCACAAGATCAGCTTGGATTTTTTAATCAGGAACTCATTAAAACAGAGAGAGAGAGAGAGAGATCATTTTGTTTCAGTCATTACTCACTTGTCTCCAAACCAAACAAAAAGACAAAAAAATCATCTTCTCACCAACGTGCTCCCGGTTTCCCCCAACACTTGCTGTCAGACCTCAGGCCTTGCCTTGTCAAACATCGCCCCATGGATGTCCAGCCTCTCTAGCCTGGTTCAAAACGCCAAGTGTGGTCTCCGGAAACTTCCTGACTCTAAAGGCAGGAGCTGCCGACATTTTCAGTTTTTATTTTCACCTGTAGTTCATCAATGCATTGCTGGAAATCAGGTTAAAAGCAAATCGTTTTTGCCTTAAACGTCTGAGGCTTTATTTCTTGCATGGCATCCAAATAAATCATACACACATCCAATAGTATGTCACAGAAGAAAAGATAGAGCAACAATAAGAATTTTATTAAAATGTACTTGTCACATTACATTCTAAGGCTTAAAAAATGGTCTGCAGAGCTTGTCATGCAATGTTTACACACAGACCCAGGTGTACTAAAAAATGTACATAGAGGGACCAGCAGACGGCATAATGGTTGCGTCACTGGACTCCCATGTAGGCAACTGCAGTTCAAGTCCCAGGCCCAGTTGCTTAAGCTCACACTGGACAAGTATGCGTGCATGCCCAAAATCCTGAGAGGAGAATGGAGGAGATGGGATTGTGGCATGGCCATCACCCCTGGGAGATGATTTTTGCTTTCTGTCTCTCTCTCTCAGGCCATTGCACACTCCCTATAGCAAAAAATTCTCTAAAAAATTTTATATAGATAGATAGATAGATACACACATAGAAAATGAAAACTTCAATAATACAGTTAAAGAAGAAT
Organism: Tupaia tana; assembly: GCA_026018925.1. Classification (NCBI taxonomy): domain Eukaryota; kingdom Metazoa; phylum Chordata; class Mammalia; order Scandentia; family Tupaiidae; genus Tupaia; species Tupaia tana. Next base: position 7,759,514 of record JAKSZU010000017.1, on the reverse strand, counting down.
AAAACTAAACATATTGGAGTTGACACTGGTCACATTTATAACTAATACTCTTTTGGTTAATTTAGAATTTAGAATATGTGGAAAGGGAAGAAAAGAATTGAGGATTATTTAGATTCCTCACCTTATTTTTAAATACCTATTCAGGAAGTTTGAAGCATCTGTTTTCTTTCTGTCTCTCCCCCCCACCCCACTTATAACAAAGAAAGGGAATCAATCTCTTGTCCCCCTTTTTTCCCTTGGAGGGAAGTTGGAGATTAAATTTAGTGGTTGTTCAATGCTAAAGAAAGTCTTCATATTTGATTTTGTGTTTTGGATGTCATATTTGTCATCTAAGAACAAAAAGAAAATAAAATGAAAACTTTATGGAATGTACTGCTCATTATAATTTTTTTAATTTACATTTTTATACCAAAATAACTACAGGTGTGGGCCAGCAGGTGGCATGGTGGTTAAGGTGGTGGACACTCCTACATGGCCAACCACAGTTCAAGTCCCAGACCTGGTGGCTTGCTTTCTCACTTTCCTTCTCTCTGTGTGTCTATCTTTCTCTGGTCAAATGAAAATGATTTACTAAATAAATTAAATTAAATAAATAATTATTTTTTAAAAAGCTATAGGCATCAAATTGCTGTTTAATTGTTTATTTCCTTTATCATTATGGAAGCATAGTATTTTAACCTAAACAAATACAGAAAATATTTTAAATCTATATTGAAATTGTGACCAATTATTTTTATGTTGATTCATCAGTTTATATTCAGAAAATTAAAGTCTATAGGATTGAATAACCGAGTCACATATTTCTAGGCAATAATAAATGCTATTAAAGTCTTACATACAAAAATATTTCATATTTAGAGTTTCCTAATGTAAATATACCTACATTAATTATTTTTTTCTCAGACAAAATTTTAATTCAGACAAAATACACCTCCACATAATTCACCTTTTAAAAATGTACAATTTGGAGGTAGCAGGTAGCGTGGTGGTTAAGGGCACTGGACTCTCACATGGCCAATCACGGTTCGAGTCCTAAACCTAGTGACTTGCTTTCTCACTTTCCCTCCCTCTCTCTGTCCCTCTATAGTCAAATTAAAATAAATAGATAAATAAGTAAAGTTAAATAAAATAAACCTTAAAAAAAAGTGAACAATTAGTGAGTTTTCACATATTCACTAAGCTATGCAACCATTACAACTACCTAATTGCAGATTGTTTCAATCATCTACCTCTTAAAAAACTATATCATTAGCAATCAGTCCTACTCTACACTGGCAGCAACTAATCTACCTTCTGTCTTTATAGATTAGCCTATTCTGCACATTATATATACATTAAATCTTCTATGTGGCTTTTCATGCCCAGCTACTCATACTTATCATGATGTTTTCAAACTTCATCCATGTTGTAACACATACCAGTACTTTATTTCTTTTTATAGCTAAATGGCATTTCATTGCATGGTTATACTACATTTTGTTTATTCATCAAATGACAGCCAACGATTGCTTATACTTCTTGGTTATTATGAATAATGTTGCTATAAATATTGGTGTACACTCAATTTTTGTTGGTGTGTGTCTACATAGGAATGAAATTGATTGTCATATGGAAACTCTATGTTTAACTTCTTAAGGAATAGCAAAACTGTTTTCCAAAGGGCTGGACCATTTAAAATCCCATAAACAATGTGTAAGAGCTTTCATTGCTTCATGACTTTACCAACACTTGCTATTATTGACTTTTTTTTCCTAGCTATCCCAGTCAGTGTGATATAGTATCTCAATGTGGTTCTAATTTGTGTTTCTTTAATGATGCCCATTTTTTTACATGTGTTTATTGGCCATTTGTATGTTCTTTGGAGAAATATCTGTTCAAAAACTTTGCCTATTTCTTTAGGGTTATTTTTTATTTTATTGTTGAGTTGTAAAATTTCTTTATATATTTTGGATACTAGTCCCTTATCATATATATGCTTGAAAATACTTTTTTCCCATTCTGTTCATTGTCATTTTGCTTTTTTTTTTAATAGTGTTCTTTGAAATATAAAAATTTTTAGTTTTGATTAAGTTCAGTTTGTCTTTTTTATTTTGGTTGCTTGTGCTTTTCATGTAAAATCTAAAAAATTATTGCCTAATTTGAGGTCACAAAAATTTACACCCTTGCTTTCTTCTAAGAGTTTTATAGTTCCAGTTCTTACCTTTAGGTCTTTGATCCATTTTAAGTTGATATTTGAATATACTGTAAAGTGGGGTTCAACTTTATTCTCTTTCATGTGGATACCCAGTTGTCTACATTTGTTGAAAAGATTATTTTCCTCCATTGAATTTTCTTGGTACTTATTAATTACATTATAATGATGCATTGAGATTTGTCATCATCACATACTGCTAAAGCTGTTCCTCTCTGTGTCTGCATTCACTTCCTTCTTTGGCCTCTACATTGAGTTCAACGACAGATAGAAGACATTCAGAAAATTGCTAAGGATGTTTAAAAAGCTACTTTAAAGTCTCTTTTATTCAGTGCCATAGTGCTGTTTCCTGCTCAGTCTTTGTTGATCAAAGCCAATTGTCAAGAGACTTGAAGAAAGGGCAGATTACCTGAAGTGAGAGGTACTCACCTTCCTTCAAGGTTTTGCTTGCCCATGCTCCAGCATAGAGATCTTGGTTCCCAAACACCACACTTTAAAAATGAGTTTGTATTGTCTCTGGACAGGTCAGCCCATACACTCGTACTTGGAAGAGAGGAAATAGGAAAAGGCTCAAAGACCCACTGCAGACTGAACAATATCCAAAAGCAATTAAAAGAGGAAAATTTTAACTTTGCCATTTTGGTGCAAAAACATATTTTTCTAAATAAAAGTACATGAAAAATGTTAATAACCCAAGAGCATATGAAGAAAATAAATGTACAAAATGTTAATAGTTGCTTTTTCAAAAATAATCTTATTTAATTTGTGATTCTGTTCTCAAAGTAAATAAAAAAGGATTGGGACCAGCAGTTGGCCTAATGGCTTATGTTGCTGGACTCCCATGTAGTCGATTGTTGTTCGAGTCCTGGACCCGGTGGCTTAAACTCGTGCCGGGCGCTTGTGCGAGTGTGCCCAAGATCCCGAGAGGAGAATGGAGGATAAGGGATTGTGGCACGGCCATCCCTCCTGGGGGTAATGTCTCATTTTCTAACTCTCTGTCTCTCTCTGCCTTTCTGGCGAGCACATGTGCCCTATAGCAAAAATCTCTCAAAAAAAAAAAAAATACAAAGAGATCTTAAGATGGTGGATTCACTGATTTTAGGAAGATGTACTTAAAGGAGGTAAGAACATTTGAATTATTGTGGCCAAAAGTAGATTAAATTCAAACTGTGTTATGGGTCAGCCTATGGCCTGGTGGTTGAGGTTGTTCGATTCTCACATGGTTGACTTCAGGGTTCAAGTCCCAGACATAGCGGATTGAAAAACACACTGAGCAGGTGTGCATGTGTGCCCAAAATCTCAACAGGAAGGAGAAATAGAAGAGAAAGGATTGCAGTGTGGCCATGCCTCATACAAGATGCTTTCTCACTTTCTCAATCTCTCTCTTTCTGTCTCTCTGGTGAGCACATGCACCTGTGGTAAATTTTTTTAAAAGTCAGATACAAAACTTGACATATTAAGTGAGTCATTATAAATAAATAATTTAGCAAATTGTTTCTGATCTGGTGAACATTTAATAATAATAATAATAAGGACTAATTGTTTAAGCAAATTCTAGTTTACCACATGTCACAGAATGTATAATAACTGTATAGATTCCTCTCATGGCTTTAAAATGTTCAAAATTTGTAAAATGACGTTTTCTGAACCATCTGAGGTAATCTTTTTTTATCCAATCTAGAAGTTCCATTAACTGATTAAA
>JAKSZU010000017.1:6218121-6408121 GCA_026018925.1 Tupaia tana | reverse complement strand
TCGCCCTGTTCCACATATCTAAGCATGTAATAGAATATTTAGAATATTGGTTAGGAAAATCTTTTTTATTTTGGAGAGGTTTTTGCTATAAGGTGCGTGCGCTCGCCAGACAGACAGAGAAAGAAAGCGAGAAATCACCCCCCCCAGGGGGGATGGCCACACCGCAATCCCTTCTCCTCTGTTCTCCTCTCAGAATCTTGGGCACGCACGCACATGTGCCTGGTGTGATTTTTAAGCCACTGGGTCCGGGACGCGAACCACAGTCGACTACGTGGGAGTCCAGCAACATAGCCATTAAGCTAACTGCTGGTCCCTTGGTTAGGAAAATCTTAAAGATGGACTCCAACACTTTTAAAAGCACAGACGTCAACATTACCTTTAACCTTGCATTCTGGTAAATTCGTGAATTATACACCAAGCCCTAATGTACAAGATTACGTTTAAAACAGAAAACTCCCGTAATTGTTTCATCTCCTTCTAAAAGTTGTCTTAGTTTTCTGCTTTGGCTTCTCTCCAGGGGTTTGCGTTTTCAGACAGGACAAAAGTGCTGACAGGGAGCATGAGTTGGATAAAAACTGATGCGTTTTGGGGCCAGACACGGTGGTACGGGTGGTAGGGTGCTGCTGCACAGAACTGGAACCCCAGGGAAGGCCCTAGGTTCAGTCCCTGGGCCAACTCAGCCTGTGATCCTGGCTGGCTAGAAATCTAGAGGGGAGATCGCGGAGTGACAAGACCCCATTGGGGATCTCTGTCTCTCTCTCTCTTTCTCTCCTTCTCTCTTCTTCTCTTTCATGAAAGAAATTTTAAAAATTAATGCATTTTTAGTTGTTAATTTGACACCTACAGGACAAGTAACCAAGGGAAAAACAGACAAATTGTATACCACCAGAATCAAAAACGTCCATATTGCAAAAAACGTTATCGAAGTGAAAGGAGAATCCTCAGAATGAAAGAAGAAATTCACTAATCATGTATCTGATAGGAACCTAGTATCCAGAATACATGAAGAGGTGCATAAAGCATACACAGCCTTCTATGCTAGCTGCAGGAACCCGTTCAGCTCCAAAACGAACACAGCTTACCTGCGTAAGGTAGATCGTATCCTTAAATGCACGCACTGGGTCTGGGCTTTGGGGGAGTTTGAAATGAAGATGGGCCTGATGAAGCATTTCATTGTTTCCATCTGCATGATGTTGTCGATGAAATGAAAAGTTGCTGTCGTAAGACCAGTCATTTTTAGATGATACCTTTTAAATAAAGAGTAAGTTATAAATTGAGAAATTCACTTTTCTGTAAGCTCCTGATAAATCTGAAAAGCACTCTACACACTGGAAAAAAAGCTCAGGGTTATTTCGGTGGCTCTAATTTCACAAGTGTTTTTGCATCGTTTTTATTATTGGTGAAAGACCGGCCTGTGCTAAGACTAGCCTTGGCGTCTAGAGCCTCCCCAATTCAATCCGAGAAAGCTGGTGTTTCTCTCTAAAGTTTTACCTTATCAAACGTATTCCTGATTTTTGAAGCATTTTTATCATTTGCATTTGTTTTAAGTTTACAGATTTATTTCTCCCATGAGAGAAAGTGATAGAGATAGAGACAGAGACGGAAAGACAGGGAGTCAGGCAGCCCCAGTCTTCACACCACAACCCACCCGTCTCAGCCAGCCTTGTCACACTGCGGGAGGTCCCAGGATGTGAACCCAGATGGTTCCCACGTGGGTCCAGTTGCACCTGGCCCCACTTGCATTTTGAAATAGCATTTTATTTACTTTGGTAAATACCATTTTATCTACTCGTAGCTTGTCAGGACTGAACAGATTGCAATCAACATCTCGTTACAACTGCTGGCATTCTTAAATCGGGGTAAAATACCACTATCGCAATAGCAAATATTTTAGAGCTTGGTCATACTGCTCCATTGTTTCTCAGGGGTCTAAACAGAACTGATAAACACGTGTTTAATTTTGATCTCGTTGAAGACAAAAATCAAATAATGATACTCTTCTCTCCTAAGAATTCGTCTTTTTTTTAAGCCAAGCACAAATTATAGAATCTTTAATTTATGTTTTATATCCTAATTTATAGGATCTTTCCTTTATCATCTGTTCAAAGCAAAAAAAAAAAAAAAAAAAAAAAAAGACAAAAACAAATACCTTACACGTGTTGTCTTTTTCAGGGAAAAAAAAAAAAAAAAGCATCAATTCTGGCTTGTAGGCCTGTAATTTAATGCATTGTTAGCATTTGAGAAAGACGCAACAATTGCTGGCTACCTCTGAAAGTACCCAGAGTTTTCATGCAAGTTACACAGAGGCTTTGAAAACACATACCTGGCCCCCTACCCAGAACCCTGAAAATTCGAAAGTTTCATTACCGTCCATAAAGGACGACTGATAATTCCTGGAAATCATGCAACACACGGGCCGTTCACTTCAAAAGGTCAAAGTTATTTTGTGGATACCGATTCATACCAAAATATGAGAAATGACCGTGAGCCATGTTTAACTTGGAAGTGTTTCCAAATTACATCTATTTTTCCAAATTGCCACCACCAGAGTCACCTTGAGAACATGAATTACGCCCGTCTTCTCTGTACGGCAGGAGTATTCGCACTTGCAGCCCTTGCACACACGTGTTGGGGCACACTTCCCCAACAGCCTCTGTCCGCGCCTCCTCCTTTTAAAGTCGGAGGCACATCTTTTGACCTCCCCGCTCCCGCACAGACCCAGCAGGATCGAAACCCTGTGCTCAGACAAAAAAGTGCACAGGAATGTTCAGGGCAGCATTACTCATAATAGCCACAAAGAGAACACAATACCCGTCGCCTGGTCAGTGGTCAGGGAAGTGGGACGTGTACAGAACAGCTGCACCAGCCAGGAATGGCACACAGATGCAGGAGCAGCAGCGTGGACCTTAAACGCTGCCCGCTGTCGCAGAAGCCAGTCTGGGACCAGGTGGTGGTGAAGTGGGGGTACACTGACCCACGTGGGAAGGTCCTGGATTCGCGCCCAGGGACCTCCCTAAGCACAGGCATGCATGTGTCCCTGATCCAGGATGGACTGCAGCAGGAAGACCCCACTGGGGACGCCTGCCCCTCTGGGTCTTTTCTCTCTCTCTCCTCCGCATGCGAAGAAATAAATAAATCACCTTTTATGAAAGTCTCAAAAGACCACATACTGTGTGATTCCAATCACAGGAAATGCACAACAGGCACCCTACAGACACGTGAAGCAGGTTCGTGGTGCCCAGGGCTAAGGTAAGGGGGGAGCAGGTAGTGGCACTGAAAGGTTCAGGGTTTCTTTTAAGGTTCAGGGTTTCTTTTAAGGGATGAAAATGTCCTCAGGTTCGTTTGTCTCATGGTCACACGACTGAATCTGGTGAAGACCGCTGAGTCGCGCATACACACTTAATGGGTTCACCATACAGTAAGGGAATTCTATCTCAATAAAGCTGTGTAAAAAGAGCACACCCAACTTTGACACTGAAGTTTTGGGGACGAGGACAGTGGAAACCCGTAGAGAAAATCAAATCCACCAATGTGCAGAGAAAGGAAGAGGAGGAGGAACGGAAGAAGGAAGATGAGAAGAGACATGATAATATCAGACAAAGGCTGGCTTACCGCCTTCACCTCTTCCTGTGTGAAAACTCAGTCCTATTATGTAAATATCCATAAACGAGGAGGCACGACAGTGGCCGGATATACGACAGTAGAGAGCTCAGAGTCATTTTCACGTGTGATAAGATGTCATTTTCTATTTAATTTTTACATGTTCCCGGAGGCACATAGTTAAAAGCAATATACAAAAGTTATCATCTCCAAAGTCATGATGATAAGAATTCAGCTCCCCAAAAGCTAAAGAATAAGAGAAGTCCTCTTTTCTCGTTTTCTTTTTAAACTTTCACTTAGACAAGCAGATTTCATCCGGCTTTCCAAACCACTCGACCCAAGGCCCACAGTTTCCACTCTGAATCCCTGGAAAATCAAGGCGGCTTACCTGTTCTAACGTACTGAAGGAAGGCCAGGATTGGTATCCATACTCAGATACGAATCGAGCTTTAGGGAAGATTTTCCAATTCCAGCAATCACTGGTATAGTCATAAAAATGGACATCTCCAAAGTGTGTGCTGTACGGGTTAGTAGAGACCCAGCCTTCTGCGATGGTTTCGACCCCGTTGGTAGGACTGGATGTAATAAAAGGACGACTCTTGTCTCCCTGAGTTCAGAAACACAATGATTTAAAGGATAATTGTCATCCACTAAAGAATAGGTCATTTATTTATTTATCTCTATTTTGCCAGAGGCCACGTGTGCTCACCAGAGACAGAGAGCGAGAGAGTGAGACCAAGCACCCCCACAATGAGGTGTGGTCCTGCTGCAATCCCTTCTCTGTCCATCCTGTCAGGATTTGGAGCACCCACACACACGTGCTCAGTGTATTTTTCAAGCCACCAGAGCTGGGATTCAAACTGTAGTTGGCGGGAACCAGCAGTTAGCGTAATGGCTATGTCGCTGGACTCCCACGTAGTCGACCGCGGTTCGTGTCTCGGACCCGGTGGCTTACAACTCACGCCGGGCGCGTGTGCGTGCGTGCCCAAGATCCCGAGAGGAGAATGGAGGAGAAGGGATTGCGGCGTGACCATCCCCCCTGGGGGGTGATTTCTCGGTTTCTGTCTCTATGTCTCTCTCTGTCTGTCTGGCGAGCGCACGCGCCCTATAGCGAAAAAACCTCTCCAAACTGTAGTTGGCCATGTGGGATCTGGCTCCCTGAACCACTAGGCTATAGGGCTGGCCCCAAATCATTTCCCTTTTTTTTTTTTTTTTTTTTTGCTATAGAGCATGTGCACTCACAGAGAGACAGAGGTGGGAAAAGTTATAAATCCCCCCCATGGGGGATGACCATGCCACAGTCCCTTCTCCTCCAGTCCCCTCTCAGGATTCTAGGCATCCACACATCCACTTAGATGATGTTCCAGCTGCCAGTCCGGGCTTGAACTACGAAGTGAGCCATGCGCAATCCAGTGCCTTAGCCTCCATGCCACCTGCTGGCCCCTGGATCATTTACTTCTTTAAAAACATTATCAAGTCCCAGGACCAGCAGATGGTACAATGGTTACATTGCTGGACTCCCGTGTAGTCGACTACAGCTAGAGTCCCAGAACCATGGCTTAAACTTCACACTGGGCGCGTGTGCGTGCGTGCCCAAGATCCCGAGAGGAGAATGGAGGAGAAGGGATTGCAGCATGGCCTTCCACTCTGGGGGGTGATCTCTCGCTTTCTGTCTCTCCGGTGAACACACTCGCCCTATAACAACAACAACAACAAAAAACCTCTCTTAAAATAATTTAAAGAAAAAAGAAAAAGAAAAAAGAAACCCCCTCCTGTTACATAAACCGCTGAAGCACTGTGGCTCACGCACAGAGCTACAATGGGATCCCTGAGGGCAGGCCTAGCACACAGCTGGGCCCCGGTGCCTCGACTATTACCACCTCCATGGAGAGCTCGCTCGCGTTTCGCTGTCGTTTAGTCGTCCAGCGAGTATCTGTCACGGGTTTCCTGCGTCTCGGCCGCTCTTCGCTGCAGAGAGGGAATCGAGGACTTCATCCAGGACTGTTTCAAGGCTCTCGTCTGAGCACTACTGCGTGCCGGGCAAGCTGCCCTTCTGTGTGCGGCGGGTCAGCAGACGGCCAGGCATGGCAACAGACTCTCGGTGAGGAGCCCGCAGCCCACTGGGGGGCTACCCGCACCGGGATGGCAGGTGCGATGCGTGTTTTCAAGGGAAAGGACCAGGCACTCTGGGATGTAAAATACTGCCGCAGGCCGGTAAGGCTGCCCGGAGAGACGGACTTGGGGAAACAATCTTCGCAACCTTCCCCCATCGGGTCTCGCTTGTCTGTGATGGATCCAGCCCGGCGTTTTTTGGTTTTGTTGTTTGTTTCCTTCTTTTTTGTCATAGAAAATAATCCTTACTCTTGTCCTTTGCCAGCCTCTGTGTCTGTGTTCTTCACCTTTCTATTTTGCTTTGCTGCTACACCAATAAATTACTCACCACTCTTTAAGACTCTTGCCAAGGCCAGACTGTGACCCAGGGCTGATGACACAAGGGTCCTACATGGCCAACATTTTTTTTGAGAGGTTTTTGCTATAGGCTGTGTGTGCTCTCCAGAAAAAGACAGAGAGAAAGTGAGAAATAACCCCCCAGGGGGATGGCCACACCGCAATCCCCTCTCCTCCATTCTCCTCTCAGGATCTTGGGCACACACGCACACGCGACCAGCTTGAGTTTAAGCCACCGGGTCCAGGACTTTGAACCGCAGTAGACTACGTGGGAGTCCAGAGACATAGCCATTATGCCAACTGCTGGTCCCCTCAACTACATTTTGAATCCTGGCCCCAGCAGCTTGGTAACCACGCCAAGTGCACGTCACCCGTGCCCCAAATCCCAAGATGGAGAAGTGTAGAAGGGGTAGTGGCCTGACCACACCCCAATGGGGGGAGTGTTTCCTCCCTCTCTCCCCCTCTCTCTCCCCCCACACAACACTCTGGGAGCTAAAAATAAAGCATCTCTCTTCAGTCCTGCCTCAGCTTCCTGAGGACCGCATCACCCTAACATGAAGCCCCCCGACCCTGCAGGCCACCAGACCGCGCTACCGCCCACTCATCTGCCCTGACAGCGATTCCTGACCATTCCATGCACTGAACATTCTCTGAAAAACTACCCGTGAACTCCCACATAGCAAATAAAGCCACCTTCCCACCCCACCTGTCCCCTCTGTGTGCGACACACCCCCTACTGGCCGCCCGTCTTTCCGAAGCTCCTCCGGCCGCTTGCTCACTCCCTTCTACTCCGGCTTCCCCAGCCTCTCCGACTCCTGCTCCTGCTGCTACTCCTGTCCCCAGGTGGACGCTCGTCTCTGCAGCCACTCCTGGTTTCGGACCCCCTCCCCAGGCTCGTCTCTCACAGGGCTCTCGGCCTGGTGTCCCCTCCACACTCACATCCCAGGAACTGGCTGTGACTCCGCACACCCAGCCTTTCACAGCTCGGCTCCGTTTGCCAGTGCCAAGGTCATGTGACCACGCTTCCTGTCCATCAATGGCACCCCATAGAGACCCTGGCACCCACCTTCCACTTTCTCTCTGCCCACCTCCACGTCGGTGCCATCTCCACATCAAATACTCCCCATCACCTCATCTCCAGTCCCGTGCTGCTGGGCCGCCCTGCCCACGGCCTCTGCCACCCGGGCCACTCGGTCTCCCTCGGCCCCTCAATCATCCTCTCTGAAATAGTGTGTTACCTGCATGCTAGGGTCACTCGAAAATGAAACACAGATGATATAAAACAGCCATGTGGCTCACAGGTCAGCACCTAACAGTGATGGGCACTCGTTACAATTAGCACACGGGCGGCTGGATGGAACACTCTCTCCACACGTCACCGTAACTGCTAGCCTGGCCCAGGGTCGCCCACCTCCCTAATCCTCTGCCAGTAAAGGTATCTTCCAGAAACGCGAGTCAGCCAGGTCCTCCTCCCATCCTCCGACGCCCCGCAGCTCTCCAGGGTCTGCAGAACAGACCCCGCTCCCGCAGGCTCCGTCGCAGGCTTCTCCGTCGCAGGCTTCTCGGTCACAGGCTTCTCCCCCTGAGGGGATGATTTCTCACTTTCCCTCTCTCTCTCTTTCTCTCTCCAGTGAGTGCATGTACTGTATGGCAAAAACATTTTTAAAAAACTAGAGCTTAAGCTGACTGGTACTAAGGACGATGATGCCGAGCACTGACTGAAAGGTCACCGAGTGCCGGGGTGTGTGCTATGTACCTTCCTTCCATCACCTCAGTCCACCAGCTCGTAAGAGTTAGTCCCCATTCTTAAGCCGATTTTATAGACACGAAGGTGGAGATTAAGTAACTTGCCCAGGATTATACGGACAGTACGTGGCCCAGCCACCTTCTGGATTTTCATTCGTAAGCACTATGCCGCGAAACGAAAATCCTCAGATACGAAATCCATTTCTTAATAGCAATACTGTGAGTAAAAAGATTACAAAACAGAGTCCTGCAAACATTCATTAAAGCTATCCTGTCACATTGTTGTGACTAGAACAATCTTCATTACACAGAATATCAGGTAAGCCATAAATTCAAATCGGTGTTCTCATGAGCCGTCCTGATAGATTAGCACCATCAGCTGGAAATATTTAGGGGTACTGTCACATACTATTCTAAAATATATATCCCTTTTCAGATGGCTTCAAGCTGTTCCCAGGTATTTAAAACACATAATAATAAGGATGAGCAAATGGCGTAATGGTTACATCACTGGACTCCCCCTAGTCGACCGAGGTTCGAGTCCCAGACCCAACGGCTTCAAACTCACATCGGGCACATGTGCATGTGTGCCCAAAATCCCAAGAGGAGAATGAAGGGAAGGGATTGCAGCATGGTCATCCTCCCTGGGGGGGGGGGGGGGGGGGGGGGGGGGGTGATTTCTTGCTTTCTGTCTCTCCAGCAAGTGCACACACCCTATAGCAAAATCCTCTCAAAATAAAATAAAATAAAATAAAATAAAATAAAACCTAATTATAGATACATAATTATAAAGACAATCAAGTGATTATATTACATGTTAAACCGTAAGATTTTTTTAAAAAGTTTAACCTTTTGAAGGCATTAATGAAAATAGATATTACTGTTTCTTACCATAAAAAAGGCCAGTATATATATAGATAGATAGATAGATAGATAGATGATAGATAGATAGATAGATAGATAGATAGATGATAGATAGATAGATAGATAGATAGATATATTAGGGTTTTTTTAGATAGGGTGCATGCACTGGTTGGAGAGACAGAGACAAAAATCAAGAAATTACCCTCTGGGGTAATGGTCATGCCTCAATCTCTTCTCCATTCTCTTCTTAGGATTTTGGGCATGTGCACGTGTGTACCCGGCGTGAGTTTCAAGCCACTGGGTCCAGGACTCAAGCTGTTGTCGGCCATGTGGGAGTTCAGCCCCTTTAACCACTACACCACCTGCAGGCCCCGGCCAATTTATATGAATGGGTGCCTGTTTAATATGCCTACTGGGCAAATAGGTGCACAGAGAACCACCCCAGAGGACGGGTCCCACGCTGGGGGGAGCAGCCTTCCCTGCCCCTTGGCCCCATCCCACACACAACAGCAGGTTCACAGATGATATCCGTGTACAAATCTCAGGTTAGAATTTGCAATGACGGAACTGCAGATGTGGCATATCAAATCAACTGATCCAGAGATTCTAAATCTCTGGGGACCCACAGACAGACACCAAGGAAAAGGTAAATTGTCAGCACGTCCTGGTGTGTGTGGGGGACCACGGAGGAGCCAACCCTCAGAGTCCACACCTGTGAGTACTCTCTTGCACCGTGGTATTACAATGAGTACAATACAGTTGAATGATACTGTTGAAGATAACCATAAAAGAGGATATAACATATACTATGTCAGTATTTGAACATCCATTTTAAAAACCTATTTCAAGGGGCCTGCAAAGGTTAAGGTGTTAGACTCCCACTTGCCCGATGGCAGCTCAAGTCCTGAACCAGCAGCTTGCTTTCTCACTTGCCCTCTCCCTCTCCGGTCAAATTTTAATAATAATAATAACACATAAAGTTAAAAAAGTAATTCTTTTAAAAAAAAAAAAACACATCTTCTGAACTTCTCTTACGTCAAAAAGTATGACTTACTGCCAAGACCACCTCTCTGATGTTTTTCACATAGAGCGTCACGTAGTCATCGATGTAGGTCTGCAGGTCCCTGGGGTCTATAGCGTACCAGTTCGTCATCAGAGCTGCTTCGTTTTCATTATTGCCACTCCATATGATCACAGATGGATGAGGTTTCAGTCTTCTGATCTGAAATTGACGAACACTTAAAATAATTTTGAAATAGTAAATGTAAAAACCTCAGAGCTATAATTATTCATAAAATCACAGACATTGTGTTCTAGCATATAAACTCATTCCTGCCGGAGAAGTTAGAAAATTGCTAGTAACGTTAGGTGGGAAAAAAACATTTTTTTTTTAATGGAGAGTTTTTTGATATAGGGCGCGTGCACTAGCCAGAAAGAGAGAGACGGAGAGACAGAAAGCGAGAAATCACCCCCCAGGGGGGATGGCCACACCACAGTCCCTTCTCCATTCCCCTCTCAGATCTTGGGCATGCATGCACACACGCCCAGCATGAGTTTAAGCCACCAGGTGTGGGACTCGAACCGCGGTTGACTACATGGGAATCCAGTGACATAGCCATTACGCTAACTGCTGGTCCTCGGAGAATAACATTTTAAGCAATCTCTGAGACTCTTTTTTTCTAGGCTTTATAAACACCAATAAGATAGGATTCCTCTTCTCTGCTGCATATAAACCAGAGGAAAAAAATAATCCATTTAGGGGGAAAAAAAAAAAAAGGTAAAACTTACTTGGAGAAATTTCCGAATTGCCACAAAAAGATTTCAAGAAATGCAGAAAGCAGGGGACAGTAGGTTACAGGGGTTGGTTCTCAAGAGCAAGTTGGACTTTTCGCATGAGGAAACAAACGGGGCCCACCTGTAGCCTACTGGTTAAGAAAGATCTGACAAGGCCATCCAGGATTCAAATCCCAGCCCTGGAGTCTTGAAAAACACACTAAGCACGTGTGCCAAGAATCCCAAAAGGATGGAAAAATGGAGACAGGAGTGCAGCCTAACCATGCCCCATGGGGGGGGCTTTCTCCCTCTCCCTCCCTGTCTCTGTCTCTCTCTGCTGAGCACACCTGGCAATTAAAGAGAAAGAAATGAGGCAGAGCGAACGCTCGCACTGACGGAGAGATGGAGGTTCCTATCCAGTCTCCAAGGAGAGCAGGAAGCCAGGAGAGCCAGAGGGGGTATTACACAGGCAGCGAATCCTCAAGGTCCCCCAGAAGTAGGAGACGGACACGGGACACTAAAGGAAAACAGTAAGGGCAACCAAGAGCCTCTCCCGGGACGGCCATCGACGCCCAGCCAAAGGCATCGGCGGAGGTTAAGTCACAAATATATCTAAATACAGCAGGGGGAGTTGGGGTGCCTCCCTGAAAACCCTGCCACCTCAAGGCCGCCTCACAGACCTCAAGGACCAGCCCCGCTTACAGGGGCCCCAGTTCTGTTGGCACTAGACAGACTCCTCAGGGCCTTCCGACAGACGGGGCCAGGCCCGGCTAAGGAGGGTAAACCACAGAGTCAGAGCTCAAGGGAAAGCTCCCGCAGATGTGTTGGCACGTGACCCCCATGATATCTAGACCAACTCTGCAAGGAACAATGACAGCCACGCTCCCACCAATGCCCACTGAGGTCTCCGTTCAAGAAGCTCAGAAACTCAGACACATGAAACAGGAGCTGTGTGGTGTGGCAGGTGCCCGTTTCATCCCCAAATCGACGTCTCGCGTTCTTCTAGGGCAGCCTTGGGAACGGGATTTCTCTGGCCTCTGTATGTGCTCGGGAACGTGGAGGCTGCTGTCGAGGGCGCTGGCCTGTTTGCAGAGCTGCTGATGAAACTCAGATCCTAACCCCAACAAGACAAAAAGCTGCGGCCCTCACGCCGTGGCACACGCTCCACGAGCTGCCCAGGGCCTGCACTGTGCACAGCGGCAGGTGGCCCTGGGGCTCGGTTCCCAGGCCAGCCAGGCCAGCTGTGCCTGCTGGATCGCGAAGCACATGGGCCTGTGACCCCCACTGGCGGGAAGGTGGGGGCAGTTCCCAGCATGAGGCCACGTTGAGGGTGCTTGTCTCTCTCCCCCTCTCAAGAAATAAAGAAACTTTGAAAAAGCCGACTTTGGGAGGACCCTGCTGCTGAACTTTGGGGACAAATAACCGAGGCCTGCTGGGAACAGAACTTCTGAAAGGCAACTCTATCTGGAAGGCTGTGTCCAAGGCCATTTTTGCCGGCTGTAAGCGGGGTCTCAGGAACCAAAGGGAACACAGCTCTTCTTAAAACTGAAGATGTTTATGCCCGAGACGAAACAGGATTCCATTTAGGCAAGAGGTGTGCTTATGTGAGCACAGCGAAACACGACACGGGGACTCCCGGTGGCAAGCAGATAAAACCAGAGTAAGGGGGGGTCACCCCTGCCCATGGAAACAGTGGCATCGCCTGAGCCAGATTCCAAAGCCACCTTCCTGCTAGGGCCACTGCACACAGAATCCGTGTGACGCTGTACCCTTAAGGATTTAAAATAATGAGAAGTAAATGAATAAAAAAGGATCTGTGCTGTACTTTTAAAAATTCATTAATTAATTAAAAAGCCAACTTTCAGTTTTATGGTAAGCTTTACTTGAAAATGTTAACAAACTGTATAAAACGGTTCTCTTATTTTTCGGTAGCACATAAAAGAATTAAAGGGACATAGATGTTATCTTTTAATTATTTGTATAAAAGAAACTTTGAAATAAAATTGTAATGCTTGCAAACTATGTCATTCTCATAAGCATTTTAAGTTATTCAGCCTCAGTCCTTAATCCGTTCCCTCCACAACTCATACAGCCAGGGAGTGGGAACCCCAAGAGGAGCGGGCCCGGGCCTCAGGAGATGACAGTCTCTGAGGGGTGCGAGACACTGAGAGACCATTACAAAGCATGTGTGTGTGTGTGTGTGTGCGCGCACCACAATGCATACACAAAAAGTGACCGAGTTCTGGAAAGATACAGGACGGTTTTCCCCAGAGAAAAGGTAAAGAGGGGTCACGGCAAGAGGGCCAGAGGAGAGCGAGGTGGTCCCCAGGGGGAGAGGAGGATGGGTGCAGGGCACAGAGGGCTGGGGGAGGGGGGCCAGGGACTGAGGGAGAGGCAGCACCCCGCAGGGAGCATCTTCAGCTTCACCCTGAACACAACAGGAAGCCTCCAGGGGTTTTCAGCAAGGGAAGAATTTAATTTGTACTTGCAAACCTTTCGTTTTAAACTGGACCACAGACAAAAAAAAAAAAAGTATGAGGGATCCACAGTGGCATAATGAGTACATCACTGCACTCCCATGTAGGCAACTGCAGTTCGAGGCGTGAACCTGGTGGTTTAAACCTCATGTTGGGCATGTGTGTGCGTGCGTGCCCAAGATCCCGAGAGAATGGAGGAGAAGGGATTACGGTGTGGCCATCCCCCCAGGGGTTTTTTCGCTTTCTGTCTCTTTCTGTCTCTCCACCGAGCATGCGCCCTATAGCAAAAACCTCTCAAAAAAAAAAAAAAAAAATGTAGGGCTGGCAGGTGGCATGGTGGTTAAGGGTGCTGGACTCCCACATGGCTGACCTTGGTTCAAGTCCCGGACCTGGCAGCTTGCCTTCTCACTTTCTCTCTCTGTGATCAAATTAAAATAAATATATCAGTGAATGAATAAAGTTCAATAAAATAATTTTTTTTAAATGTATGTTATCAAGTCCCATAAACGCCAAGTAGCTGAAAGAAAATGAATAGAACCCTTTACCTCCTTTTCCACTCAGCATCCACCAGCACCTTTTTGAGAGAGAGAGAGAGATGCCCCGAGCACCATCACAGCACACAGCATGGGATTTCCCATCCAGAATACACCGCATAGTGGCTTCATCATGCTATCGTCAGTCCCTTTCCATTTCTAGTTTCATATACATATATACACCCCTATTTCTCACCCTCTGCCATTCCCCACCCTCCTCCTACACTATCTGAGGTGTCTACAGTTGTTTTCCATTCCCTTTTTGCCCCTCATTTTATTGATCCACAACATTTCTTTTTTTTTTTTTTTTTTTTTTTTTGAGAGAGAGAGAGAGATTTTTACTATAGGGTACATGCACTCTCCAGAAAGACAGAGACAGACAGAGAGACAGAAAGTGAGAAATCACCCCCCCAGGGGGGATGGCCACACCGCAATCCCTTCTCTTCCATTCTCCTCTCGGGATCTTGGGCACTCATGCACATGTGCCTGGCACAAGTTTGAAGTCACCGGGTCTGGGACTCAAATCGTATTGACCTCATGGGAATCCAGTGATGTAACCATTACGCCATCTGCTGATCCCAGGGAAATAGTTCTTTAACTTCTGTCTTTTGCTTCACCGTGAGTCTTACAGAACCTAACCTTTGACCTCCCTTGCAGTAGAGGGGAGCCTGAGGCTTAACTGATGTGAGTTAACAGTAACCTTGCGGGTCTCTGCAGATGGCTGACTGTGGCGACATTGGGAGGGGGAGATGCCACCAAGCCCGCCACATGATGAAGACTTTATCAGCTCAAGCATGGCGAAGCCACACCTAGCTGCTGAACCAGGACCCAAGAGTTGTCCTGACCGACTCCATTTGCTTCTGCTGCCTTGTTAACCACCGCTTATCTTTAAGCCCCTTATCGAGAATGGAAACTGGACATTCCGCCCTGCCCTGTGTGCCCAGAAGGGAAACCGCCCCCACGCAGGGATCACTTCAGTGCTGTCAGGTCCTGTAATCCTGCCAAAGACGATGGCCAGACCCCCTGTGCATTCTACCCTGAGACAGGGAGTAGCTCACCCCGTTTTCAGACACCCTCTTCCCCTGGTAGGTCTTGCATTCTGCCCAGTACCGCGGAGATAGTATGGACTCAGTTCACACCCTCCCCGGTGCTGGCCTCACTGAGTAAGTTCTTTCCTTATTCACCAAGTCTCATGTCTTCATGCGGGTGGCATGAACCGGATTTCAGATCCCCCAGATGAGCAGCCCTGCACCCTGGCATCATATCCGGCCTGAGGCAGCACTCCTCCATTCAAGAAGAAACCGACTCTTCGTTCTCTGAACGTGCCCATTAGAGTCCAGCAGACAGGTGGGCGTGAAAAACGCCTGGGAGAGTCAGGAGCAGTCCACACGGCAGCTGTGCCTGAAGTAGGGAGACGGAGCCGCCAACCGTTCCCCTCTGTGACACTGGGAGTGACTCCCTCTGCCTGCACGGTCTGCACACTCGAGGAAGTGGGGATCGACCCCTCGGCCTGGCGGTCATTTCTATAGTTGGTGCACACTCCCGTGAGCATCCCAGCAGAGTTCTGCCAGGGCTCCTCTGCACACGCTGGGCCCTAAGCCGTATTTTGGGAGCACATGACTCGGAGTGTCCTCACCTTGCCAAGAATGCCACTCTGCTGCCACATGAGAATCCACACCAGGGACCAGCAGTTAGCATAATGGCTATGTCGCTGGACTCCCATGTAGTCGACCGTGGTTCAAGTCCCGAACCCTGTGGCTTAAACTCACACCAGGTGTGTGTGCATACGTGCCTAGGATCCCAAGAGGAGAATGGAGGAGAAGGGATTGTGGTGTGGCCATCCCCCTGGGGGGTGATTTCTTGCTTTCTATCTCTCTGTCTCTCTTTGTCTGTCTGGAGAGCACATGCGCCCTATAGCAAAAACCTCTTGAAAAAAAGAAAAATAAAAAGAGAATCCACACCAAACCCCTCAGCTCTGCCAGAGGCTAATGTCAAACCACCGTGTCTTAAAGCACACTCCCCCCACAGACTTTGCTGTGAGGAAAAGATAGTCACCCCACAGCTGACACGTCTCAGGTCTGTGGCTGAATGATCAGTGGACGATAATATAACTGACGGTAATAATGTATTACTGTTATTTTTTAAAAAGATACTCCAGGATTACCTAGTATATGTCTTGTCCTAGACCCGGAATCAGCCACTTATCTAAGAAGCTGCTCCCGTAAAGGGGAAGATTATTTCAGTACGAGGATACTCAGTACACCAGCTTCACCGTTGCTTCTAGGCCTTTCAGTGGGCAGAAATAGTGTCTAACCACTTGCTTGCATCTATAGACGTATAAAAATAAATAGGAGTGTACATGTGGAATGGAAAAGAGGTCAAGGTGTTTAGAATCACTTTAAATTTCTGTCCTGAGCGATTCCTGCCATTCTAAGATGTGGAAAGCGGCAGGAGAGGCCAGGCTGGGCTTGGAAGGTAAGTATGCTTTTATCTGAGACGCCTGCTAAACCTCCGAGCAGTGGCACCATGCCATAGGTGGACACTGAGAAATCCAGCAAGACGTCGGGACTGGGGATGAAGCTGGGTCATCAGCAAACAGGTGGGACTGGAGCCACGGCTGGGCACAATCGTCCAGAGATGGTCCTGGCGGTGTGGCTCCCCAGCCGTGTGGCTCCCCAGCCGTGTGGTTCCCTGGCCGCGTAGTTACCCGGCCGCGTGGTTATCCAGCCCGCGTGGATAACCCGGCCGTGTGGATTACCCGGCTGTGGTTCCTGGCTGTGTGGTTACCGGCCGCGTGGTTACCCAGCCGTGTGGATTACCTGGCCGTGTGGTTACCTGGCCGGGTTACCTGGCCATATGAATTACCTGGCTGTATACATTTTCATGGGATTTAGGAAACAACAAAAATCAACAAGGAGAAAGTTTATAAAAGGCCAACTGTAAGAGAACATCTGCACTTTCTTCCTCTCGGAAGGGTGGCACATACCTGGTGAGCAACTTCCGCGCTCACTGACTCCAGGAAGCCGGGATCCGTTGGGTAAAGGGCACAGGCAAACATAAAATCCTGCCACACCTATCGAAGCAAATAAAAGGTGATAAAGCACTTACGCAAGTTTTATTACTATGCAGGGAAAGAAAGTCTTCCCTCTGGAGGCCAGCAGGTGGCAGGGTGGTTACGATGTCATACTCCCACCTGGCCAATGCAGTCTACCCGGTGGTTTGAAAAGCATGCCAGGGGGACCAGCAGTTAGCGTAATGGCTATGTCGCTGGACTCCCACGTAGTCGACCGCGGTTCGAGTCCCGGACCCGGCGGCTTAAACTCACGCCGGGCGCGTGTGCGTGCGTGCCCAAGATCCCGAGAGGAGAGTGGAGGAGAAGGGATTGCGGCGTGGCCATCCCCTCTGGGGGGTGATTTCCTGCTTTCTATCTCTCTGTCTCTCTCTGTCTGTCTGGCGAGCGCACGCGCCCTATAGCAAAAACCTCTCCAAAAAAAAAAAAAAAAAAAAAAAAAAGCATGCCAGGCACACGTGCATGCATGCCCAAAGTCCCAGGAGGAGAATGGAGGAGAAGGGATTGCTGCATGGCCATCCCCTGCCCCAGGAAGGGTAATTTCCCACTTGCCCTCTGTCTCTCTGAGGCGAGTACTCACAACCTATGGCAAAACAAACAAACAAACAAACACCTTAAAAAAAAAAAGTCTTCCCTCTGAAGCTTGGGGATTACACTGCACAAGTGGAAAACCAAGTTAACCTGATGCTGGCGGTCAGCTGGGCGGCAATGCATGAAGGCCCGGAGAAAATGCTACAGACCTGGAACTTCGCAGAATTGCACAAAACTGCAGGAAACATGCAGAGAGATGCTACGTATGTATAAAAGAAAGGGGGGAAAAGGGAATTCACAAAGGAAATAGTGAATATGCTGAAGGGAACGACAAGAAGCTTCTCTCCCATGGCCCCCCTAATTCCTTACCAGCCAGGCGGTATTGAGAGTTGTGCCAAACTGTTAAGAATTCTGCCTTGGGGGACCAGCAAGTGGCATGGTGGCTAAGGGCACTGGACTCTCATATGGCCAACCACGGTTTGAGTCCTGGATTTGGCAGCTTGTTTTCTCACTTTCCCTCTCCTCTCTCTCTCTCACTCTCCCTCTCTGGTCAAATAAAAATTAATTAATTAATTAAGTTAAATATAATAAGTCTTTTTTTTAAAAAAAAAAAAGAATCCTGCTTCATTGATAAAGGAATCACTTTCTATGGCCAAAGGCCCACCTCGTGCTCATCTTAGAGACCACACTATGGGTGCCGCTCCCTCGGGAGCCTGCACACCAGGAGGTCAGGAGCGCAGCCCAGAAGCAGCCCGCCTGAGTCACCCCGGATTCCACCAAATGGGCCGTGTGGGTTTGGGCAAGTTACGTAACCTCTCCGGTGTCGGCTTCCTTACCTGTCGATGAGGAAGGGCACAAAGATAACCTACACTAATACGCGCAGAACACGGACGTGGCTGGGTACGATGACGTCCGGGACCTCGCCATCGTTCTCACGACACCACTTTAGAATCATCGTAATTCCTATTCTTCTGTGGTGCTCCTCCTACTTTAGACCTGTGACATTAGAACTAAAAGAATGTACTTCCTGAGCTAGCAGGTGGCAAGTTCAAGTCCCAAACACAGCAGCATGGAAAACAAGCCACACATGTGTAGGTGCCTGCCCAAACTCCCAAGAGAAGAAGGGACTGCAGTGTGGCCATCCCCCATGGGGAGTGGTGATTACTCACTCCCTCACTCTCTCTCTCTCTGTCTCTTTCTGGCGAGTTCACGTACCTTATAGCAAACTAAAAATATATATACTTCCGGGACCAGCAGATGGCATAATGGTTACATTGCTGGACTCCCATGTAGTCTACTGCATTTTAAGTCCTGGACCCAGTGGCTTAAAACTCATGCCAGGTATGTGTGCGTGCATGCCCAAAATCCCAAGAGGAGAAGGGATTGCGGCGTGACCATCCCCCTGGGGGGGTGATTTCTCGCTTTCTGTCTCTATCTCTCTATAGCAAAAATCTCTCTAAAAAAATAATAGTAAATATATACATATATTTCCTTTGCTTAATCTGCACCATTACAAAATAGGTTGAGAGTTCTTTTTTTTAAATAATTATTTATTTTATTTTATTTATTCATTTATTTTTATGTTTTAGTTTGACCAGAGAGAGCCAGAGTGTGAGAGTGAGACAGAGAGGAAGTGAGAAAGCAAGCCACCAGATTCAGGACTTGAACCCTGGTTGGCCATGTGGGAGTGTCCAGCGCCTTAACCACCATGCCACCTGCTGGTCCCAGGTTGAGAGTTCTTAACATTAAGTACACTTTTTTCATTTTATTTTTCTTCTCTCTAGGTTATGCTAGAACTTCTTAAATTTTTTATTTTTTTAGAATTTTTAAACTTTCTTTCTTCCTTCCTACCTTCCTTCCTTCTTTCCTTCCCTTCTTTCTTTCTTCTTTCTTTCTTTTTAATTTAACCAGAGAAGGACAGAATGAGAGGGAGAGAGGAAAGAGAGGGAAAATGAGAAAACAAGCTGCCAGGTCTAGGACTTGAACCGTGGTCGGCCATGTGGGAGTCCAGTGCCCTTAACCACCATGAACTGCCAATCCAAAAATGTTATTTTCTCTTTTATGTATACCTATATATTAGACAGAAGATTACAAAGAAAATGTAGACAGATATAATTAGATCTAACTAACATATAGAATGTTTATAATCTGAAAATAATTTCATAATTATGATATTCACTATCAACTCCGGCTCAGGGCTTACAGGATGCTGCTCATTCCTTTAGCAAACACTGGAGCATCATTGCGGGCTAAGGAAAGCAGGAACCATGCCCCCCCCCCCCCCAGAACAGCAGAGGTCTCACTGAGGGTACAGATGCCTGCTGATATATAAAGTGCTGTCGGCTACTCACCATTATCCCAAGTTCATCACAGAGTTCATAGAACTCATCCTGCTCATAAATCCCTCCTCCCCAGACACGAAGAGCATTCATGTTAGCGTCCACGACAGACTGCAACAGGAGCCGTAACCTACAGAAGCAATTTCAAAAATAAATGCTAATTTGGAAACTTTGGAATACCAAAAGAAAACAAGTAGAAGCATATCCTGGCAAATAAACAGAAGTCAAATCTGTTAGAAAAATACACTTTGGGGGTTGCATGGGGGCACTCTGGGAGGCTGATCCACGCAGAAAAGTCCCAGGGTCGCATCCAGAGGACCCCGAGCACAGGGGGGCACATGTGTGCTGGTAATCTCGGGGTGACTAAGGTGGGGGGATTGCAATATCAGGACCTTGTTTGGAGGTGCCATCTCGCTGCCTCTCTCTGTCTTTTGTACTCATGGAAGATATAACTAAATAAACTTAAACATGGAAATCATGATAGTTTGGACATATGCTAATGAAACAAAATGACATAAAGTTAGGTATGCAGGGACTTCAAAAAGTTTGCAGAAAAATTGAGTTAAAGTACTAGTTTATTTTGGTGCAAAAGAATTTTTTTTCTTTGAAGAATTACTTATTTGGGGCCAGCAGGTGGTGTGTGGTTAAATGTGCTGGATTCCTATATGGCCAACCATGGTTTGAGTCCCAGAACTAGCAGTTTGCTTTCTGCTTTCCCTTTCTCTCTGTCTCTCTCTGGTTAAGTTCAAAATTAATAATAACAAATGGAAACAAATAATTCTCTAAAAAAATTACTTACTTAATTGTATTTGTTATTATTATTTTAAATTTGATCAACGAGAGAGAGAGAGAGAGAGAGAGAGAGAGAGAGAAAGTGGGAAAGCAAGCCACTGGGTCCAGGACTCGAACCGCAATCAACTATGTGGGAGTCCAGCGCCTCAACCACCATGCCACCTGCTGGCCTGAAGTGCAAAAGAAATTTTACAACCTATGCATAATTTTTTCTTTTCTTTTTAAGAATTGTTTTATTTAACTTTATTTATTTATTTATTTTAATTTGACCAGAGAGGGACAGAGTAAGAGAGAGAAGGAAAGTGAGAAACAAGCTGACAGGTTCGAGATTCAAACCGCAGATGACCATGTGGTTGTCCAGCACCCTTAACCACCATGCCACCTGCTGGCCCCATATGCATAATTTTTTCTTAATAGACTTTTTCCAAATCCCACCCACATTACCCTCAAGAAAACTGAGAAATACACAGCCAGCCTGAGGCATGTCCCCTCCTTCCCTCCCCAGAACACTGCCCAGGAATGAACTAGGAAGACAAAGACAGGCTGGCTGGCCTTCCGGCTCCGTGCACCCAGCACCAGCACCGGGCAGAGCCCAGGTGTGTGGAACAGCCCAAGAGCCGCAGCCTAACCAGCCAGGAGGGGACACACACTTAGGGAGAAATAAAAAATAAAAACCAAAAAACGAGGTGGAGCAAAATATCCTATGTCTCTGTCTGGAGAAGAATTTCATTTTCCACTGAAATCTAAAATAATGCACACTCTTTGAAGTAAAAGGAAATGACTGCAACTGTTGGCAAAATTAGAGTTTAGTTACTAACCACATTTATATTCTAAACATCAAATACCATATCAGTACCATGTTGATATATTTGTAAATAAGCTTAAATGTTACTTAAGCTAAATAATAAATAGGTTAACACTATATTTATTTTCACTGAACAAAACTTATTTTCACTAGCACAGAGAGCGGTTTACATACTCAATTTAAAAAATTTTATTTTTTTCTAAAGTTCTATTCTCAAACCCCCAGAAAATAAACTTAAAAAAAATTTTTTTCTAGATGTAAATTTTTTAGGATTTTAATTTTTTTAAAGATTTATTTATTTTACTTAACTTTGTTATTATTATTTATTTTTTCATTTTACTGCAGAGAGGCAGAGAGAAAGGGAAAGTAAGAAAGCAAGATGCCAGATCTGGGACTTGAACCACAGTCGGCTATGTGGGCGTCCAGCACCCCAACCACCATGCCACCTGCCATCCCCTAGGATTTTATTTTTAAATAAACCTTATGGTATATATTTAAGGTACAGAGCATGATGTTCTGGGATACGTCAGTCGAAGGGCTACTGTGGCGAAGCCAGTGAACACCGTCTTGCGTAGGTCCTCCAGTTGTGCTTTGTTTTTGTGGCAAGGGCAGCTAAACTCTGGGAGCACGGATCCCATAAACAGAGCGGTCTGATTAACCATAGGCTTCGGGGTGTACACGAGCGCTCTACACTTACCCGTCCTTCGTATCTGCCAACCTCATTTTCTCCTCCACCTCCCGACCCCCATGTCTGTTTTAGTTAGTTCGTTAAGTTAAAAGTAAAAAAAAAAAAAAAAAAAAAAAAGAAAAAACAAGTATCTGAGCATAAAAAGGTAAATATGGGTTTATTTTAAAACTATGCTGAAAAATATTTAAGGCATTCTTCAAAAACTGAAAAAAAACTCAATTTCATAATGTTTTTCCAGAAACTACCCAAAATGTAAACAGTCATTTTCTCATTTCTGCAGACACCATGGTTTGAATGTCATGTGTCCAAAATCCTCCTGCTAGAACTCAACACCCAATGTGGCAGTGCCGCGTGGGACCCAGCGGGGGGTGCTTGGACAAAGGGGCAGAGCCCTCACGAACAATCAGCATAGTCTCCGAGGAGGGGCCCAGTTCTCATTTAGTTTTGTCAAGAGAGAATTGATGTAAATGTTACCTGACTGCCTGCAGATCTTTCTCTCTGCCTCTGCCTGCCTCCCCTCCGCCACGCTGCGACATGGTTAGAACGGCTGGCCACATGCTAGCCGTGTGCCTTGGGACTGCCCAGCCACCAGACTTGTGAGTCAAATGAACCTCTTTTCTTTACAAGGTACCCAGTGCCAGGTGTTTGTGTTACAACAACACAATAGACTAAGACACCAGAATGGATACATAACCTCCAACTTGAGAGAATGGAGGGGAGTACATGATGTACAATTCCTGTCCACTCTCAGTTTCCATCATCTTAGAATTCTAATCTAGGGCCAGTAGGTGGTGTGGTGTGTAAGGCGCTGACTCCCACATGGCTGAGCATGGTTCAAATCCCAGACCTGGTGGCTTCTTTCTCACTTTCCTTCATTCTTTCACTCTCACTCTTGCTCTCTGTCTCTCTCTGGTGAGCACATGTGCTCTACGGCAAATTAAATAATAATAAGTAACATTAAATAAATGATTATTTAAAAAAATAATTCTATTCTACCTGCAGGTTCTTCTCCTGGGATTAGGAGAAGAAAAGGGAAACTGAGTAATTACGATGCTTTGTGGAATTGTAACTAAAGAGGGGACCGAGAAAGGCTATCACTTACAAGTCAGGAGTTACTCGGTCCTGGAAAGAATCTGCTGGGATCCAGTTCGAGCCTTTCAGAAATATGGGATATCCATTGATTTTGAAGTAGAAACTCAGACCCGGAGACCCTCTGATGGGCTCTTCTACGAGTTCCACTGTCCTGAAATAAACCTGCCATGGACAGAATTAAATACTCAACAACGAATTAAAAACAAGCAAAATAGATATTTTTAAAAGGGGCCACCTTTTTGACCAACTTATATCAACAGAATTAATGTTAATTTTCCTGCTTACTATGAAGCACTGGATGTGAAAATATAGTTTAGGAAAAATATATGTATATAATATATTGCCAGAATCTGTTCTCTCTCTTTTAAAAGAAAAACACAAAAATCATTCCAGAGTCAAGTACATTGTAGTCTTTCTCACAAAATAGGCTCTGTAATTATATCAAGAAATTTTTAACATAGCATTTCAAAATTTAAAAAACTGATGGTTTTTACAAAAAAATCATTAAGCTGATATATCTTTAATTGAAAAACACATTCTCATTTCAGTACTACTAACCTGAGCCAAAATATCTGTGTTAGAATCAAAGAAATACAGCCAAGGTAATTCATAATTTAATTACTTCTTAATCTTCATAGCACATTACTACAAAACCACTTTGTTTCATAGGCAATTGAATCCTAACTAATTATCACATTAACCCTGACATTTGACGGCTCTAGGATCTCGACGGGACGAGGGCAGTGCACTGACTGGACGAAGAGGGGAAGAAACACGCTCCCGACTGTCACTGCTACCTGAGTGGACACTAGGACTGTCCCTGTGATGATCTAGCCAGCCTTCCCCACAGTTAGGCCTGACTACAAGACCCAAGGCAGAGAAGCTGTGACATTCTTATTAAACCCTTCATTCTCACTAGTTATAAACTGTGTCAAGGAATAAGTGGCATGGCTCACTACCAAAAAGCCTAACCTTCAAACAAAATTACACCTTTTCTCCAATTAAATAAACACCAAGAGGGCCAGCCCATCACAGAGTGGTTAAGTGCTACGCATCGGGGGCCAAATATCACACGGCACACAGAGGTTCAAAATCCTGGCCCAGCCCCAGCAGTTTGAAACACACACCAGGCACATGTGGGTGACCCAAATCCTGATGTGGTGGAGAAATGGAGGAAGAAAGATGGCAACATGACTATGCCCCACTGGGTTTGGGTTCTAGACCCAGCGGCCTGAAAATCACACCAGGTACACGTGTGTGCATGCCCAAGAACTGGGGAGGAGAATGGAGGAGAAGAGACTGGGGCGAGGTCATGCCCTCTAGGTGGTGATCTCTCACTTTCCCTCTCTGTCTGACTTCCAGTGAGCACATGCACCCTATGGCAAAAACCAGAAAGAAAGAAAAGAAAAGAAAAGAAAAGAAAAGAAAAGAAAAGAAAAGAAAAGAAAAGAAAAGAGAAAAGAAAAGAAAAAAAAGAAAAGAAAAGAAAAGAAAAGAAAAGAAAAGAAAAGAAAAGAAAAGAAAAGAAGAGAGAAGGAAGGAAGGAAGGAAGGAAGGAAGGAAGGAAGGAAGGGAGAAAGAAAGAGGAGTTGAAGGGTTTTTTTTTAGTATTATATATTTTTTGTTTTTATTTCTTTTCTGAAACTTTTTTATTTATTTTTATATACATTCAATCACATTGTTTAGTTCATGAAGTGAACATTTCAGTATGTGAACATTTCTCCCCAGTCCAGTTGATCAAAAAATATCTTCAACAGATAACACCACACCTCCCCATCCCGTCAATGCTCTGTCTCTGTATCCCTCCTCCAAATGTCCTTCCCAAGCCCCACTCTTCCACACACACCACATCTGGCATTCACACCCATCTCTTGTGTTTGTATATCTTTTAGTCAATCAGTTTCAATCATAGAGTGCAGACACTCGGTATATATTAAGTGGGGACATACAATGTCTCTCCTTCATAGCCTGGCTTGCTTCACTCAGCAGTAAATCTTCCATATTCTTCCACTTTCTGTCAAAAGCCAGGGTTTTGTTGGTTTTTATGGCTGAATAGTATTCTATAGACTATATGTGCCACAGTTTTTCAATCCATTCATCCGTACAGGGGCATTTGGGTTGGTTCCAATGTCTTAGCACTATTGTGAATAGTGCCGCAATAAACATCGATGTGCAAGCACTTTCCAGTAAAGAATTCTTCTGTCCTTTGGGTAGATACCGAGGAGTGAGATTGCTGGATCATATGGTAGTTCTATTTGTAGATTTTTGAGGACTCTCCAAATTGTTCTCCACAATGGCTGGACCAATTTACATTCCCACCAGCAGTATAAAAGAGTTCCCCTTTCACCACACCCCCGCCAACACTTACCATTTTTTTTTTTTTTTTTTTTAATCTTAGACATTCTGACTGGGGTTAGGTGGTACCTCATTGTTGTTTTGATCTGCATTTCCCTTACAATGAGGGATGTTGAGCATTTTTTCATATGCCTTTTGGCTATTCATATGTCATCTTTAGAGAGTGTTTTTTTCAACTCCTTCTCCCATCTTTTAATAGGGTTGATCATCTTTTTTCAAACAGATTCTTTAGTTCTTTGTGTATTCTGGTTATCAGTCCCTTATCTGATGCATAATTTTTTTCAGAGGTTTTTGCTATAGGGCGCATGCGCTCGCCAGACAGACAGAGAGAGACATAGAGACAGAAAGCGAGAAATCACCCCCCAGGGGGGATGGTCACACCGCAATCCCTTCTCCTCCATTCTCCTCCCGGGATCTTGGGCACGCACGCACATGCGCCTGGTGTGAGTTTTAAACCACCGGGTCCGGGACGCGAACCGCAGTCGACTACGTAGGAGTCCAGCGACATAGCCATTATGCTAACTGCTCGTTCCCATCTGATGCATAATTTACAAAAATATTATCCCATTCTGAAGGCTGTCGATTCACACCAATTACTGTGTCTTTTGCCATGCAGAAACTTCTTAGTCTGATGTAATCCCACTTGTCTTTTTTGGGGAATTAATTCATTTACATTCATTCCCTGAGCATTGACACAGCATACAGAATGTGATTTCCCAGAATACACTGCTGATGGCTTAATCATACATGTTATCGTCAATAATTTTCCATTTCTAGTTTCATATATATATGTGTGTGTGTGTGTGTGTGTATTTTTTTTTTACCTCTATTTCTCACCCTCTGCCATTCCCTTCCCCACGCTTCTCCCACACTATCTCAGGTGTCTACAGTTGTTTTCCATTCCCTTTTTCCCCCACATTTTGTCGTTTCACAAAAAAAAAAATTGAGAGGTTTTTGCTATAGGGCATGTGTGCTGGCCAGAAAGACAGAGACAGACAGAGAGATAGAAAGCAAGAAATCACCCCCCGGGGGGTGGGGGGGGTGGCCATGCTGCAATCCCTTCTCTTCCATTCTCTTCTCAGGATCTTGGGCACGCACGCACACGTGCCTGGTGTAAGTTTAAGCCACCGGGTCCAGGGCTCAAACCATGGTCGACTACATGGGAGTCCAGCCCTTACACGAACTGCTGGTCCTGATTCACAAAATTTCTTAAATAATCTAACTACTTTCAATTGCAAGTTCAGCTGGTATATACATATCTGTGAATACATGTCTGACTTTAGGTCTAAAACTCTGAGTAGAAGAATGAATACACTATAAAATAGTACCTAGCTGATAGTATATAGATTACTATGGTCATTAAATAGGTATTTTTTAAATATATTTTTTAATTTCAAGAGAAGCAGTTTTAGCTTTAATAAATCAAAGAAATGCTAAGGAACTTTGCTTAAAACTTAAAGCCATGAAACAGTTTAGGATTCTGTTCGAATAGTAAGTACCTGAACCTATCAGCAGCTCAAGACAGGACAAAAATCCTTAAAATCAGAAAACAAAGCTTAGAAGAAAATTAGCAATGTTTTAGTCAAGAGTCATAAAATGCTATCTCACCAGTTCAGTCTCATGTACTTAATCTATCTTCTGTTGTGGTTCGATCTTCCCGATTAAATTCTGGGATATAATATTCAACTCCAGACTTGTCCCTATGATTACGTTGGTCCTTTTCTTCCTTTTCTTCATTTTTGAATTCTTATTTCTGTGTGTTTGCATTTAATTTTCCATAGCACTCCCATGAGAACTACTTGGAGATCTGGTCTGGTGTTGGTAAATTCTTTCAGGTTTTGTTTATCTGAGAATGTTCTTGTCTTCTCTTCCCACATGAAGGATAATCTTGCTGGGTATAGTATTCTTGGTTGAAATTCCTTTTCCCTTAACACTTTGAATACATTTTCCCATTCTTTCCTCACTCACATTGTTTCTGATGAGAGGTCTGCTGTTAGCCTGATGGGATATCCTTTGTAGGTAACTTGCCGCTTCTCTCTTGCCAATCTTAGTATCTTGTCTTTGTCTGTGGTTTTGGTCAATCTGGCTATAATGTGTCTTGGAGAAGATCTTCTTGGGTTGATTCTATTTGGGGTCCTTTGTATTTCTTGGGACTGGATCTTTGAGTGCCTGTCTAGGTTTGGAAAGTTCTCTTGCAGGATTTCATGGAATAGATTATCAATGCCCTTATCAGTCTCTTTGTCTTCTGGAATACCAATTATCCAGATGTTTGGACATTTGATGGTATCTAGTTTTAATATTTAACATGGTAAATATTGGTTCATGTAACACCTATGAGAAAAAGCATGCTGGGATGCTCGGTAATTTGTGTGTGTGTGTAAAGCAGTTCTGAGACCCAAGAATGTGAGTTTCAATAATGCAGAAAAGAGAACTCATTTATTTCTTATAGTCTATTAATGTTACAGATTAAATATCCTTTACCCAAATATCTATGCACTATATTCTATTTGCCAGATGGTATGTGCATTCACCAGAGAGAGAGAGAGAGAAAGCGCCCCCCCCCCCCCATAGGGCATGTTCACACCACAATCCTTTCTCCCCCATTTCTCCATCCTGTTGGGATTTGGGGCACACACGCACATGTGCCCAGCATGTTGTGAGTCACCAAGGCTGGATTCAAACCTCAATCAGCCATGTGGGATCCAGCTCACCTACCTTCAAAGAAGAATTGTAAAGCTTGGTATTTCACTATGTATTGTTCCAAAGTGACCGCAGCTCTTTGCAAATAAGTTTGTATATAATTACCCTCATCTAAAACTATTCCAGGAAGAAAATATAACTCCAAAGAGAACCACCACACACAGCGGGGAGCAAAATCTGAGCTGATTTTTGGGTGTTGCCTTCGGATTACACAAGACTTCAAAGTCGAAATTAACTTTTCAAAATTGGCCTCTGCTGAGCTCCAGCTTCGTAATGAACATTCCATTGTGTCTAGGAAAGACTTTCTGCAGCTTTTTCACTGATGAGGTGAGATGAAAAAGAACGAATAAAATTTTTCCAAAGTTCTAAAAATATTGCACTCAAAGAAACATTTTCAAAAGAATAAATTCCACAACGTTCACAGAATGACTTCCAGGAAACAGAAATAAAATCTGGGATTAATTTCACTGATTTCTGTGATTTTCATGAGCTCCACACTGAATATTGGTCTTATGTGCAGCTTTTATCCTGGACTGTGGCAGAAGTTTTTAAAACGGTGATTCAGATGAGTAAGTATCTTCTGAGCTCACCAGCAGTCTTCCCAGAAATGCAAGAACAACATCTGTATTTTAGCTATACCACCTGCTATGGATCTATATGACCAAGTCACACGTTTTTTTAAGAAGAATTATTTTACTTCATTTTATTCATCATTATTGTTTTTTTCTAATCAGACCAAAGAGAGGGAAAGTGAGAAAGCAAGCCACCAGGAACAGGACTCCAACTGTGGTCAGCTACATGGGAGTCCAGTGCCCTAACCACCATGCCACTTGCCAGCCCAAGTCACACATTTGTTCTCTATATGGCTGCTTGCCTTCCTCTTTCTCTCTCTTGAATGAGACAGAGAGAAAGGGAGAGATTCCTTGACAGGGTCTTTATGCCACGATTCACCCAGTCCAACCTTCCCCCAGCCAGGACCACAGGCATGCACAGCTGCACCTGGGGCATTCAGGTCAACCCACATGCTCCACTTGAAACCCACTTCCTCTTCCACTCCTGTTCTGCGGTAGGTAAACTAAAACATCGCACAGAACAAGTCAAAGAATTAGCAAGCATGCCCTCAGCTCTTCCAGTTCAACGATCTTACTCCGTTATCCTTTGTTCTTTTAATCACTTCACAGCTCTCTTCTGAACCGTCTAAGGAGCAAAATACAAACCTGGTTAAAATGTTTTAACAAAGTTTTAACAGGATAAATGAAGGCTGGCATTGACCTGCTGGGTAAGGAGGCTGGACCCCACATGGCCGACCAGTGGCTTGAAATCCATTCCAGGTTCACGTGCGTGCATGCCCCAAATTTTGACAGGATGGAGAAATGGATGAGGAGGAATTGCAGCATGACCACACCCTACTGAGGGTGCTTTCTCCCTCTCCCTTTCTCTCTGTCTCTGTCTCTGTCTCTCTCTCTCAAGTACAAATACTCCTGGTAATGGGGGGAAAAATGAAAGCTAAATGAAATCACACCCTAAGACCTCTACACACTACAGGATTTTGTTCTTACTTCTTTTGGAACAGCATTAGGTTAGCTGCGACTGTGTGGGCAGTGGGCGCTGCTCTGCAACTGGGGTGCTAGTGAAAACCCACAGTTCAAATACTGCGTCGGCCTGAACCATGCTGGGGTGTGCACATGTGCCTGAGACCCTGACTGGTTGGACAGCTGGGAGGGGAGGGATCACAGCACGAGGAAACCCTGCGGAGGGTGCCCGCCTCTCTTCTTCTGTCTTTTCCTTCTTTTCTCTCTCTCTCTCACAAAAAAAAAAGATTAAAAAGAAGAAGAAGAAGAAGGAGGAGGAGGAGAGGAGGAGGAGGAGACCAGCCAGTGGCGCAGCAACATCACAGCACTCTGTGATGCTGAATCCACATGGGAAGGTCCAGGGTTCAGGTCCCAAGGCCTCCTGTGTATTTGCATCATATGCTGAGCCCGCCAAGGCTGGATGGGAGTGGCATGAAGACTCTGGTGGGGATGCTCCGCCACTTCCTTTCTCTGTCTTGTTCTCTCATAGAAGAGAGAAATACAGAAACTTCTAAAAAGTCATAAGGAGGGACCAGCAGATGGCGTAATGGCTATGTCACTGTACTCCCATGTAGTCGACCGCAGTTCAAGTCCCGGACCTGGTGGCTTAAACTCATGCCAGGCGCATGTGTGTGCGTGCCCAAGATCCCAAGGGGAGAATGGAGGAGAAGAGATTGCAGCGTGGTCATCCCCCCAGGGGATGATTTCTCGCTTTCTGTCTCTCTCTCTCTTTCTGGTGAGCGCATGCGCCCTATAGCAAAAGCTTCTCAAAAAAAAAAAAAAAAAAAAAAGAGAGAGAGAAAGAAAAGGACATAAGGAATTTAATCAAAAAACTGTATCATGAAATTCACAAATCTAGAGGGGCCAGCAGGTGGCATGGTGGTTAAGGGACTGGACTCCCATATAGTCAACCATGATTGGAGCCCGGACCTGGCGGGTCGAAAGATGCCAGGCACGGGTGCATGCATGCCCAAAATCCCAAGAGGAGAAGGCACTGCAGTGGTCATCCCACCCCAGGGGATGTGATTTCTCACTTTCCCTCCTCTTCTCTCTCTGTCTCTCTCCAGCGAGTGCATGCATCATGAGTCCTATGGCAAAAATAAATAAATAAATAAAAAATAAATAAATAAATAAATAAATCACACATCTAGAAGCAAATAAGGTATTGGATTGTCGAAAAAGTCGTGAGGCATTTTTGCATAGAATAGAGAAAGAGAAAAGTACATCATGACTTTCCCAACAACCCAACAGAAGGACACCAGAGGGCCCAGTGTCTGGCCCAAGCCTGACCTCAAACTGCAAAGCACTGCTCCAACATGGGAGGTTTCGTTAGCGTGTGTGCAAGCATGGTGAGCAGAAGGCCCAGAAAACGGTTTTCAGCCATGCCTCATGTCTCCAGTCCCTTGTAAAACACCACTTCCCAGCCAGCCTAGCAAGTCAGAGTCAGTCCATACTCTCGGGGACCAGCAGTTAGCGTAATGGCTATGTCGCTGGACTCCCACGTAGTCGACCGCGGTTCTCCCGGACCCGGTGGCTTAAACTCACGCCGGGCGCGTGTGCGTGCGTGCCCAAGATCCCGAGAGGAGAATGGAGGAGAAGGGATTGCGGCGTGGCCATCCCCCCTGGGGGGTGATTTCCTGCTTTCTATCTCTCTGTCTCTCTCTGTCTGTCTGGCGAGCGCACGCGCCCTATAGCAAAAACCTCTCCAAAAAAAAAAAAAAAAAAAAAAAAAAAAAAAAAAAAAAAAGAAATCCATACTCTCAGAGTAAAGGGATTTTGACCCTCAACTTAGAAATTCAGTCTTCAACCTCAGCGGACCCTCAAAGCTGTCTAACAGTCCTAACATGATGCCTAAGCCCTTTCTCGCCCGTTTTCTAGAACAACTGTCTCAAGTCTTCACTTACCTCAAATTTCCAACTTGCCCCTGATTCCCAAGAGCAAATAAATTATTTGGCCAGACTTTCTAAACTTGTTCCTATTAAAACTCCACTGAGAGAAGAGTGTTCAAGTCCCACAGAAAGAAAACATGGTCTCAGTGGCCCTAGAGGCCATGGAAATGGCCTCCCTCCTCAAGCTGCCCCCTTTCTCCTGCATTTGTTGCTTTATTTTTTACCCACATTTCTTTATTTTTGCCCCCATCACAGCCCCTCATCGCGAGCGAACTCACCCGCCGTGCGTGAGGTGCATGCATCCTCCCTGCCCTATCAGAGACCTCACCCTCTCAGCTGTCTCCCTTTCGAATCCTTTCCAGTCTTTCCCTCTGGGCAGACCCCCTTCCCATCAGGATTTTGCTGTTGTTACTTTTCACTGTCATAATGCTGTCCTTTTCTACGTTGAAACCATTCACACTTACAGAAAGCCGCAACAGCACTACAAAGAACTCCCGGATGCCCTTCATCCAGAGACCCCATCCGAGTTTTGATAATTGCCCAAATAACATCGTTTCTAACAAAAGGCCACATCCTACACCCAGTTGTCATGTCTCCACTGTCTCCTTCAATGTCGAAGAGTTCTACAGTCTTTCCTGGATATATTTTCAAGATGACAGTAGATTGAATACGTGTGAAGATTTTAGCAAAATGGAAACGGTGGGGTTATAAGAGATTCCTTTTTTTCCTACAAAGATCTACATTGCTATTTTAACAAGAAATATCATTTTTTAATTTAAAAAATCTTAAAATATTTACTCACCTTAGCTGATTTTTCAATCCTTAAGCCTCCACTCAGTTCAAAAAGGACAGTCATGTTGTACCCAGTCTGGTTTCCATGACCATGAGGCCACCAAGTTTCCACAGTAATGTTCTGTTAAGAAGTAAGATAAGAGGGAACCAGCAGTTAGCGTAATGGCTATGTCGCTGGTCTCCCATGTAGTTGACCGCGGTTCGCGTCCCGGACCCGGTGGCTTAAAACTCACGCCGGGCGCGTGTGCATGCGTGCCCAAGATCCCAAGAGGAGAATGGGGAGAAGGGATTACAGCGTGACCATCCCCCCTGGGGGGTGATTTCTCGCTTTCTGTCTCTATGTCTCCCTCTGTCTGGCGAGCGCACGTGCCCTATAGTGAAAACCTCTAAAAAAAAAAAAAAAGAAGAAGAAGTAAGATAAGTCAGTTTAAGTAATACGGCTTCTTTTCAGCAAATAATATGACTCAGAGCATTATATCAACTCATATAGTCAAGTATGGGAATTCTAGGTTCTGAAACTATAAATATCTACCTATATTATACCAAATCATAACAATCCATTGATATTTTAAAATCAATATTCTAGGAGTTTAGCATGAATTAATGTATAAACAGGAAGAGAAAAATAACTCTTCTGGGCCTGCAGGTGGCTTAATGGCTAAAGCACTGGATTCCCACATGACCAACTACGATTTGAATCCTGGACCTGGTGGCTTGCTTTCTCACTCCCCACCCGCCAACCTTCTCTGTCTCTCTCTGGTGAGCACATGTACCCTGTAGCAAATGAAAACATAATAAAAAATGATAAATAAATAAATAAGTCTTCAGGAAAAAGGAAAGAAAACCAGCTCTTCCTCTCTGACACTGGCATTTACACTTACTCTGTGTACTTAACACTTGAGATTGGACTTTGAAGTTGATTTTTTTCTAAGCCAGGAACTAGAAATCATTTTGAGATATTCATCTGAACAGTTACTGAATGTTCTTGCACTCTCCTTTTCACGTCACAATTATCAATCAGAGGAATAGAAAAAGGAGTAAGGGAAGGTAAAATCTACCCTACCTCTTTTATGAAAGATCCTGAGTTTGGAATTAGAATTCTGCATATAAAATAAGCACCAATATTCAAAACAAATGAGAGGTGAGGCCGGCAGGTGGTGTGGTGGTTAAGGTGCTGGGCTTTCACGTGGCTGACCACAGTTCAAGTCTTGGACCCGGTGGCTTGCTTTCTCATTTTCCCCTTCTCTCACTCTCTCTCTCTGTCTGTTTGGTCAAATTAAAAGATAAATAATAATAAAACATTAAATTAAATAGAGAAATATTAAAAAAAAATTAGAGGTACCAAAAGTAATCACTGCTATTTATGTCTCGAGTATATTTTGGATTTAGGGCATTGCAAATATTGCGCAAAAAAATAAAATATAATTCAGCTCTTAAGAAGAATATTTGCAAAATTAATCACATATTCTCAATTTTCTTTATTGCAAAATTTGGGGAAAGTATTCCTTAGCCTGTATTCACACAAAATATATGAGAGGTTAAAAATAAAAGAGAAGGGACCAGCAGGTGGCACGGTGGTTAAGGCGCTGGACACTCCCATATGGCCAACCACGGTTTGAGTCCCAGACCTGGTGGCTTGCTTTCTCACTCTCTCTCTTTCTCTGTCTCGCTCTGGTCAAATTTAAATAAAATAAATGAATGAATAAATAAAATTAAATAAATAATTCTTTATAAATAAATAAATAAATAAATGAGAAAATGTGGGACCAACATATGGTGTAATGGTTATGGTGCTGGACTCCCACATAGTCAATCGTGGTTCAAGTCCCGGACCTAGTAGCTTAAACCTCATGCCAGGCGCATGTGCATGCATGCCCAAGATCCCAAGAAGAGAAGGGAGAAGGGATTGTGATGTGGCCATCCCCCCAGGAGGTGATTTCTCATTTTCTGGCTCTCTGGCTCTCTCTGTGTCTCCAGCAAGTGCATATGCCTTATAGCAAAAATCTCTCTTGAAAACAAATAAATAAATAAAAATAAAGGAGAAATTTTTTTTTAAAAAAATGAAGAAAGGTTTTCTTTTTCTTATCAGTCCCTTTTTTCTACCATCTCTTTTCTTTTTTTTTTTAAATAATTATTTATTTTATTTATTCATTCATTTATTTCTTAATTTGACCAGAGAGAGACAGAGAGTGAGAGTGAGAGAGAGAGGAAGTGAGAAAGCCAGCCACCAGATTCAGGACTTGAACCCTGGTCAGCCATGTGGGAGTGTCCAGCGCCTTAACCACTATGCCACCTGCTGGTCCCCACTACCATCTCTTTTCAACAGGTATTGCTTTTCATCTGGTGCTTCTCAGGAAGTCATTTACCTTGTTAATTTTCACAAGTAGCTCAATAATCCTTTCCCCAGGTTGAAGGTCAAGGCTGTATGTGTGCTGCGTTTGCAACTTAGGAATAGCTACTGTTACGTGGCCACCAACTGGCTTCGAGCTGACAACATCAAAAGAAGTCTGTATTTCAATATTCCACTCTTGGGCACCATTATCTAAAACATAACAAGAAAAAGAATATATATATATATGTATATATATATATATATAT
The DNA here is from genome assembly GCA_026018925.1 of Tupaia tana. NCBI lineage: Eukaryota > Metazoa > Chordata > Mammalia > Scandentia > Tupaiidae > Tupaia > Tupaia tana. The sequence continues at coordinate 6,373,458 of JAKSZU010000017.1, read as the reverse complement.
TATATCTATATATATATAAAATCAGTTGGTTCCTGCTATACAAAAGACTGGCAAACTATTTATTAGAAATAAAGGTTTTTTTTTTTTTTTTAGAATTATTTTATTGGGGCTGTCAGTGGCATGGTAGTTAGGGCACTGGACTCCCACATGGCTGACCATGGTTTGAGTCCTGGACCTGGCAGCTTGCTTTCTCTCTCTCTCTCTCTCTCTCTCTCCCTGGTCAAACTGAATGATAATAATAATAAATAAAATTTAAAAATTCTTTTTATTTATTATTGTTATTTTTAAATTTGGCCAGAGAAAGAGGGTGGGGCAGAATGAGACAGCAAGCCGCCAGGCCTGGGACTGGAACCATGGTATGCCATGTGGGAGTACAGCACCTTAACCACCACACCACCTGCCAGCCCCATAAATAAAATTTTATTGGGACACAGCTGCTGTGTCTTCAATGCACACACAAAAATTCATATGTTGAAGCTCCTGTAAAGGGGGTTAAAATGAGTCATAAAAGTGGGCTGGTAAGCCAAGAGGACTGGCCTTGTAAGAAGAAAAAGGGCCAACTCCATAGCCTACTTGTTAAGGGAGTCAGATCCTACATGGTCAGTCACGGCTCATATCTGGGTCTGGAGACTAAAGCCATGCCAGTCTTAAGTGTTTGCACGCACAAAGTCCTAACAGGATGGTGAAGGGATTGCAGCATAGCCACGTTCCACCGGGGAGTGCTCTCCTTCCACGAGGTGCCCAAGTCTCCCTCTCTGTCTCTCTGTCTCTGGTGAGCACACATGCCCTCTGGCAATGAAAAAAAAAAAGAAGAAAAGAGAAGAAGAGGAGGACAAGGAGGAAGAGACAAATTTCTCTCTCTCTCTCTCCCCTGTGAGGACACAGCCAAAAGCAGCTGTCTGCCAGCCAGAAAGAGAACCCTCATCAGAAACCAAATCGACCAGCACTTGATCTTGGACTTCCCAGCCTCCAGAACTGTGAGAAATACATTTCTGCTATTTAAAACACCCTGTCAGTGGAACTTTGTTAGGACGGCCCGAGGGGACTGATGGACCCGCCACACTCCTTCATCTACCAAGGGCGGTGCTGGCCTTGCACCGTAACGCAGAGATCCCACGAGGTGCCCGAGTCTACACTATGTACTGCCCACCTTTTAACAGAAAGTGTTTGCTGACGCCTGCTCTAGAATACTTTCCCCCAAAGCCCAGTCCAGGGGTCAGCAGGTAGCATGGTGGTGAAGACTAGACGCCCACAGGCTTGACTAAGTTTCAGGTCCCAGACTTGGCAGCCTGAGACTCACACTGGGCGCACACGTGTTCATCCCCAAATCCCAAGAAGAGAAAGGAGAAGGAATTGTGGCATGGCCATCCTCCCTGGGGGGTGATTTCTCACTTTCCCTCTCTTTGTTTTTCTCTGGCAAGTGTATGAGTACTATGGCAAAAACCTTTGAAAAAAGAACCCTCTGCTTCACAACATCACCATCTCAACTTTGCTAGCCTTGGCTGTTACACAGTCCTTCTTTATATTGATCTGAAATCCACCTCCGTACCTTTCACCTAAACATTTCACTGGGCCTTCGACCACCTTCTGCCAACCAAAGCTAACTCCTTGCAACTTCCTGTCACTTCCTCCTTGGTCGGAGAAGCAGCTGTTAGTAACAGTCTCCGGCAGAAGACAAATAGTGCAGTCCCCCAAAGTCACTGCAAAATGCCCCAGTTTCTCTTGCTTTGAACATGGAAGTTTCTGGAGCACAACCTGTTAATTCCCTTGGGCACCACAACATGAAAAACAAGGGCTATGAATTAAAACCCGTCACAAAGGATGGTGGGCCTATCGTGTCACCACCACACGCTGCGCCCACACATCTGCCCTGCCTCTGGGAGTGGCTCCCTTCCTGTGGTAGCCCATGAAAATGTCAGTGTTTAGGTTCAGCAAGGATGACATCTTAAATAACCAGAAATTTTCCTGATAATGCTTGATCACTTCTTCTCACTAATTTAAGAATCTATGGTTTCTAGTTAAGGAGAGTTCCACCTTGTAAATTAAGGCTTTCTTCTAGAATACAGCTTCCTGTCCTATTTCTCCTAACATTACCATTTTCTTAAAAAATATACCTGTCATTTTTGCTATAGGGTTCACGTGCTCACTAGAGAGATGGAGAGACAGAGAGAGAGAGAGAGAAATCAACCCCCAGGGAGGATGGCCACGCTGCAATGCCTTCTCTTCTGTTCTGCTCTCGGGATTTTGGACATGCACACACATACCCCCAGCGTGATTCTCAGGCTGCCATTCTCAGGCGGTATGGCCATCCCCCTAGGAGGTGATTTCTCACTTTCTGTCTCTCTGTCTCTGTCTTTCTGGCAAGCACACGCGCCCTATAGCAAACATCTCTCAAAAAAAAAAAAAAAAGAATACAGGACATGGGAGGAGTCAGACGGCGGGACAGGGTAACCAAATGCTCTGCGAGGCCGACCCACAGGGGAAGGTTCTCAGTTTGCACCCGGAGACCTCCCTGAGTACCCAAGGCACACACGTGGCCGTGACCCAGGCTGGCTGTGGCTCAGGTGGGCGGCAGTGTGAGAGTGTGGGGAGTGCTCTTTCCCCAGAACTCCTTTCTCTCTTTCTCTTGGAAGGAAAACAACAACAACAACAACAACAAAACAACTTAAGAGCCTGCAGGTGGTATAGTGGTTAGGGCGCAAGACTCCCACATGGCCGACTGTGGTTTGAGTCCCAGACCTGGCAGCTTGCTTTCTCACTTTTCTGCTCTCTCTCTGTCTTTCTCTGATCAAATTAAAACAATAGTAATAATAATAAATAATTAAAAAAAAAACCTTAAAAAAGAATACAAGATGGCATTGGGAGGCTAAGGACTAGCAAAGAAATGGAAGCTCGGAGGCAGGGGACACTCAGGGCATCATGGGAGATCTACAGACACGGACAGAGTGCACCCACGAGATGAAAAAGACACTTCATCTCATTCGCGATTAGAAAGCGACTCAAAGACAGGTGCCTGGGTCAGCTCGGCCCTGCCAAGCTCCACGCAGTCCCCTTTCCGCCCACCCCTGCATCACTAATAGGAAATTAAAAGCTGCAACAGAAATGACAGAGCCAGCAGGTGGCATAGTGATTAAGGTGTTGAACTCTCATGTGGCCGACTGTGGTTCAAGTCCCAGACCCAGCAGCATAAAACTCATGCCAGGCATACATGCCCAAAATCCCAAGAGGAGAAAGGAGAAGGGACTATGGCATGGCCATTCCCCCTACGGAGTGATTTCTCTCTTTCTGCTTCTCTGTCTCTTTCTCTCACTGTCTCTCCAATGAGTGCATTTGTCCTGTTGCAAAATCTTTCAAAAAAACAGTAATAAAAGTAGGCTGAAGGGGATCAGCAGTTGGCGTAATGGCTACCTCGCTGGACCCCCATGTAACCAACCACAGTCTGAGTCCCGGACCTGGTGGCTTAAACTCACGCTGGGCATGTGTGCGTGCGTGCCCAAGATCCCAATGAAGGAGGAGGGATTGTGGCGCGGCCATTCCCCCAGGGGGTGATTTCTCACTTTCTGTCTCTCTGTCTCTCTCTGTCTTTCTGGAGAGCCCACGTACCCTATAGCAAAAACCTCTCCAAACAAAAAAAAAAAAAAAAAAGAGAGACTGAAATGCCCAAGCCACGGGAGGTGTAAATTCAAACAGAAGAGGGGCTAGTAGGTACCATGATGGTTAAGATGTTGTATTCCCATATGGTTGATCACAGTTCAAGTCCCAGTTGGGATGGTTTGAAAATCACAACAAACAAATACATATTTTTATAAAAAAAAATTCAAATAGAAGATATTTTCCTGGGCCAGCCCATGGCATAGTGGCTAAGGCAGTGGATCCCATATGGCTGACTGTGCAGTTCAGGTTGCAGGCCCAGTGGCTTGGAAAACATGACAGGCATGTGTGCATGGATCCCCGACATCCCAAAAGGAGGGAGAAATGGAAGAGAAGGGGTATTAGTGGGACCATGCCCCACAGGGGTTGCTTTCTCATTTCCCTCTCTCTCCTTCTCTCTCTCTGGTGAACCCATGTGGCCGACAGCAAATTTAAAAAAGGGGAAAAAAAATTTTCCTGTACTTCTCCTAGAACTATAGAACAGATGTGAACAGCTGCTTTTCCGAGGCTAACAGCTGCATTAGCCAAAGACACGGGCTGGCGTTAGTTACGACAGCTGTTTCCCCTCGCCGGTGGCTTGAGCACGGGCTGGGCACGTGTGCACGTGTGCCCTAAATCCTGAAAGTAGGCGGAGATGGAGAAGGGACTGCAGCATGCCCCACGGGTGGCGATGTCTCACTTCTCTCTCCTCTGTCTGATTCTCTGGCAAGCACAATGCCTTCTGGGAAATGTTTTTAACAAGTCCAACCTGGTGAGTAAGTCTTCTCACAGACACAGCACTTAGCTCAGGAAACTTCGGCGCTACTCTTTAAGCTCCTTTCTTTTTTTTTTCCCCCCATGAAACATGCTAAAAAGTACCTCCTACCTGCCTGCTTCATTCACAATGTTCATTTTTGTGACAAATGAGTTTGTATCTACTGGGTCATCAGGAAAGTCTTGATGCATTTTTGCATAGAAAAATGTCATGAGTCTCTCAATGACCCAGTATTTTTCACTTTCAAAAATTAAATGTGCCACAAAGCTTTAAAAAATCTAAGTCTTTGAAAAATACACCTATGGGTCAAATTATAAACCAAATTTTTTTAACAAGGAGGAGACTAAAAATGAAAGAAAGAAAAAGAAATCACATCTCTTAACTTACCGTAGACTGGGGAAAATGTGAAGTAATTCAGATGACAAATATTATAGGCTTCGATTCGAACATCTTTCCAGATCCCCTGGGTGGGAAAGGAAGGCCCCCAGTCCCAACTAAAGGAACACTGCGCCTGTCATTTCAAGAGGAACAAAGATATGTTCTGATAACCGCGACATTTAAACACGAGCAAACACAAGTCCCTTAAATCATCGCATGCACGTATGTCACTTTGCCAGAGCTAGAGTTACAAAGAATCTCGGGCGGGGTGGCTTCAACGACAGGAGCGGATGTTCTGTTTCAGAGGCCGGAAGTCCCAGACGAAGGTGCCAGGTTCGCCCTCCCCTGAGCCCACTCCTTGGCGCACAGGTGGTCGCCCTCTCTGTGTCCGCCGCCTTTTTCTGTCCCTGAGCACCCTGTCTCACTGTTGGCTAGATTTCCTCCTATGAGGACACCAGTTGCACTGGATGAAGGTCCACCCTGATAGACGACCTTTTATCAAACACAGCACCTTCCGAGCTACCGGGGCTTAGGACCTCAACACAGGAATTTGGGGGGCACGACTCCACCACACACAGCCTCTACGACGGCCAGCTGTCACTTCTGCTACTCCTCCCCGTGTAAACCCCTCTCCAGAAGTGTGGCTGGACGAGAACCAGCTACAGAAGATAGTGGGGTGTCGTCCTGCGTCCTGAAGCAACCTCGGGACGGAAACCTAGGCAGATCACCACTCCACCAAAATCCAGCTGATCTTTTGGTTCTTATTTCACATTTTCAAATCCCACTAAGGGGTCGGGAAAGAGACCCCTGATTTATGAAATGCCACTGAAGTTGTCAAACCAGCCTTATCAATGCCAGCACACCCCATCCTGAGCCAAAGCCCCAGCCACTCAGGGCGTCATTACCTTGCGGACAAAGTTGACGTGGCACTCCCCATTCTGCACCGTGGGCGGGCAGTTCGGGGGCACCTGGTAGCGAGAGTGTGCTCGGCTCTGCCCTGCCGCGTACCGCACTGCAGAGCGGAATCGCAGCTCCAGTGAGTTCAAGTCTCTGACCAGGTCGGTAACATCGAAGCTCTGGATTAAAATGAGAGAACAGACCCACGATGTGGAAACAGTCTTGTGTGCAAAGTTCTGATACGGGCAGAACGTGGGGAAGCTGCATAAAGTAATTCAAGTCTTCAGGCTTATCCTCCTTCCAGGAAGGAGCCCTTCTCTGGAACAGGACCCCTGCACTGCACACAAGAGCATACAACCAAGCTATTCTCCAGCCCCTGTGCAACAGCTCGCGTCTGCCTTCTGCTTTTACTGACAGAACGATGGCCCCAGGGAAGCAGAACTGAGAATATCTTTAGTGTCAGAATGTCTGCTCCGGGGCTCTCTCCCCGTGGCCTTGGACACCGAGGGTTTCCTAGACGCCTCTGGACAACCCGACTCTCCGGCATGAGTGGCATGCATTTCCAAGTCATAAGTTATTTTTGTTTCTGAAAAGTCTACCGTTGAAAGAGAAGGGCGATCCGGACATGATCTCTTACTGTAATTTTTCCAGAGAGAAAATCGTTCTTTTAAAGTCATTTGTTAACATTTTCCATGGAACTGTAGATCACTAAACAACACACAGGGGAATAGCATTTGGTGACCACTTCCATGTGCCCAGGGCTTGCCAACCACTTGACATAATCAGCTAATTAAATCCCCACATAACCCTGGGGGGGTAGTGCTTCTATTATTCTACCAATGTGGCGACTGAGAATTACAGGGACTTACTCAGTGCTTCAAAGAGCCTGGCGATGTCAAATAGCCAACTCTCATTTATCTTTCTCACTCGTAAAAACAATTGTGGCAAGCACGCACGAATTGCTCTTAACTTACTAGTATACTCACTCACGTACTCACATAGCTGTGGAACATGTTGTCTGTTTTCCCAATAATGACATTGTTGAGTAGGATTTCTGTAACTGTGTCAACTCCCTCAAAAACCAGATTTACTTTTTGCCATTTACTAACAAAAGAAAAGAATTTAAAAACAAGACAAATAAAACATTAACTTAGACTAAGTATATTTTTTTACTTGTTAAGAACTAAAGGAATAATTATTTCACAGAAAATAAGTATCCTTAACAGGCAGCCGGCAGTGACATACGTAGAAGTATGAGTGTAATACATGTCTATGTTCTTCGAGTGGCCCTGTTTATCTTTCTCCATAATAAAGCAAGGACCATAAAATTAAGAGTGCAACCTATAATTTCTAAATCCACGGATTTTCTTTTCCAGTTATTCACAAAGTTTTTAGGGGAACTAAGTTAGATAGTAGATATAAAAATCCTCATAAAAAAATTATATACTTATTGACACTATCTAAGAGAACACATTAACCAGCTAGCATATCACTCGTAGATACTACGATCAATGACATTAGACACAAAGACGATAGTATCTTTGGGACCAGCGGATGGCGTGATGGTTAAGGTGCTGGACACTCCCACATGGCCTACCAGGGTTCAAGTCCTGAATCTGGTGGCTTGCTTTCTCACTTCCTCTCTCTCTCACTCTCACCCTCTGTCTCTCTCTGGTCAAATTAAAAAAATAAATGAATGAATAAATAAAAAATAAAATAAATAATTATAAAAAAAAAAAAAAAAAAAAAAAAAAAAGACGATAGTATCTTTGAGCAAATATGAATTATGTGGTCAGCTCTGCTAAGCCTTATGGGAAACTAACCGTCTGAATTCCAGGCGTCTGCAATCCGGTTGGCATTGAAGCCCAAATCACAGAACACAGAAACTTGTGGTCTAAGTGGTATGGGAGCACTTGTCAGACAACTGCAGGTGCTATCGGAGTTTATCTCAGAACAAAAACATCAAGAATGCAGCGAGAACTCAGAGGAGAATAAATCAGATGCAGTATTATCCATACATAAAATACCATTCAGCGGTAAAAAGAGGGACGGCGTGCCGATGCAAGCTACGGCGTGGATGAGCTTTGAAACGGCTATGCCAAGGGGAAGACGCCAGGCACGAAGGCCCACACGCTAGATGATCAGAACTCTGTGTGGTTTCTGGAGCCAGCAGACCTGGACAGTCAATGAGTGGTGTTAGTGGTGTGAGTGGTGCCTCAGGCCCAGACAGGGCCTACTAATGGGTCTGGCTTTCTCTTGGGGTGAGAAAAGCATTTGGTGAATGACCGTAGGGATGGCGGCACAACTCCGTGAGCATACCAGACACCCTGAATTTCAGACTGTAATGACTTTAGTGTGTGGTATGCAAATTATAGCTTGATAACTGTGCTATTTAAAAACAAAATAGGTAGAGGGGCTGGCAGGTGGCGTGCTGGTTAGGATGCCGGACTCCCATGTGGCTGACCAAGGGTCAAGTCCTGAACCTGGCAGCTTGCTTTCTCTTTTTTTTTCTCTCTCTCTGTGATGCGTGTGCATGCCCTATAGCAAATTTAAAAATAACAATAATAAGGACCAGCAGGTGGCACGCTGGTTATGTCTTTGGACTCTAAGATGGCTGACCATGGTTTGAATCCTGGACCTGGCGGCTTGAAAATCCTGCTGGACGCACATGCATATGTGCCCAAAATCCCGAGAGGAGAATGGAGGAAAAGGGTGGTGTGGCCGTCCCCCCAGGGGGTGATTTCTCACTCTCCCTCTTACTGTCTTGCTCTAGTGAGTGTATGCGGCCAGTGGCAAAAACCTTTAAAAAATAATAATAAATAAAGACAGTTTTCTGGCTGACAATCAGGAGCACTGTCCTTTTATACAAAAGTCATATATTCACTTTTCATAGTCCACAGCTTTAATCTGACTTAACTTTCTGATATGCAAAACAAGCTGAACAAAAGCTTATTATACAGAAAAAGAAGCGAAGTTCAGATAATAGACACACACACACATACCTAATATCAAAGGGGATTTTAAACTCTTTGCTATAGATCCAGTTATCCAAGGAGATCCATCTGTAGTTAACATCATTAAATCCATAGTAAGGATCCTGTTGGGACAAGGTAAACAATCATGGCTGATGGTTAAATATGCAAAAATAAATCAAAATATGAAAGAAATTATTAACAACAGCTATTTGTCACCTAAAATCAATGAACTTTGGCCTAGGAGGACATAGAGGTCAGATCATTAACACTGAAAAATGAGGGGGAAAGGACCAGCAGTTAGCGTAATGGCTATGTCGCTGGACTCCCATGTAGTCGACTGCAGTTCAAGTCCCGGACCGAGTGGCTTAAACTCACGCAGGGCGCATGTGCATCCATGCCCAAGATCCCGAGAGGAGAATGGAGGAGAAGGGATTGCGGTGTGGCCATCCCCCCGGGGGGGGGGGTGATTTCTCACTTTCTGTCTCTCTGTCTCTCTATCTTTCTGGTGAGCACACGCGCCCTATAGCAAAAACCTCTCCAAAAAAGGAGAAAAAAATGTGGGGGAACGTTCCAACACTTTCCTGCAGTGAAAGCATCCTGAAATACAAGTATATAGTTTCTTTTCTTTTTTTAGAAAGATTTTTTGCTATCAGGCACATGTGCGCCGGAGAGAGAGACAGAAAGTGAGAAATCATCCCCTGGGGGGATGGCCACACCGCAATCCCTTCCCTTCCATTCTCCTCTTGGGATTTTGGGCATGCATGCACATGCACCTGGCATGAGTTTTAAGCTGCCGGGTCCAGGACTCAAACCGTGGTCAACTATGTGAGAGTCCAGCGACGTAACCATTACGCCATCTGCTGGTCCCAAAATATGTAGTTTCAATATCAAAGAACGTGTGTGGAGACTTAAAACTGGCTCTCCTTGTCAAACCCATCACGGACCTGCAAGGCATGGGCAGGCGTGAAGCGGCGTCTCATTGCCCCGCAGGTCTCTGCTGATTGCTGCCACTGTCCCAGCTGGCCTGCAGGGGGACGCGGCCCTCCACTGCCCAAAGGCCTGCAAAGCTCCCATCCTTTGGGTTCATTTGGCATTGCCAGAGTTATTTGCCACTGAGCTTTACTAAGTGAGCACAGACAGGATCTCTACCGAGAACACACGGGCGGCACACTTACAGGCTTCGGGCTTCCTGTGCCACCCAGATCAGGCCAGCAAACTGTGCCCCAGGCTGACTGCGCCCCCCAGGCTGACTGCGCCCCCCCCCTCCCCCACCCCTCCCCACCGACTGCGCCCCCGGGCTGACTGCACCCCCCCTCCCCCCCCCACCTCTGACTGCGCCCCTGGGCTAACTGCGCCCCCAGGCTGACTACGCCCTCAGGCTGACAGCACCCACAGGCTAACTACACCCTCAGTCAGGCTGACTGCGCCCCCAGGCTGACTGCACCCCCAGGCTGACTGCGCCAACAGGCTGACAGCGCCCACAGGCTAACTACTGCGCCTCAGGCTGACTGCGCCCCCAGGCTGACTGTGCCCCCAGGCTGACTGCACCAACAGGTTGACCGCGCCCCCAGGCTGACTGCGCCCCCAGGCTGACTGCGCCAACAGGTTGACTGCGCCAACAGGCTGACTGCGCCAACAGGCTGACTGCGCCCCCGCTGACTACACCCCCAGGCTACGCCAACAGGCTGACTGCGCCAACAACAGGCTGACTACACCACCAGGCTGACTGCGCCAACAGGCTGACTGCGCCCCCAGGCTGACTACGCCAACAGGCTGACTGCGCCAACAGCCTGACCGTGCCAACAGGCTGACTGCAGCTCACTACGCCCCCAGGCCTGTTCCTGTGTGGCCAGGCTGAAGCTAACCGCGCAGACAGGTGCCCATAAATAACGTTCTAATGAAGCACAGCCACGCCTGCTCCCTTCCCTGTCACGAAGGCTGCTGCTACAGGCAAAGTAGACGTGACACAGAACGCAGGGGCCACAAAGTCCAAAACACAAGGGGACTTCTAAAAGCTCGTGAAAAACCTGGAATTAGGGCCAGGTAGGTGGCATAGTGGTTAAGGCGACTGGAACCCACATGGGCAATTCTGCGATCTGAGTCCCGGATCTGGTGGCTTGAAAAACATGCCAGGTATATGTGTGTGCATGCCCAAAATCCAGAGAGGAGAAGGGACTCTGGCGGGCATACCCTCCCTCCGCGAGGTGCTCGCTCTCACTCTCGCGCTCTCTCCCGTGAGTACGTGCCATATAGCAAATTCAAAAGAAAAATCATTTAAAAACCAAAAATTAAGTACAGATTTATTTTGGAAAAAAATTATTTTGAAATCCTGGCATAGTTTTTCCATAATACCCATTTCCCACAACTTTTTTTTTCTTTGAGATGTTTGTTGGCTATACCACATGTGCTCACCAGAGACAGAAAGTGAGAAATCTCCCCAGAGGTGTGGGGGGGATCGCAGGGTTGCAATCCCTTCTCCATTCTCTTCTAAGGATCCTGTGTGCACATGCTCCCAGCAGGAGTTTTAAGCTGCCGAGTCTAGGACTCGAACATCAGCCGGCCGCATCGGAGTCCAGCAACATGACCATGATGCCAGTCTCCAGATCCACTCCCACAGCCTTTCTGAGAACCTCTCACGTTCGGCGTCTAGCTCATCACTGAAACGTGTGCTGGCCCTGCCCTAGACAATGGGCCTCCAAGGTGTTCACTGAAGCGCCAAGACTCCCCGTCCGTAACCCTCCCCACGTCCCCCGTGTCCCTCAGGAGGCCGGCTCCCAGACAGGAAGCAGGAGAGTCGTAGATGAGGCTCTGCAGTTCGGGGTCGGAAGTGCAGGAACAAAGGGCTTCCTCCCCCGTCATGCCAGGGCCGGGCCCAGGGCTTATTTCCTTCGGGACTGGCACTCCAGACGGAGAAGCGAAGCCAGCTTTGCATCCCACAGAGGCAGGAGCTCCCTGACCACGTGCAGCCGGCAGTGACCAGCGGGCAGGTGCCCAGGGCACTGGTCTGTAAACCACGCCAACGCCCTGCCTCCAGGCATCAAGGTCCAGGTCGCATCTGTCCAAAACCGTCCTGATCGGAGAAGTGTCTCAGTAAGTGACCAAGGGAGGGAGTGGTCGCTGAGACTGAAGCACCACAGACAACCTCCAGGCTGGCCAAGGAAGGTGTGCACTGCTAACGGGGTGCACCGGGCTCAGCCAGCCGGCGCCCTTCTCTGCACCTGCCCCAGGGGGACTCGGCCTCACCAAGAAGCAGCGAGAAACTGATACTTAAGGACCGGGTTTGAAGGGGCGCCTCTTACTGGCCTGGCCACGCTCCCACCCACCTATTTATAACTGCACGGTGGCCCTCCTCCAGGGCGGTTAAAACTCCCATGAGACGGAAGGTGGGAGTGACTGAGCACAGACGGAGACATGCCAAGGCCAGGTGGCTGGGGACCTCTGGGCAGGGCCTGCCCTCCCCACCTCCCTGCTCCTTGGAAGAGTGGCACACGAAGGAGAGAGGGCAGTCTTCCAGATGTAAATAGCTTTTTTATACACAAATCAAATTTACAAGTTGAAGTTTTTCTTCCATTCGTAAGAAGCCAAAGAGGAGCAGAGCCATGCTGAGTGATTCGAGCTCCGTGTCATTCTGGGTGTTCAACCCAGACCACCGCACACCTGGGCCCCGGCGGCCGGCCCACAACGAAATGAAGTGCCTTGTGCCAAACCCCACTTGGTCAATGGAGGCTTTACAGAAGCAGGAAGACCCCCAGGCAGACCCGTTTCCCTGAGAACTGGAGACTCCACATCATGAAGAGGGGACTCTGCTTTAACCCTTCCGGGAAAGGCAACCCGGAACAGCCGATGCGAGCCAGCTTCCTCTCCACTGGGCTTTTTCTCTCAGTTCTCACCCTCCCAGAGCCACCGTGCGGCCACTGCCCTCGAGAGCTGGAGGCGTCCGGACTCATGAATTTTAACAATTAGATCTTTAACTGAGTGTGTTGTCATTTTGTCTTTTGACATAGAAAGGACAGAACTAGTGCTAGCTAGCGGCCTGGTGCTTACGGGGGCTGGATCCCACACGGCCAGGTGCATTTCGAGTCCCGGCCCCAGTGGTTTGAGAAACCTGCCGGGCACGTGTGTATGCATGCCCAAAATCCAGAGAGGAGGAGAGATGGAGGACGGTTTGTGGGCTGCCCACGCCCCACTGGGGTGCTGTCACACTTTTTCTCTTTCTCCCCAGAGAGTGTATGTATCATCTGACCAAAAAAAAAAAAAAAAAAAAAAAAAAAATTAACTTAAAACAAAAAGGAGGGCCAATCTATGGAGACAGTACGAGGATGAGCCGTTACGAGGGGCTGAGGGGCAGGAGCAATGACCAGGTGGAGCACAGACGGTTTCTCAGGGTGAAATGACTCTCGATGATCTACAGCAGTGGACACATTATTATAAATTTGTGCAAATCCACAGAACAAACAACCAACCGTGAGCCCTGTGGCAAAGTGTGGGGCTGGGTACACTGTGCCCACGTCGGCCCGTCAACTGTAACAAATACACCAGCACGTGGGGTGCTGACGCTGGGAGGTACGCAGGAACTCTGCTTTCAGTCTGCTAAAACCTTCTCTCAGCCAGCAGGTGGCCCAGAAGTCAAAGCAGCTGGAATCCACATCACCGACTGTGTGGTTCGAGTCTAGGACCCAGCTTGAAAAACATGGTGGGCACACATGCATTCATGCCCAAAATTCTGAGAGGAGAATGGAGAAGGGATTGTGGAGTGGCTATCCCTCCAGGTAGTGACTTCTCACTTCCTCTCTCTCTTTCTCTCTCTCTCTTCCCCCTCGTCTCTTTCTGGCAAGCACATGTGCTCTATAGCAAAAACTATAAGTTAAAAGATAAATAATAATGGGATCGGCAGGTGGCATGGTGGTTAAGGCGCTGGACACTCCCACATGGTCAACCACGGTTCAAGTCCTGGACCTGGTGGCTTGCTTTCTCACTTTCATATCTCTCTCTGTGTGTGTCTCTCTCTGGTCAAATTAAAAAATGAATGAATAAATAAATAAATCTTTTTAAAAAAGATAAATAATAATAACAAATAAAAACTAAATAAATAAATCTTTTTAAAAATTAACCTAATAAGACAGTAGGTGAACAGGAGAGCAGTAGAAATGACTTGGAGGGAATGCGCAGAAGATGCTGCAGGTGGCACCTCCAACATCCTGTACCCGATAAGAAGAAGAAAAATGGCACCAAGACTCCAGGCCTGGCTCCCTGGGGCAATACTCACACTTTCATTAGAAACGAATACGAGAAAGAAAGGACAGGGAGGACCTAGAGAAGAGAGATCGACACAGCGTTTCAAACACCATGGCGACAGTCAGCTAAGAACGTGGAGAACGTCCAGCTGGAAATCAGGACAACGGTGGTAGTTAGAGACGCGCAGCTGAGCATGTGGGCACGGAAGGGGTGGCTGAAGAGCAGAGACAGAGAAGAGAGAGACGGGATGTGTAGACTGACCCTGGGGAAATGCTTCCACTTACTGAAAACTTTTAGCAAATAGGGTAGGATGCTTTTTGTGGTACATGTCAAGAAATAGTATTTGTCTAAGAAAATAAAAATGCATGCTAACATTTATTTAAAAGGACCGTCATCAAAAATTAGGAAAGGGGAGACACGCAGGTGGCTTGTGGTAAAGGGTGTTGGACTCCCATATGGCCGACCACGGTTCGAGTCCCAGACCTGGTGGCTCTCTCTCTCTCTCACTCTTGCTTTCGCTCTCACTCTGTCCCTCTCTAATCAAATTAAAATAAATAAATAAAGTTAAATAAAATAATGCTTAAGAAAAAAATTAGGAAAGGAACCAGTAGATGGCATAGCAGTTACATCACTGGACTCCCACATGGCAGACTGTGGTTTGAATCTCGGATCCAGTGGCTTCAAAATCAGGCTGGAAGTGTGAGGGCGCATGCCCAAGATCCCGGGAGGAGAACGGAGGAGAAGGGATTGCGGTATGGCCATCCTTCCGAGAGGTGAGTTCTCGCTTTCCCTCTCACTGTGTCTGTCTGTCCCTCTCCAGCGAGTACACATGCCCTAAGACAAAAACCTCTAAAAATAAAAAATTAGGAAAATAAAAAAATTAGATCTAGCTATCCACTAATAAGTAACTGATTATAGGTAAAGGTGACTATGTACAGTGGGAAAAAAGACAAATCACAAAACATGGTCTGTGGAAATACGTATCAGAGCATCGTGCCATATTCATTATTAAAAGGTTATTAAATTGTATATTTAAATACTTGTAGGGGCCAGCAGGTGGTGTGCTGATTGAAGCACTGGATTCCCACATGGCTGACCGTGGTTCAAGTCCCAGACCGGGCGACTTGCTTTATCTCTGTCTTTCTCTAGTGAGCACATGTGCCGTATAGCAAATTTTTAAAAATAATAATAATAAAGGGCTGGCAGGTGGTGTGGTGGTTAATTGCACTGTACTCCCACATGGCCGACTGCAGTTTGAGTCCCGGACCTGGCGGCTTGCTTTCTGACTCCCCCCCACCCATCTCTTACTGTGTTCCTCTTTGGTCAAATTAAAAATTAAGTAAATAAATACATAAAGTTAAATAAAATAATTCTTAAAGATAATAATAATAAATTAAATTAAATTAATATTTTAAAAAATATTTATAAACGTATGCATAGAAAATACTGAATGGATATATTGTATTTTTAAGTTTGAATAATGACTCTCTCTGTAAGCCAGGTTTCCAGATTTTCTTCTCCTGACTACCTGTATCTTCTCATTTTGGCACACTGAAAAGACCTTTAGGAATAAAGAAGTAACATGTAGGGGCCAGCAGGTGGCAGGATGGTTAAGGGTGCTGAAACTCCCACATGACCGATGGTGGTTGAGTGGCTTGCTTTCTCACTTTTCCTCTTTCTCTCTCTCTCTGTCTCTGTCTGATCAAACTGGAAAATAATAGTAAATAAAATAATTCTGAAAAAAAAATCCATCCTTCACGTAAAAAAAAAAAAAAGAAGCAACGTCTTAAAACTTACACCATAGAGAAATTGCACAAAAAAGCTGAGACCATTCCTAAACAGAGTCCCCTTATCTGTCCACTTAACAAACAATGCATATAGTATTAATTAGGTTTGCTGCCTCATTAAATGTGAGCGTTCACAAAGTAGGAACTCAAACCTTACTCATTTTTTGTTTGTTTTTGGTTTTTTTTTGTTTTTTTTTGTAGAGGTTTTTTCCTATAGGGCACGTGCACTCGCCAGAAAGACAGAGGGAGACAGAGAGACAGAAAACGAGCAATCATCCCCCCAGGGGGGATGGCCACGCCGCAATCCCTTCTCCTCTACTCTCCTCTCGGGATCTTGGGCACGCACGCACATGCGCCCAGCGTGAGTTTAAGCCACCGGGTCCAGGACTCAAACTGCAGTTGACTACATGGGAGTCCAGCGACATAGCCATTACGCTAACTGCTAGTCCCAAAGCTTACTTGTTTTTAATTCCTAACACTTTTTATAGCTAGTGGTGAGTCAGCAGATTGAATACAGGAAGCACAAATGCTGTCCCGGTCACCAAAGGTTTGGATTTTGTGAATGACACAAAGGTTGTTTACCTCCAAATCAGCCACGGCCGCCATGGAGCCTCTCAGTAAAAGCAAACTCCATTGGGACCAGCAGGTGGCATGGTGGTTAAGGTGCTGGACAGTCCCACGTGGCCGACCAGGGTTCAAGTCCTGGACCTGGTGGCTTGCTTTCTCACTTTCCTCTTTCTCTCTCTCTCTGTGTCTCTCTCTGGTTAAATTAAAATGAGTGAATGAATGAATGAATAAATAATAAATAAATCTCAAAAAAAAAAAAGTTTAAAAGCAAACTCCATTAAACCAACAGCTCAGACAAAAATCCTGGCGTTTTCCTTCACTCCTCTCTCACCTCTCACATCCAATCTGCAAACAAAGCCAGCTGAATTCATCCTGTAGGTTCTACATTCAAATGTGTTCGTGGGACCAGCAGATGGCGTAATGGGTACGTCACTGGACTCCCATGTAGTTGACCAGAGTTCGAGCCCTGGACCTGGCAGCTTAAAATTCACACCGGACGCATGTGCATGCGTGCCCAAGATCCTGACAAGAGAATGGAGGAGAAGGGATTGCGGCGTGGCCATCACCCCTGGGGGGTGATTTCTCACCTTCTGTCTCTCTGTCCGTCTGGTAAGCACGCACACCCTATAGCGAAAATCTCTCTAGAAATAAATAAATAAATAAAATGCGTTCACACAACCATACTCAACTGCTCTCTGCCAGTAGCCTGGCCAAGCCTGAAAGCGACAGGCCCCAGCTGGTCCCTGTACTCCCATTCTCCGTCTTTCCAAGACAGCCAGAATGACCTCTTCAAAGGCAACCCTATGCCTGCCGCTCCAAGTTCAGAACCCCCACAGCTTCCCATCACTTGCAGAATAAAAAATCCCAAGGGAGAGCTGGCCCAGAAGCCCAGAGAAGTAGGCACCACCACTGTCTTCTCTAAACAACGGAGTATTTCCTGAGGGCAGCCCCAGAGAGGGAAGTTACCGTGAGGCAGATGGGAAACACTACGTAGCTCAGGAACGGTGAGGTCCCCAAAAAGCCTCCCCTATCTCTCACCCCATCAGCATTTAAGACCCAAATACGCCTTATTGAAACAAAGTGTTACTAAGAATCCATAAAGAGATTTAGCAGACATTGTTCATTATTCCCAGGAGGAAAGGTAGTTTTATCTCACAGTGTGAGCAACCTCTTTCTCCTTAAGTTGTAACCAAACCTCCTCTCTGGACATGCAGCCCTGTAAGGCCGGCCAGTAGTCTGCTCTGCCAAAGTCGCTCATTTCCACCTGCTTCATTTTCTCAATAAAGTGAGGCAAGGCGAGACCCTGCAATACAAGCACAGGCATTCTCAACACAGGAGAGAGTGAAGTCTCAGAGCACCAAGGTCCGCCGTGGTCTATTTCTCAAGTGGTTTGTTAAGTTACAATAAAGTCTTTAAGAATGATTTCCTTGGAGCCAGCTGGTGGAGTGATGGTTAAGGTACTGGACTGCCACATGGTCGGCCATGGTTGGAGTCCCGGACCCGGAGGCTTACTCCCTGCCCCCTCTGATGAATATAGTAAGTTAAAAATAAATAAATAATAGGAACCAGCAGTTGGCATAATGGCTATGTCACTGGACTCCCACGTGGTCAATTGCAGTTCGAATTCCAGACCCGGTGGCTTAAACCCACGCTGGGCACATGTGCATGCGTGCCCAAGATCCCAAGAGGAGAATGGAGGAGAAGGGATTGCAGCATGGCCATCCCCCCTTGGGGGTGGGGGGATTTCTCGCTTTCTGTCTCTCTGTCTCTCTCTCTTTCTGGTGAGTGCACGTGCCCTATAGCAAAAACCTCTCAAAAAATAAATAAATAATTCTTTAACAAAAAAATAAAGGAATGATTTACTTAAAAATAAGTTGGGCAGCAGTCAGTGGACACTTACAACATTCCTTTCCTTCCTGATATACATCTTCAGAAAATAAAAAAAAAGAGGACCAGATCAGAAATCTTGCAAAACCCTAGTTCCCAGTTGAGTGCCCTGTCGTTGAAGTAAGCCAAGAAGTACACTTCTCAAAGTCAGTTACAGTTCTCCCACAGTCTCATTTAAACAAACAAACAAACAAACCCGAGCGAGCACAGCATAGAACCCAGGGCTAGAACCCCACTTCCCCCACTTGGCTGCTGTACACTCGGGCTCACGCCCTAGTTCTCTGACTTTTCTGGGAAGCACACCCGCCAGGCCAGGGACAAGGGGTGCTCCCCGCAGTGCATCCCGTACAAGGACATCTTGTCCCAAGACATGCGAGACAGCAGGGGCAGCCCAGAAAGCCGCAAAGGCAAGGAGGACAGGGCGGGTCCGCCCACAGACCGGATGCATGGCGGCCAGAGAGGAAAGGCTCGCCCACCCGGGGTCTGCAACTGGAGAATCCACTGGGGTGTGCATGCGCGTGTGCACAACCCCCTTACCCTAACAGGAAACGGCCTGTCCTCATAGCCCGGGCACAGCCACCCCCCGGCACTCTGCCAGGCCCATCCGCACAGGAAGGCGCCAGGTTCCCGTCCGGAACCCTCCCTGATTGTGCTGGGACACGAACGCCCACCATCCGGGCTGGCTGAACCGGGGCCTGCAGGGTGAGGGCTGCTGTGTCCATCTCACTGTTTCACTCTCTCTCAACCGTGGAACAAATACATAAAGATAAACTTTTGAAAAGTGACTTAACCTTACGCTAGTGCTGGCAACCCACGCTGCTCCCACGTGTCTCATTCTCCTCAGCCTGGGCTCAGTGTCAGTCCCAAATCTGACTCAGCCTGAAGCACAGGACAGGCTGAGCCAGGGCTCCACAGAGTAACCCTTCTCAGGAAAGCAACAGGGCCAGCAGGTGGTGTGGAGGTCGGTGCTGGATCCTACACGGCCAATGGGTTGGAGTCCCAGACCCACAGGCCTGAAGGCGTGCTGGACACATGTACAGGAGTGTGTGCAAGCCCGCGTGTGTGCCCATCGTCCTCAGAGGAGACTGTGGGAGAAGGGATCGCTATGCGCCCCCCCCTTATTTCTCACCTCCTCCTTCCCCTACCCAAGGCACATGCATAATAGCAAAAACAAAACGATGACAAGGGAACCAGCAGTTAGCGTAATGGCTATGTCGCTGGACTCCCACGTAGTCGACCGCGGTTCGCGTCTCGGACCCGGTGGCTTACAACTCACGCCGGGCGCGTGTGCGTGCGTGCCCAAGATCCCGAGAGGAGAATGGAGGAGAAGGGATTGCGGCGTGACCATCCCCCCTGGGGGGTGATTTCTCGCTTTCTGTCTCTCTGTCTCTCTCTGTCTGTCTGGCAAGCGCCCGCGCCCTATAGCGAAAAACCTCTCCAAAAAAAAAAAACGATGACAACAAAAAGCCCTAATAATTAACTAAATATGATGATTTTAAAGAAGAAACCCTAGGGGTGCCAGCAGGTGGCTCAGTGGTTAAGGGTACTAGACTCCCACATGGCCAACTGTGGTTCAAGTCCAGGACCTGGTGGCTTGTTTTCTCGCTTTCTCTCTCTCTCCCCCTCTCTGGTCAAATTTATTTCTTTTTCTTTTTTTCTTTTTTTCTTTTTTTTTTTTTGTTTGGAGAGGTTTTTGTGATAGGGCGCTGGCGCTCGCCAGACAGACAGAGACAGACAGAAAGCGAGAAATCACCCCCCAGGAGGGATGGCCACGCAGCAATCCCTTCTCCTCCATTCTCCTCTCAGGATCTCTGGCACGCATGCACACGCGCCCGGCATGAGTTTTAAGTCACCGGGTCCGGGACGCGAACCGCGGTCGACTACGTGGGAGTCCAGTGACATAGCCATTACGCTAACTTCTGGTCCCATCTGGTCAAATTTAAATAAATAAATAAATAAACAAATAAATAAAGCAAAATAAAATAATCTTTTAAAAAAAGGTCTTAGTTATAATTGTAACTACTAAATGTACAGATATTTAAAAACGTGTCAACGTGACACGTTAGTGAACGTGACCGAGGGCTCCCAGCCCCTGCTCTGGCCCGGCTGACCTGTAACATACCTGACGTCTCCGACGTTAAACTAACTTGCCTGCTTCCCTCGGGGACGCCAGGCCCACGGCTGCGGTCGCGCGCCAGTGAGAGACCCCAGGTAGCGCTAAGCCCGCCCCGGCTCCGCTTCTGCGGTCCCCGCGCGGGCGGGGCGGCCGGTCTCCGAGTCGCCGCGCCGGGACGCCTGCGCACTCGCGCCGAGCTGCTAGGGGGAAGTGAGGGCCAAACCGCCCGCAGCGGCGCGGCGCTAGCGGACCCCGGGCCTCTCCGCACCGGCGCGGCGGGCGCGGGCGCGGGCGCGGCCGCCGCGTACCTGGATCAGGCCCTGCTGGAACAGGGCGCTGTGCACGCAGCCGGGGACCCGCGCGCGCAGCTCCAGCGAGCCGTTCCCGCTGCGGAGCGTCCAGAGGCCCCGCAGGCTGGAGCTGCGCGCCGCGGCGGTCGGGCGCGCCCCGCACACCGCGAGCAGCACGAGCAGGGGCAGGCGCATCTCCGCGGCCGCCTCGCGGACCCCACCGCCGTCGGATGCCGGCGCCGCCGCCGCTGCGGACCGGCCGGGAAGCCGCGGTCCGTTCAGGAGGACCGCCTCTAACCGTCCCCGCCCCGGAGTCCCGGGACCCGCCCCGGGACTCGACCCCGCCCCGGTCAGCGGCGCGCTCTCTGCCGCGCGCCCCACAGAAGAGGGGGGTAGTTTAGGCCCCGCCGAGAGCCCAGAGGCACCTGCGGCGGCCGGAGCCGTGGCTCGGTCGTCAAGCTGCGGGCCGGGTCCCCGCGCCTGTGCCCGCGCCGTCCCTTGGCGGTTCTTTCCCCGCTCGGGTGGGTACAGCGGGAGGCGAGAACCTTGCACGGTAATTGTGACGCCCAGACCCCTGGGCGCCGAGCGGCACGGAGCCCCGGGAGGTCGGGACCTGACCTGTAGTCAGGGTGCCAGCTGGAGAGGCTTCGGCACTCCGAGCCGCCCAGAAGACCCTCCACTTCCCGTCGCCAAAACGCGCACAGACCCTGCTCCGCCAGCGGCGGCCTTCCAGGCAGTGGCAACGCCCACCCCTGCCGCTCTGCCCGCCGGCTCTGCCAGGGTCCCGCCCTGCAAGGAGTAAACAGGAACTGAAGACTGGGAAGACGCATCTACGAGTAGCACAGGGCCGGCCTTCTGTCCTTGCTAGCGCCTGCGTGCTGACCTTCCTTAAAGCGCCGCCGCGGAGTTCCTGGGGTCCTGGAGGCTGCGCCAGACTCGGGGCGTTTAAAAGCCGCGGTGCTCGCTGCCTGCGGGCCTGGGCGTGGCGCAGAGTCTGGGCCCCGGAGATTCCTGAACTCTAACACGTGGACACTTCCTCCTTCTCCAGGTCGTTACACGCACAGGACGAGTTCCCACGCACAGGGACCGTCCCGAACGGTACGGGGCGCCCACGAAATAGCACAGTTATTTCAGGTCTTGGGGTCACACGGCCCGCCCTGGAGTCAGGCCTGCTTTGGCAACAGAACGCAGCAGTGAGCCTGCAGCCAGAGGGGATTTCCGCGTGAAGTACGCTCGCTGCTCCTGTCCCGGTTACCTGCCTTGTGTGCACGTCTAGGCAGAAGTCTGGAAAGGTGTTCGGGTCTCATCGAATTCGAGCTTCTTTTTGCCTTATAGTGGCCCTGGGATTGCCTGGATCTGTAAGCACAGACAATAATTAAATATTGGGGTGGGGGGTGTCATGGCTTTAGGGACATGATGGAGCATCAAGGCAGTGCCCCTGCTCATATAGTGAGTGGCAGGCGGGATCTGAACCCTGCACTCCTGGCTCCCACCGCCCTTTCAGCAGAGCCCCACTACCACTGCAGTGGAAAGCCTCTCGCTGGTCCAAGCCTTCCTCACTCCTGGGGCGTTCTTAGGACAGAAACAAAGCTCTAAAGCCCTATGATGTGCCGGAAGTCATGGCTGGAAGTAGCAGCTGTGGTCTGAGCAACGCCGATAAGGAGCTTCCCGGCAGTGAGAGCGGCAAAGGAGTGTTTCCATAAACCCAGAGACCCCGTTATGCCGAGTCAAAGGAAAATTCATCATAGCCGATAGGTGTGGGTATATCTTCTTGTTCTAGGAAGAAATACTTGAAAGGAATAATTTGGGGGACAAAATAGAAAGTTATCATTCCTCCTTTCATTCCAGTATACAAGCATGACAACAGTTAGATTACTTCAGCCGATGGTATAATGATTACGTCGCTGGACTCCCACGTAGTCCACTGCGGTTCAAGTCCTTGACCTGGCAGCTTAAAACACCCTGGGGACATGTGCGTGTGTGCCCAAAATCCCAAGGGGAGAATAGAGGAGAAGGGATTGTGGTTTGGCCATTCCCCTGAGGGGTGATTTCTCACTTTCTGTCTCTCTGTCTGTCTAGAGAGCACCAAAAAAAAAAAAAATTACTTCAGTTTAAGATCAAGAAAGTGGGGTGCTCACTTCGGCAGCACGTATACTAAAATTGGAACGGTACAGAGAAGATTGGCCCCTGCGCGAGAATGACACGCAAATTCGTGAAGCATTCCCTATTTTTGACGCTTCTTTTATGTTTGAAGATGCAACAAAATATAACCATTGATTTGTGCAAAAGTAAAAATGAATATAGAAAAAAAAAGATCAGAAAGTGGGACGGACAGGTGGTGTGGTGGCTGAGATGCTGGACTCCCTCATGCTCAACCACGTTCAAGTCCTGGACCTGGTGGCTTGCTCTTTCACTCTCCCTTTCTCTCTGTCTGTCTCTCTCTGGTCAAAATTGAAGAATAATGATAATGAACAAAATTAAAAACAACAAAGATCAGAGAGCGTCTAATGACAACAAAAAGAACCACGGCTATCATCAGCGATCTTCCAAAAATTGAGGTTGACACTGATGACATGATGTTTTCATTTTGCTGTATATTTTTATCCATGATTTCCTGGAAGAAGAAACCTTGTGACAATCATAAAGCTCCAACATTTACATAATTTAAAGTCATGATACCAGGGAGACCAGCAGTTGGCGTAATGAAGTCATGATACCAGGGGCCAGCAGGTGGTGTGGTGTTTAAGGGCGCTGCACTCCCCATGGCCAACTGCGATTTGAGTTCCAGACCTGGCGGCTTACTTCCTCACTTTCTCTCTCTCTCTCTCTCTCTCTCTCTCTCTCTCACTCTGGTCAAATTAAAATAAATAAAGTTGAAATAAAATAATTTGTTAAAAAACATCATGATACCAAATACAATTTTAAAAATATTCACGACTATCTGTAACCTTACATTGCAGGAACTCCATTTCGATCATCTCATTTGATGCTTTCCAAAATTTGAATTATTTCTAACGAGTGATAGCTCCTGGCCAGAGACAAATAGGGCTCCAGGGCTGAAATGATGCAGGCGGTCAGGATCCTGCCACCGCCCAGGCCAGGGAGGTTCAAGCCCACGAGACAATTATAGAAGTTGTCATCCTGTTTTCCCTTGTTAGTAAGAGTCCTTTTACTGATAACTTCCCAACAGCATCTGTAGTTACATTCTATTTCCGCAGTGGCCTGGCTTGCCACCTACCTGGACCCCAGGCCCTGAGAGGCCTGCTAGGCCCTCGGGGTCCATCTCTGCCCAGAGGAACACCGGCCTCATGGGACCTGGGGTGAGGGGTGCACCAGCCTGTCCGGCTTCCTGTGTCGAAACCTCCTGGAGGTACTGTGGGAGGAAGACGGGGCTACTTTCGGTGGAGGAAGCAGGAAAACCAGAATTAGTGGTGCAGGGCCAGGTGGGGTGAACCACCTGCTTGTCCACCTTAAGGAGACCGTGATGGGGGTGGGGGACATCTGGCATTCAAGGACTATTCGGACCAGGCCTCCCTGAGGTCCCTTGGCTCCAGCCACGACTCCAGCAGGGACGGGTGGGAGTTCCAGGCAAGGCCCAGGGGTCTGTAGAAGAGGATACTCTGAGGCGTAAGGAGTGGGAATTAAACATGCCCCCGCCTTAGGGACCAGCAGATGGCATAATGGTTATGTAGCTGGACTCCCATATAAACCGACTGTGGTTCAAGTCCCTGACCCTGTGGCTTAAAATTCAGGCTGGCCACATGTGCATGTGTGCCCAAAATCCCAGAGGAGAATGGAGGAGGGATTGCAGCAGGGCCATCCCCTCTGGGAGGTGATTCCGAGCTTTCTGTCTCTGTCTCTCTGGAGAACCCAGGCTCTCTATAGAAAAGAAATCTCTCTTAAATAAATAAATAAATAAATAAATAAATAAATAAATAAATAAATAAATAAATAAGCCCCAGTTGTTCCACGCTCCTTGGAAGAAAACCCTGCTCCCCTCCACTCCCCACCCCAGGCCCCGGGCTGCCAGGACGGGTGGCCAACCTCTGACCATAGAGCGATGTTCCCTACCACCTCCCCAGACACTGCAGAGTCAGTCCCCAGGTCGCCGTCTGTCTGGCCGCCACCACGAAGGAGCCTGGCAGGACGCGTGACAGGCCGGGTGGAAGGGCTGGTGTCGAACAAGCGGTGTCCTCGGTGGTCACGCGCTGGGCGCATGGCGTCCTCGTCCCAGTCCTCCAGGAGGGCGCCTCTGAGCTGCGGCTGAAGGCCTCCGGGTGCCGCCTGGCCACTGCGCCTTTCAGCGCTCATCTGCGCGGCCCGCTGGTCTGGGCGGGTCCCGGTGGTGGTGGTGAAGACAGGGCTCGCTCAGCCGCCGCTCCAGGCTGCGGGTCAGCCCCGTCTCCCCGGGCTTCTCCCTGTGGTCCGCGGCGTTGACGTCATCGCTGTCTGATCCACTCCCGGCCGCCTGCTGACGCCCTGGGGGTCCGCCTGGGCCCAGGTCTTCCTCCCGCCGGCTCCGTGGTTCCCAGCTCGGCCGGTCATCCGTGCTGGGCACCTGCACATTGGCGACAGGGCTCGCGCCTCACCACTTCGTTGTTGACTGTGTTATTTGGAAGTGTGCACTTTTATATGCAAGGATGTGGGGATTCCCAGCGACCTTTCTGGGGCTGATTTCTAGTTTAATTCCCCTGTGGCCTGAGAGTACGTGCGGGCGTCAACCAAAGTTCACGGACAATGCGAATTATGAAAACACTATGCACACGTTTCAAAATTTCTGCACCAAAATAAACTCGTATTTTAATTTGATTCTTCCATCAACCTTTTGAAGTCTTCCTTTTTTCTTTAAAACATTATTTATTTAATTCTATTGATTCATTAATTTATTTTAATTTGACCAGAGAGAGAGGAAGTGAGAAAGCTAACCCACCAGGTGCAGGACTCAGACCATCGTCAGCCATATGGGAGTGCCCAAAGCCTTAATCACCACGCCACCTGCTGGTCCCCTTGAAGTCCTCTTCTATTGCAGGAACTGGTTCAGAGAAATCGTAACTCTATTTTTTTTTCTTTTTATTTATTTATTTTTTATTTACATTTTTAAATACATTCAATCACATTATTTAGCTTACAAGGTGATCATTTTAATATATGAACATTTCTCCCCGGTCGAGTTGATCAAAATATAACACTATCTCCCTGTCTCAACAATGCTGTCTTCATATCCCTCCTCCAAATGTTCTTCCCCAGGCCCCACTCCTCCACACACACCACATCTGGCATTCACATCCACCTCTTGTGTTTGTTCATCCTTTAGCCCGTCGGTTTCAGTTATAGAGTGTGGACACTCGGTATATATTAAGTGGGGACATACAGTGTCTCTCCTTCATAGCCTGGCTTGCTTCACTTAGCAGTAAATCTTCCATATTCTTCCACTTTCTGTCAAAAGCCAGGGTTTTGTCGTTCTTATTGGCTGAATAGTATTCCATAGAGTATATGTGCCACAGTTTTTCAATCCATTCAGCCGTATGGAAGCATTTGGGTTGGTTCCATGTCTTAGCAATCGTGAAAAGTGCCGCAGTAAACATTGATGTGCAAGCACTTTTCCAATGATAAATTCTTCTGTCCTTAGGGTAGATGCCAAGAAATGGAATTGCTGGATCATATGGGAGTTCTATTTGTAGATTTTTGAGGACTCTTCAAATGGTTCTTCACAGTGGTTGGACTAATTTACATTCCCACCAACAGTGTAAGAGAGTTCCCCTTTCACCACATCCCCACCAACACTTATCATTCTTTGTTTTTTTTTAACCTTCACCATTCTGACTGGGGTTAGGTGGTATCTCATTGTTGTTTTGATCTGCATTTCCCTTACGATGAGGGATGTTGAGCATTTTTTCATATGCCTTCTGGCTATTCGTATGTCATCTTTAGTGAGTGTTCTTTTCAACTCCTTCTCCCATCTTTTAATAGGGTTCATCATTTTTTTCTAAAGTCCGAAATCAAAAGATTCATGGAAGCTAATGACAATGAGGACACGAGTTCCCATAATCTTTGGGACACTGCAAAAGCAGTCATAAGAGGGAAGTTCATAGCAATTAGTGCTCACAAGAGGAAGACGGAAAGAAGGCAAATGGATTACTTAACATCATGCCTCAGAGAATTGGAGAAGCAACAGCAAAATGATCCAAAAAACTCCAGGAGAAAGGAAATAATAAAGATCTGAGCAGAAATAAATGAAATAGAAAATAAGCGAACTATACAGAAAATAAATGAAAGTAAAAGCTGGTTCTTTGAAAAGATAAACAAAATTGATGCACCACTAGCGAGACTTATTAAGAAGAAGAGAGAAAGGAACCAGGTGAATCAAATCTGCAATGAAGCAGGAAATATAACAACAGACAAAGCAGAAATACAGAATGTAATAAGAAAATATTATGAACAACTATATGCCAAGAAACAAAACAATCTGGACGAGATGGACAAATTCCTGGACACATATAACCTACCAAGATTGAGCCAGGAGGATATAGAAAACCTAAATAGGCCCATAACAAGCCAGGAGATTGAATCTGTAATAAGTAACCTTCCAACAAAGAAAAGCCCTGGCCCAGATGGATTCACCTCGAGTTCTATAAAACTTTCAAAGAAGAGCTAATTCCCATTCTGCTCAAGTTATTTCTAAAGATCCAAAAGGGTGAATCTCTCCCGAATTCATTCTATGAAGCCTCCATCACCCTTATCCTCAAAACAGAAAAGGACAGGACAAGGATGGAAAACTATAGACCAATATCCCTGATGAATATAGACTCAAAGATTCTCAACAAGATACTAGCAAACCGTATCCCACAACTTATAAAAAAGATTATACATTATGATCAGGTAGGCTTTAATTCCAGGAATGCAAGGTTGGTTCAACATATGCAAAACCATAAATGTAATACACCATATTAACAGGAAAAAAGACAAAAACCATATGGTCATATCGATTGATGCAGAAATAGCATTTGATAAGATACAACATCCCTTTATGATCAAGACGCTCAGCAAAATTGGCATACAAGGGTCATTTCTCAACACAATAAAAGCTATCTATGAAAAACCTATCGCGAATATCATCCTGAATGGAGAAAAGCTGAAAGCTTTTCCACTAAAAACGGGTACAAGACAAGGATGCCCACTTTCTCCACTCCTTTTCAACATAGTACTGGAAGTCCTCGCCAACGCAATCAGAAAAGAGGAAAAAATTAAAGGCATCCAAATAGAAAAAGAAGAGGTGAAACTCTCTCTATTCACAGATGACATGATTGTGTACATAGAAGACCCAATGATTTCCATGAAGAAATTTCTGGAAGTAATGCACGAATACAGTAAAGTTGCAGGATACAAAATTAATATACAGAAGTCTATAGCATTTCTATATACAAACAACAGGCAGACGGAGATGGAACTGAAAAAAGTTATTCCATTTACCATAGCCACCAAAAGTATAAGATACTTAGGGATAAATCTAACCAAAGAAGTTAAAGACCTCCACAAGGAAAACTATGAGAAGCTAAAAAAAGAAATTGAAAATGACACAAAAGGGAACCAGCAGTTAGCGTAATGGCTATGTCACTAGACTCCCATGTAGTCGACTGCGGTTCGCGTCCCGGACCCGGTGGCTTAAAACTCACGCCGGGCGCATGTGCGTGCGTGCCCAAGATCCCGAAAGGAGAATGGAGGAGAAGGGATTGCAGCATGACCATCCCCCCTGGGGGGTGAGTTCTCGCTTTCTGTCTCTATGTCTCTGTCTGTCTGGCGAGCGCACGCGCCCTATAGCAAAAAAACTCCCCCCCACCCCAAAAAAAGAAAATGACACAAAAAAGTGGAAGGACATCCCATGTTCCTGGATTGGAAGGATTAATATAACCAAAATGGCAATTCTACCCAAATTAATCTACCTATTTAATGCAATGCCAATCAAAGTACCAGACACATTCTTCACAGATTTAGAAAAGACAATCATAAAATTCGTCTGAAATAATAAAAGACCCCATATTGCCAAAGCAATTCTACAAAAGAAGAGTGGAGTGAGCGGCATCTCATTCCCCGACCCAAGAATATACTACAAAGCTGTGGTAATCAAAACAGCATAGTATTGGCACAGGAACAGACATGTGGACCAATGGAACAGAATTGAGTCCACAGGAATAAATTCCCAATCATTCAGTCTACTGATTTTTGACAAGGGGTACCAGTCAATCCAGTGGGAAAAGGAAAACCTCTTCAGCAAATGGTGCTGGAAAAACTGGATTTCCACCTGTAGAAAGATGAATCTGAACCCCTACCTCTCACCTTTGACAAAAATCAAGTCAAGGTGGATCAAGGATCTAAATCTAAGACCCCAAACTATTAAACTGCTTCTAGAAAACACTGAGGAAACTCTGGGAGACACTGGGGTAGGGAAAGACTTCTTACATAAGACCCCTAAAGCACAGTCGATAATCCCCAAAATGGACAAGTGGGATTACATCAGACTAAGAAGTTTCTGCATGGCAAAAGACACAGTAATTAGTGTAACTCTGTATTGCTAGCGCTGTGATTAACAAACACCTTTGTCTAGACCCCGGCTTTCTGTGACTGCTTGCATCGCTGTACCTGGTAGATTGACTTCTTTGCTTACAAGGTGGGTACCATCCTAGACCTGTTACAGTTCTTGAGACAATACACGTTTTTCAGTGACTAGAAACAAAGTTTTTAATAATGTTTCCAGAGGGGGCCTGTACTCACCAAAAAGGGGGAAACCAGTTCCCTTGGGGAATGGGCGCACGGCAATCCCTTCTCCCTCTCTCCCTCCTTTCCGCTTTTGGGCACCACCACACACTGCCCATGTTTCTCAAGCAAGCAGGTGCCAGGTTCCGGTGGTGCTGCTGGCCACGTGGGATCCAGCTGCCTTAACAAGCACACACCAGCTGACCCTGACTTCTCTTTTATATTCACAACTACATCAAAAACACCGGAGGGCCAGCAGGTGGCATGGTGGTTAAGGTGCTGGACACTCCCACATGGCCCACAATGTTTCGAGTTCTGGACCTGGTGGCTTGCTTTTTCACTTTCCCCCTCTTTCTGTGTCTCTCTCTGGTCAAATTAAAATACATGAATGGGACCAGCAGTTGGCGTAATGGCTATGTTGCTGGACTCCCATGTAGTCGACTGTGGTTCGAGTCCTGGACCCGGTGTCTTAAACTCATGCCTGGCATGTGTACCTGCATGTCCAAGATCCCAAGAGGAAAATGGAGGAGAAGGGATTGCGGTGTTGCCATCCAGTCATGGGGGTGATTTCTCACTTTCTGTCTCTCTGTCTCTCTCTGTCTTCCTTGCGAGCGCATGTGCCCTATAGCAAAAACCTCTCAAAAACAAACAAAAAAGGATAAACAAAATTAAATAAATAATTTTAAAATATATAATATATATATATAAATATATATATATATATATATTTAAAAAACTGGCTCATATTTATGGAAAATATTGATTTAATTCTGAGAAAAAGCATAGCAGCTTCAAAACTGTCCAAGTTAGGTAAATTCACTTACTCTTATGTTGATTTGGTGGTATTAACAATGAGTTAAGAGTACTGCTCAACTGAAAAGCAATGTGAAATTGATTGATATCTAGTGTTCCAATTTTTCTTGTAGTTCCTGCCAACTTATATATTTTAATTAAAATCTGCATACTGATTCATGCTAGAAAATTTGTAAAATACTTTTAAAATGCATACAATTATTATTGATTTGTATTACCCAAAATTTCAGTTTCAGCAGAAATGTTGTACCTGTCCAAATAGGTCATGAGTAAGCTTTTCCTTTCTTTGGAGCTTTGATTTAATTTGCTCACATGTACTATGATATCTGTGAAAAAGCATAAATCACACTGCTATATTTTTCATCAAAGAATATTTGTTTAACTTTATGATGTCTGTAAAGCTCTTCCACAACTCAGCCAATGATCATTGACAAAGATCCCAAGTCATTAAATCGATTGTCTTGTATTCCTTTCAGTGGTTTCATAAACTGGCAATGAGTCACAAAATTTGCATGTTTATACTGAATAATATTTTTAAAGAAAAATTTAATTATTTATTTATTTATTTTTTTCATTTGCTCGCCAGAAAGAGACAGGGAAGGAGAGAGGAAAAGTGAGAAAGCCAGGTGCCAGGTCTGGGACTCAAACTGCTGTCAACCATGTAGGGAGTCTGGCACTTTAACCACTGTGGTAATGCTGACCCCTACACTGAATAATTTCAGTAAATCTATCCATGAAACTTCTAATTTGTTTTAGAAAATCGGGCACAAATATTTTTGATATCTATCATGCATGGGAATGAAGCAATAAGGGTATCACAAGTAACATTTTAAGATGCTAATAAATTTGTCTTTTTTCTTCATTGCCAGAGGACTCATGCATTCACTGCAAAGGGACAGAGACAAGGGTGGAGTTAGCACATCCCCAGTAGGGCATGGGCATGCCACAGTTCCCTCTCCATTACTTCCCCAATCTGTGGGGACTGTGAGTGCACACATACACACCTGCATCTGGCATATTTGTCAAGCTTCCAGGGCCAGGATGTGAATGGGATCTGGCTTCCTTAACCACTAGACTACGGGGCCAGCCCAAATTTACATTTTTGACCTAACATAGCTAGAACATTGTCTCTTATGATATAAATTAACTTTTCCCTCTGAAAAATTTTTTTTGTTTTGACAAATGTATTTTTAAAAAATGCATGAGTTTATTTTCTACGAATTGACATTTCTTTATAAATTTGGAAGCCTTTTGAGATAAAACATACCCCAATATGGTCGTGTTTTTTTTTTCCTTTTTAAATTTTGTCATAGAGCACGTGCTCTCACCAGTGAGAGACAGAGACAGAGAGAGGAAAGTGAGAAACCACCCCTGAAAGTGGATGGCCATGTCACAATCCCTTTTCCATTGTACTCTTGGGACTTGGGGCATGCACGCACACATGTCTGGTATGACTTTCCAGTCGCTTGGTCCAGAACTTGAACTGTGATCAACAATATGGGAATCTAGCGCCTTAACCACCATGCCACCTACTGGCTCATGTTTTAAACTTCCTATGTCTACCATGGTTGTTGTAGTAAGACTCTAGAACCTGAGATTTAAATCCAACCTCCTCTGTTATGAAGAGATAACTAACTTGTGTTGTTTAACCTTTCTCTAGGTTTCCCTTTCTGTAAAGTAGGTTAATAATATAAACATAAAATAAGTATACAAGTTTATGTATGTATGCATGTATTTATTTAGAGGTTTTCTCCCTAGGGCGGGTGCACTTGCTGGAGAGAGACGGACACAGTAAGAGGGAAAGTAAGAAATCACACTCCCAGTGGGGGAATGGCCACGCCACAATCCCTTCCCCATCCTCCTTCCAGGATCTTGGGCACGCACACACACACGTGAATTTTCAAGCCATCAGGTCCAGAACTTGAACTGTGTCTAGCAATGTTACCACTATGCCCTCTTCAAGAATTAAGACTTGGGGTTGGCAGATAGTGTGGAAGTTAAAAGTGCTGGACTCCCACACGGCCAACCACAGTTCGAGTCCTAGAACTGAAGGCTTGCTTTCTCACTTTCCTTCTCTCTATCCCTCTCTGGTCAAATTAAAATAAATAAAATAAATAAAGCTCAATAATTCTTTAAAAAACGAAAACAATTAGGATATGGCTGGTATCTAGCACAGAGGTTAAACACCGTGCAGTGGGAGATAAATTCCGCATGGCTGACTCAAATCCTGGCCCTGGAATTGTGAAATGTGCCGGGCAAGTACCCCTAATTCTGATGGGATGCACACAAGAAAACGTCTAAAGTACTCATCATTGACAAATAGAACAAGATGTGTCCTCACAGAGCTTACTTTCCGAGGTGGGGTTGAGAGGGAAACAAGTTTACCCCCTAAGGTGGGTAATATGCCATGATGCACACTATGATGGTGCTGCTTGGGCCGATGTAGAGAGTGGTCAAGAAACACACTCTGGGAAGGGTACATTTGAAGAGGTCTAGTTAGAAGAGAGGAAGCCACGTAGGATGTGGGTTAAGATCAGCCGGGCAAAAGACAAGGGCAACCATCTTCACATGGGCCAATGTTCAGTGTGTGTCAAGTCTCAGCAGGGGCTCCAGTGCCTGACCTCAAGTTAAGACGGTGGTGAAGCAAGGAGTGGTCAAAAATGAAGCAGAGGTAAGAAGGTAGGGAAGTCATTTACACTTGTAGATTACTTTTTTAAAAAATAATTTTATTTATTTTTACTTGACCAGAGAGAGTGAGAAAGTGAAAAAGCAAGCCGCCAGGTCCAGGACTTGAACTGCAGTCAGTCATGTAGGAGTCTAGCCCCTTAGATTACTTGGTTTTGCTTTTACTTTTACTTTGAATGAGTTAGGAGGCTTAAAGGAAAGCCATGACATGATCTGCCATGGGTTGAGGTCATGTTGGGTCTTACGTGTGGCTACGTTGCTGCAAGGTAAGGAGGAGGGGGACTACTCCAGGTTATTGCAAAAGCCTAGTATGAGGTGACGGAGATTCCGACCATGGCAGCAGCAGGAAATACGCAGTCTCAATAGACCTTTAAGGAGGGCTCCAGTGAAGGGTGAGAAGTCACGGTCAATGCCTAGTTTTTGGACCAGTGCGACCAAATGATTCCAGTCCTTACTCAGGCTACAAGGTAGGAATATGTCCACCTGTGCAGAGATCTAGTGATGATTAGGAATACGGAAGTTTGAGGGCCAGCAGGTGGTGCAGAGTTCAAAGTGGGTGGATCCCACATAGCCAAAACTACTTGTGCCCATCCTGGTGGTTTGAAAAACACTGGGTGCATGTACGTGTATGCCACGTGTGACCCAAATCCTGAGATTGGACTGTGGAGTGGCCATCTCCCAAAGGGGTGCTTTCTCACTTCCTCTAGTGAACACTCACCCTACAACAAAAAAACGTAAGCAAAGATCAAGGGAAATGGTTGGAAGGTCAGCAGGTGATAGTTAGCTGTTCCTAAGCAACTAGAGCATGAAAGTACGTCATTTTTGGTGTTAAGGCTATCAAGTTTCACATGGTAAACAGGAACCAAGTTATGCAGCTCAGTAAGTACTGAAGATTAAAGTTTAGTAAAAGCACTCTCTACAATGGACGGGGGGTGGGGGTGCGGGCAATTTAAACACACGCGGCACAGGCAGCAAGGCCTCACTACAGGATACTGAAGCCGAGCCGTGTGTGGCGGCCACGGCTTCAGGCCTTAGGGTGACCCAAGCATGGCAGGCACTCACACATCCTGAGTGGCAAGGGGAGGTTGTGGCATGGCAAGACCCTGTTAAATACTTTTCGTGGAATTAAAATCTTTCTGAAATAACATAAATCTCGTTGGCATGGCTGCCATGGTGCAACACTGCAACTCTGGAAGCCATACGGAAAATGGGAGTTCAGGTCAGAGGTCAACCTGTACACACACACACACACACACACACACACACACACGTTCCCTTGATCCAATTGGCTGGGAAAGACATGCGGGAAAAGATTGAAACATGGTGCTTGTCTTTCTCTGACAAAAGAATGGGTGAACTCGATAAAATAAAAACAGAACACAGCTTAGGAACAGAGAATTGACAATGGGATCTTAAAACATACTCCAAGTCACGTAACGATCACTTTTTTGAAACAAGGCCAGAGTGGGACAAGTAGTTTATAGGGTAGTAGGAAATAGTGCAAAATAGTAGCAATGGGACTTTTAGGGCACTTGACTAACAACTTCAATTGAATTGCCCTACCCTTTCTAAAAAATTCTTTATTGGAGGTTTTAACATGGTTCCCCACACCATCTTTTTGTTGTCAGATCTTTTCAGATACTTTCTCCATTTATTTTCCATTACATTGGGACAAAAAGTTCTCATCTACCATACAGTACACTTAAATTCAAACACTGCAAACACCTCTAACAATGTCTTCACTAGAGGAAAAAGTTGCACAGTAAAGAATGCGGTCTGGGTTCCAAGCGTCGTTCAGCCATTTAGCACACCACTAAGCGTGTGGATCTCGGAGACTGGCTGTTCTTCATACTGGACCCATGGCCAATTTACACATTCTGCAAACGATGTGGGCACTATCATTAAAAAATGAATGTTGTTGGCTAATTATTCAAATTAGTTTTGATTGTAGGGCACTAATAAATATTCCATTAACATTCCAAATGTTTAGTATAAAATCTACCTATCTATAGTATTACAATTGGGAATACTATGAATCTGTCAGGCACTAGAAATTCAGTATTGAGGCATACAAACCAGTTTCCAATAGCCACACATAAGCAAGTTTCAAAACTACTGGGTCAATGGATTACTGATATAGTCTGTTAACGGAAGTCCCAGGAATACTCTCAAAAATATATCAGAACCACTTGGAGGGCTTTTGAACACAGGTTACTCGGCTTCACCTGTTAAGACGACTGAAATGGGCCCTGATTGGAATTCTAAGGAATTTCCAAAATGCTGCTGATACTGTTCATCTTAGGGTCATTTTTGAAAATCGTAATCCTTACTTTTAGACAGTATTTTTTTGGGGGGAAGAGGTTTTGTTACAGGGCGCGTGCGGTCGCCAGGCAGAGACAGAGAGACAGACAGACAGAAAGCGAGAAATCACCCCCCAGCGGGGATGGTCACGCCGCAACCCCTTCTCCTTCATTCTCCTCTTGGGATCTTGGGCATGCATGCACACGCACCCAGCGTGAGTTTAAGCCACCAGGTCTGAGACTCAAACCGTGGTCGACTGCATGGGAGTCTAGAGACATAGCCATTACGTTAACTCTGCAGGTCCCTCAGACAGTATTTTTTAACTGCTGTTTAAAAGTTTAAAATCGAGCTCACACAATTAAGTTCAAGTGTGGATTTCATAGGTTGGCTGGAATTACTGAATAAGACGAAAGTGTCTTTAAACACATACTTTAATGGTAACAATTCCTTTAAGCTCAATTAACTTTAGCTATTACAAGTCTTATGCAGATGTCACTATTAGACAATATTTAGTGACTTGCACTGGGTTCCTCATAAAATAGAAGACAAATTCACTTAAAAGTGTAACCAACAATCATTTTAACAGTTTTGTTAAGCCAACACAAAACATGGCTGATTTGAGTCCCCCCTCCCCGAAAATTACTAACACAGCATGATCAATATCTTAAGTATACTTCAACTATGCCATAAAAAAAGGTGAGTGTTTCACTACCCCTGAGACCACTAGGTAACTGTGGTTCATACTTTAAAATGTGAGCACACCCACACAAGAAAGCAAACTAATCTGTTTTAAAGTAAAAATCTGATTATCTCATTGCAAACTTGCCCAGAAAATTGGAGTCACTTAAAATGTAAATTTATCAGCAACAGGTCAACTGGACTCATTCTTTTAGACTAAGAGAAACTTTGAAACGTGTTTATAGGAAACACAGAATAGTCCAAATTGAATCTAATTTTCACTTCAGTCCTACACACAGCACTAGCGACATCAGGTTCCTGGTGGAGTAGGGGAAAGTGGGCACAATCTCAGGTTCTTTTGAAAGTTTCCTCGTGGGTGACCTCCAGTCCAGTGTCCATACATTCACAAATGATGGTTTTCCAGGTACTATATCGTTTTCTCACACCTGGAGAAGCCTCTATGGCTTATTCCCTTAGGAGTGACATAAGAAATGATGTATAAAGCATCAAGTCAAAGGTAGAGAGAACTGGACATATCCACTAAGCCATTATTAACCATTAATGACTGAAGGAAGTCATCAAGGTAAATACCTAGTCTAATGCTAAAAAGGTCATTTTGAAAGCCAAGTAGTGATCCATTGTTTTCTAAGACTGTGTTTTCTGTGGGGCTTTCAAGAAATATGCCTACTAAGCAGTTGTTTTCAGAGTATAGGAGTCTTAGCAATAATTATTTTGAAAACAGAGAGCAGTTATTTCTTACCTCATAGAAAAGAATGTTACTAATATCTTGACACCCCCCCTCCCAATTTTAACAGTATGACATCTACACTGAAGGAGCCATTGTTACGCAAAAGATAAAATGAAAAAATTCACTCATTGGAAAATTGCAGTTAGATTGGTATTTCCCAACGAAATGCGTATTACAGAAATAGCAAGGCCAGAAAATCTTCAGAAGGCATGCATTTCACTTCCAGTTTGAAGAACCTTCAGTCAGTAAAATCATGTCCAAACTACAGATTAAAATGTTCGTAAAACTTAAGCGTTAACATTTATTTCTAGCTTTCCACATCTGTGTACAGACGAGGAAGATTGCACATAAGTGTAAGCAGTGCAAAACTGTGGAAGTGAAGTTACAGATATGCTAGAAACTGAACACAGGACATTTAAAAACTAAAGCAATGGACAACTCGAAATAACTTGGGAAAAAGAAAAACTATAGGGTCAGAATTACAAAGGGTGAGAATGGTAATGCCCTTGTTATTGCAGAAATTAAATTAGTGGCACAGATAGCACTTGTCAAACAAAAAATAATCCAATAGCATTGACTTTTATTCGTTCATGTAGAGTCACCTGAAATGATATCTGTTGCATTTAAATGCTCATTAATGCAAATGGCTGAACACATCCATTTCAATGGATACTCAATATCCCACATAGTTAAGTCACTTCAACACAGCCTCATGACAACTCCCACACCAAAACAGTACTTTATTTTGTAAATTTTGACCCATTATTACTCCCATGTTTTTTTTTTTTTTTTCAGCTGTCGAGTGTACAAGGTGAAGAGAAATTTTAGTTAGACGGGACTGCACCTGGAATAAATTTCTTATAACTTCATATACGTTTCAAAACTGCTGGGTCCCAAGTTCATTTCTGAACTCCAGGGCTGCCAGTATCATGTGCAGCATATTAAAGCTACACTATCTGAATAGCTTATAATTCTGCATAAATCAGGTCAAGCAATGTGTCAACCTGTAACAGACTGTGCACTTTGACTGAACATGGCAAAATATTCACTCTTGAACTTTACATCATCATTTGATGTCAAACAATGAAGCAAATCCCAACAGTATATACAAAAAAACAGCTTTGCATTTACAAAAGATTGTTTCCCATACTGATTAATCCAGGCAGCTAACTCATTGGTTTATGCAACTTTATTGAAGAAAAATAAATCAATTACTAGCAGAGCTATTAGTTGATCACTCATCCATTGACAACTTGCATCATTTACTCAGTGCTATATTAAACAGTGTATTGGAAGATAGATTAACTAATAGCTCCAAGCCTCCTAACAATTTAAATGAAAATTACAAAATGTTTGACTCTATTTTGGAATACAAAGGGTGTTTGACTTCCAATTTCCATTCTCTGTAGAACAAGAACAGGTCATTCCTTTATTGACATGCATAAAATACATCACATTTTCTGTTCTGCCGATGCTATAAATTCAATACCAATTCTCCAGCCACGTAAGTTATGAGCATAAAGTATATCATGTAACCTCAAATCTCTAACAGTGGAAGGCTTAACCAAGAATGGATGCTGCTAGAATAATGCTGCTTCCTCTGATGTGGCAACTGCGCATCCATCTCCCTCCCCCTCAGATGGTCTCTTCAGCATGTTAGAGCAGTGAGGAATGGTTTTAGTCTCATAACCAAGTTAGAGTGAAGACATTGGCCACATAATACACATGCTCCATTTTTTAAAAAATTCTGAATCTTGGGCAACTGTTCTCTTGTAACTACTTTACAGTTTCTAAAAGCAGTTATTGTCCAAAGCTGGAAGAGCAAGTCTTCTCAGATGAGCATGTGAATGAATGGAGGGAGGTAAACAAAAAAATAAAATTAAAAAAGATGAGGTCTGATAGGGGAGCAGCCGGATAAGAAAATCAAAAAAGGAACAGTAATTTAAAGTTTATTCCAGCTATAATGCAGGTTATTCTGACTTAAAGGTAGCATCACATGGCATACTTCTGAGTCCATTCCCGAGATATTCTGTTGTACCTGTAAATAAAGATATTATTTAACAAGTTAATAAAGTGAAAGTATTCTTCATATTTTAAAGGGAAAGAAAAGATTTCTATTTTACTTCCAGACTTCATTATGAAGTTTTCTTTAATTGTTATGATTAGAATAAAAGCCATTAAGGGAGAAATAGCATTGGTACTGAAAGCAATGTGGAAGATGACAGCCTTATGGTTTGAAAGCAAGATTACTTCAATAAATATAAGAAAGTGGCACCGAGAGTGGGAGGCTAACAAAAATCAAAGACCCTTTCTCTCCACCACTAAGCAAATATCCTTTTAAAAACTCTAAAACCAGTATCCATTCTGACAAATTTTAACATAAAAAATTATTTTACAATTCATCATGAACATTAAGTCAGAACAGCATACACATTCTATACATGTATAGAAATTTCCATCAGAGCTGGAACCAAAAAGCTATTAAAAATTGTATTTGTGTCCTAAACTATGAGAAGTTACTTGGCCCTGGGTATACCAAAAGAGAAAATACCTTGAGACTTAGCTGAGGCAGAAGAGTAAGACACTGCGGTAGGTGATGAAAAAGAGTAATTTTCAAAAGGCAGTGAGTGAGAGCGGCTGTTAATCAGAACCACATGTTGTATTTAAAACCTGTGGCGATTGGCACTACGAAGCCCCACTGAGTCTTGGCTGAATGAGGTATCTTGAGGTACAACCAGGACATCTTTGTTTAGAAAGATCAATAGGTAATTTATATATGAGCAAGGTTATATGATAAATAGTAAAAATTGCTAATATTGAGAAAATACTATCAATTATTCCGTGGATTATATTCACACCACAGGTTACTTACCCCAACAAAAATATAGTGATAATCTTAAGAAATAAATATATATCAAATGGACAGTCTAAACTTCAAAAAATATTAATAGCTTTGCTTCAAATGAAGAATTAAAATATGGGTTCAACTACTTTTCTCAACTTTAATATATGTAGGTTCTACCAATTCACGGTAATCTCATTCAACTATACCTTTTCAAAAAGCCAGCACTTTAAAAACAAAGGCTTCATTTAGCATACAGGGAGCCACGAAGTAGAGCTGACACTAAGGCATGCTTGTCAGTATGAAACACTTAGTTTAGATGCTTAGGTTTTGAAATGTTTTCCCTTTACATCCCTACCTCCTGGTAAAATCTGAACCATGAACTCCATACAGTGTTGGTACAAAGACTCAAGCTAATATTTAAGCACCATAGTAGTCTGAAAAAGACACTACTTAAATTCCATTTCTTAGTGCTAGATAACTGCTTTGCCATGCAAGAATATTTTCA
Source organism: Tupaia tana (assembly GCA_026018925.1). Taxonomy (NCBI): domain Eukaryota; kingdom Metazoa; phylum Chordata; class Mammalia; order Scandentia; family Tupaiidae; genus Tupaia; species Tupaia tana. Next base: position 6,333,595 of record JAKSZU010000017.1, on the reverse strand, counting down.
AGCAGTAATAACTACTAGGTATACTTTCACATTAAACAGAAATCGAGCAGTTAAAATGTACGTTTTTCCAAAAACGGCCACATCCGTTACCTTTTGTTAGTTCGCAGTGCTGTACAGCATGCAGCACCCAAGTGCTGGCAGTACCATGAATAACATGAATAAGCGCACCATCAAGAGTGCAGATCCTCTTACCCTACAACATAGCGTATTTCTCTGTCCACTCTCTTGCTAACCTATTGTACCTAATTGAATAAGTACACTTGGCATTAATTATAACATACGAAAGTTATAATGGTGTAAGTTAAACATTAAGAATGACTTTAATATTTGAGAAATTTAAAACAGTATTTACAACAGAGTAATTTTTTTTTGAGGGAAAAAACACACTTGAGGTTAAAGAAAAATCTGCATTCTTCCCCCAAACTTGAGAATAAAGTGGCAAAGTATTTAAAGCATTATAAAGAACAAAAAGTATTTTAAAGGGGCTATTCACTGTCACATAAGCTAAAAACTAGTAATTTTAAAAAAACAACATTTCAGTAACCAGCTTTCTGCGCATTTTATAACTATGACCTTACCAGAAATGAAAATGAAATCATCTTGGCATTCCCACAACTTAAAGCAGAGTACAAGCCTAACTCATTATACAAAGATCACCTTATACAGTTTTCCCTTCAACTGTCCCATACTTACTTATCTCTGTCTGTTTTATAGATCCGTGCAATCTCTGGCACTAGGGGGTCATCTGGGTTTGGATCACATAGCAGTGAACAAATGGATAAAAGAACTGCAAGGAAACAAGTGTCTGTTATCCAATACAGGTAGTTTGGGTAATCAAGTGTCAAGAGTATTCAAAAACATGTATTATAAACCTTTATCTTTAGAAAAATTTTCACTAGTTTATATCCTAATCTCAAGGGGACAATTTGCAGCAGTTTTTCATAATATTTCCACAAACTTTTTTGAAGGCTCTACATAAGTGAACACCCAGGCCATATTATTATTAGGTGTAAGGTTAAGATAAAACTCTCCGACTGCTCCACTCAATGTATGCCTTCTTCAATTTGTTAAGGTAGAAACCATATTCCCATTTGTAACAATGCCAAGATCTATCTAGTTCAATTCTAGTTCATCCTCCGACCTGTTCAACACACCAACTTAGAAGATGTCAAGCATAGGTCTCATGCATTTTGAGGATTTGTTATGTGCCAGTCTTCACGAAATGAATTGTTGTAAGATTTTAAAATACAAATGCTCAGGATTGACCCTGGAGTTCTAGTAAATAAGGAGCAACAAATTTTAAAAACAGGTTATTAAGTGGTATTTGAATTAAGAAATTTCCTGGTACTGAGAGGGAACTACACAAACAGTTAAGAGAGGAGAATCCCACATGACTGACGACAATGTTCAAATCCTGGCCCTGGAGGTTTAAAAAACATGCAAGGTTGGGGCCAGCAGTCAGTGTAATGGCTATGTTGCTGGACTCCCATGTAGTTGACCGCGGTTCGCATCCTGGACCCGGTGGCTTAAAACTCACGCCGGGCGCGTGTGTGTGTGTGTGTGTTGGGGGAAGGGGTGGACAGGAAGTTATGTAATAGAGACCTGAGGTTACTTAGTAACTCAAAGAAAGATAAGGCATTTTCAATAGTGACTGTTAGTTTAGTAAGTTAGCCAAATATGGCTGCCAATGAAGTTGCTTTAAAAACAAAACAAGGGCCTGTACCCTGGCCTGGTGATTAAGGGAACTGGAGCCTTCCCAGCCAATCACACAATGTTCAAATTCCAGCCCTTACAAGTCTGAAAAACACAATGGGTTTGTATGTGTGCATGTGTCCCCAAAATCCTAATAGGATGAAGAAATGGACAGGAGATTAAAGTGTGACTACACCCCACTGGCAGAGGTGCTTTCTCCCTGCCTCTCTCTCTCAAGTGAGCACACACACCTTTAGGGCAAAATAGAAACAAAAACAAACCACTTACTCAACTGCACTTACAGGGACTATGATAGACCACCCCCCATAGGAATGCCTTCTCAACCCCCAAAACACATTCCTACTGCTCTATCAAGTACAGAGGCGCTCTGGCAAGAAAAATAAATTGAAGCTACTTTCAGGTATGAGAACATAATTTGAAAAGAAATTAGAATGTATCCAAGAGGAGAAAGACAGGTCTACCATTTTAAAAACACTTGAAAAGAATTATGGCAGCATTAGCCCAAATAATTTTTCTTTCTCCAACAAAAGAGTGATTCTAATTAATTAAAAGTCTGAGAAATGCTACTGAGCCCCTCTGGGAGATTCAAATGCATTGTTACGATCATGTAAGAAATCCCTTTCTTGCCTTATTTATCAAAACCCCTTTCATTTGACATTTATCTAACTCATAATATCATTGGTCCAAGAAACTGTTGAGGAAATGATATATTTAAGTAGTGAGCCAGAAAGGAGAATGCTTAGAGAGATGCTGTTTACAAAACACTATTATAATTAGCAACATTAAAAACCAAGTTCTGAGGACCAGCAGATGCCATAATGGTTAGGTCACTGGACTCCCACATGGCCAACCATGATTCAATTCCCAGACACAGCAGCTTGAAACTCATGCTGGGTGCATGTGTGTGCATGCCCTAAGATTCTGAGAGGAGAATGGAGAAGGGAGAAGCATGGCTATCCCCTCTAGGAGGTGATTTCACTTTCTATCTGGTGGGCGCATATGCCCTATAGGAAAAACTCCTAAAAATATAAATAAAATTTAAAAAAAAAATCCAAGTTCCACAAGCCTTACATTGGAATGTTAAGCCAGTATCAAAAGCTGCTAATTACTAACAGGCAGACTTTCCTACCATTGAGCAGTTCTGTGTATAGGTCATTCTATTTGTCAGGTGAAGTGACATAGAAGCTGTCAGAGTTACTAAAAAAGAACAAAGTGATACAAACACCATTTCCTTGCAGGAAATTCCAGAGACTTGAGCAACCAGGTACAGATGTCACATAGTAGATTGCTACTCAAGGAGGAAACCAAAATTTATCTAAAGACCCTTCCAAGATAATGTAATTCTAGACTAAAATCAGGTTGGAACAACCTACCACAGTTACATAACACCTGACTAAATATTTTTCTAAAAAGAAACACTAGAAAGCAAAAATCTATTTTTTTTCCTTGAGTGGAAACCTTAAGATTTCGAAGTTCTATTAAGTTTAGGTATATTATACTATTCTTGCTGGGGGGGGGGGGGGGGGGGGGGGGCAGCGAGTGAGATTTGCATGTGGTTTGGGATTGAAAAATTAACCTTCCTTTTATGTGACAAAAGTAACTCATAAGGGAACCAACAGTTAGCATAATGGCTATGTCGCTGGACTCCCACGTAGTCGACCCCGGTTTGTGTCCCGGACCCGGTGGCTTGAAACTCACGCCAGGCGCATGTGCGTGCGTGCCCAGGATCCCAAGAGGAGAATGGAGGAGAAGGGATTGCAGCGTGACCATCCCCCCTGGGGGGTGATTTCTCGCTTTCTGTCTCTATGTCTCTCTCTGTCTGTCTGGCGAGTGCACGTGCCCTATAGCAAAAACAAAAACAAAAACAAAAACAAAAAAAACCTCTCCAAAAAAAAAAAGTAACTCATAAATAATGTTCTCCCTAATACCAATTAAAGTATTAACTTTTCCCTAGAAGATCTCTTTAATCCATACTGCTAAAATAGCAAAAAATGATAAAAATAACTTAATCCTCCTCCATCTCTTATCAAAAAGGTGGCACTAAAAAAAAAACCCAGATAAGTAGATGCAAGAAAGAAACTCAACTATTAGAAAACCACATTTCAAGACTTTCACTAAAAATATTTTACCTTTAGAAATAGTTAGAGCAGGAGACCACTGTGATCTTAGAATATCAAGACAAATGCTGCCATTACTGTTAATATTTGGATGATAAATTCTTGTTGTAAATGCAACCTAAAACAAACAAACAAAACTTCAGGTGTCTTATCCAAACAAAAACAAGCATTCTGAAGTGGAAGAATTTTTAAAGCAAGACTTAAAATATGAAATCACAATTTACAAAAATCAAATTTCTAAAAATGTACCAAAAGTACCTATAAGTACCAAAAGCAATAAAAAACTTTTTTTTAAAAGAATTATTTTATTTTACTTTATTTATTATTATTATCATTATTATTTTCCAGCTTGATCAGAGAGAGAGAGAGAGAGAGAGAGAGAGAGAGAGAGAGAGAGAAAGTGAGAAAGCAAGCCACCAGGTCCAAGACTTGAACCATGGTTGGCCATGTGGGAGTCCAGCGCCTTTAACCACCATGCTACTTGCCGGCCCCAAAAAACTTTTTAATATTATATATCACAATACCTCCAGGGTGCTTCCTTGAAAAAATTCATATTTTTATTTATTTATTTTATTTTATTTTGACCAGAGGAGAACAGAGCAAGAAGAGAGAAGGAAAGTGAGAAAGTTGGGAACAGCAGATGGAGTAATGGCTATGTTGCTGGACTCCATGTAGCTGACTGCAGTTTGAGTCCTGGAGCTGGTGGCTTAAACTCACACTGGGCACATGTGCATGCGTAAGTGCCCAAGATCCTGAGAGGAGAATGGAGGAGAAGGGATTGCAGCGTGGCCATACCCCCGGGGGGTGATTTCTCGCTTTCTGTCTCTCGGATGAGCACACGTACCCTGTAGCAAAACCTCTCCATTAAAAAAAAAGAAGAAAAAAAAAAGAGTGAGAAAGCAAGCTACCAGGTCTAGGAGTCAACAGTGATCAGCCACATGGGACTCCAGCACCCTTAACCACCACTGTCACCTGCCAGCCCCAGGGTGCCTCCTTTTAATTAAATGGAAAATTTAACTTTGGAGCAATAATTTTATTACTGATGATATAGTGGAAAGTTGCAAAAAAACCTCTCCAAAAAAAACACAGAAAACTTCTGTGTTACCAAAATTCATGGACTAGCTCATTTTAAGTTTCATTAAGTTACAAAGGTATGGGGCCACTTCTTGGCGTGGTGGTTGAGGCACTGGACTCCAACATGGTTGACTGTGGTTCAAGTTCCAGAACTGGTGGCTTGCAAATCACACAGGGCACCTATGTGTGCATGCCCATCCCCACCCCCAGGGTGTTTTCTCACTTTCCTCTCTCTCTCTGGTAAGCATACATGCCCTACAGCAAAAAAAATCTTTTAAAAAGTTACATGGGGGGGGGGGGAGGGGGTACCAGCAGTTAGTGTAATGGCTATGTCACTGGACTCCCACGTAGTCAACTGCGGTTTGCGTCCTGGACCTGGTGGCTTAAAACTCACGCCGGGGGAGAGTGCATGCGTGCCCAAGATCCCGAGAGGAGAACAGAGAAGGGATTGCGTCGTGGCCATCCACCCTGGGGGTGATTTCTCGCTTTCTGTCTCTCTGTCTCTCAGTCTGGTGAGCGCACGCGCCCTATAGCAGAAACCTCTCCATAAAAAAAAAGTTATATGGGGGCGAGGGGAGCAGGTAGCATGAGGCAACTGGACTCCCATAAGCTCAAGTGTGGTTCAAGTCTCAGACCTGGTGGCTTGACTTCTCACTTTCCCTCTCTCTCTCTCTCTGATCAAACTGAAAAATAGTAATAACCATAAATAAGGTTAAATAATTCTTTAAAAAATAAAACAATGAATAAAATTAAATAATTCTTTTAAAAAACGTTACATGGGTATGTATGTATTCAACTGCATTTCCACTGTACATAAAGCAAATGTGAATATCACAAAAGTGTACAAAGATATGTTATACTGCACCTGTAAGAAGACTGAAGACTATTATTATGAGGTATCAATGTCAGATGTATGTATTTTTTCTAGTTACTCATGTAGGTTCAATTTATGTTAATGGCTCTGAAAAGTATCATACATATGCTTTCCATACCTATAAAAGTCTTCGATGTATAAGCAACTCTAAACTTTGATATATAATCACACCTTGATAAATGTAAACCCAAATGACTAGTCCAGCTAAACTACAGAACATACTATAAGTTATGGCGATATGAATAAAATATATACTGAAGTTGAATATCTGATGGCTACTATCACAATAGGATCAATGATAAAACCCTATATAATAAAGAAGAGGAAAGAAGCTTCCACATGGTGTATTTTGAGTCTTAAAGCATTTGGGGCCAGCAGGAGGCGCAGTGGTTAAGGGTGCTAGACTCCAACGTGTACCAGACCTGGAGGCTTGCTTTTCACTTTCACTCCCTCTTCTCACTCTGTCCCCACTCTGGTCAAAATAAAATAAAGTTAAAAAAAAAAAAAAAAAAAAAATCAGGGCCAGCAGGTGGCATGGTGGTTAAGGGTATTGGACTCCCACGTGGCCGACTGTGGTCTGAGTCTTGGACCTGGAGGCTTTCTCTCTCACTCTGTCCCTCTCTGGTCAAATTTAAACAAATAAAGTCAAACAAAATAAGGTCATGTATTTTTTTAAAATTAAGGACAAGGCAAATCTTATTTCCATCTACAAATTTAAATGCAGGTCTGAAGGTTAATAATTAGCAATGGGGCAGGCAGGTGATGTGGTGGTTAAAGGTGCTAGATTTCCACATGGCCCGACCAGGGTTCAAGCCTGGACCTGGCAGCTTGCTTTCTCACTTTCTCTTTCTCTCACTCTCTGGTCAAATTAAAAAATAACAACAAATGGAATTAAATAAATAAATACTTAAAAAAAAAAGTTAGCAACTATTGGGACTAGCAGGTGGCTTAATGGTTATGACGCTGGACTCCCACGTAACTGACTGAGGTTTGAGTCCTGGACCCAGTGGCTTAAAACTCATGCTGGGCCCATGTGCGTGCGTGCCCATATCCCCAGGGAGTGATTTCTTGCTTTCTGTCTCTCTTTGGTGAGTACATGTACCCTACAGCAAGAAGTTAACTCTCTTAAAGTTAACAGCTATTAAAAAGAAAACCAAAAGAGAAAAAAGGAGCTAGCAACTATATTATCAATAATTCAATTCCACATACACAGTTAGCCACAGTTATTCAAATCCTCAATATGAAGAACCCTAATTGCTAAGAATGCTTAACTCCTCTGAAATACACTGACATAATTAGGGAAAAATACTTGCCTTAGGTGGTTTGAAGGGGTAGTCTGTAGGAAAATGAATTGTCAAAAAGAATACACCGCCTTGATATGGGCTGTCATTCTGTGAAAAGAAAAATATGCTTAACTCTGGCATGTAATATGTCACTGTTAAGTAATATTTATAATATTTTTATTTTCTAAGCACTTCTCCAATCATAAAACAAAATGACCTGTTTAGACTGCAACAAAGAATCTAAGCTATTTCAAAAAAATTCAGTTCACAGGGAACCAGCAGTTAGCGTAATGGCTATGTCGCTGGACTCCCACGTAGTCGACCGCGGTTCGCGTCTCGGACCCGGTGGCTTACAACTCACGCCGGGCGCGTGTGCGTGCGTGCCCAAGATCCCGAGAGGAGAATGGAGGAGAAGGGATTGTGGCGTGACCATCCCCCCTGGGGGGTGATTTCTCGCTTTCTGTCTCTATGTCTCTCTCTGTCTGTCTGGCGAGCGCACGCGCCCTATAGTGAAAAAAAAAAAAAAAAAAAAAAAAAAAAAACCTCTCCAAAAAAAAAAAAAAAAAAAAGTTCAGTTCATATTAATGGAGAAAAATAAAAATTTAACCACACACTAATAAACCCTAAATAAATTTACTTAGATCCAATGTTACGTAAATAACCAGTTTTAGAAAAAATTAACCATAAATACAAGTTTCAGATCCCAATCCTCACAAAAGAAAAAAATACACTCAGCAAAAAATATTACAAACAGTATTTGTCACACTACAATTTGAAAACAAAATTTTACATGTACAGGATATTTCTTCTAACAACAGTCAGCTATGTTTAAATGGCTTTGCACCTTGCCAGGCCTTCTGCCCAGGGGCAAATCAAAATGTTAGCTATTTCAGGTAACACACAACTACCTTCAAGAAAAGAAACAAAATATTTTTCTTATAAGCCTTAAAATTCTCATTTAAAACCATAAAAAGCATTCTCTTCAAAAGCAAACTCTGTTTTTCTTTATGGTAAGTCAATATAAACATAGGATCACTAAATTTGGAAAGCAGTATTTACTGTCCATTTCTCGAATTCAACAGAAAAAAAAAAAAAAACTTTAAAAGCTATAGCTACATTCTTCATCCAGTGCTGGTTCACACATTATAACCTGAGTATAAAAAGAACTCCCTTAGCAAACAAATGTTACACAATGCTAGCAAAACCTAACATTTGAGAGAAACTAATTGCTAGGGATTTTTTTCATTTTAATTTAACCAACACCAGGAAACAGGTATATTGTTCCTATTTTATGGATGAATAAAATCAAACTTAAAAGGATTAACATGAACATTTACAAACGATATATGATAGATCAACAATTCAAAGTTTTCTTGATAATAAAAAGATAATACTAATCAAAAAGGGTTGACAAGAGATACTGATCTAGTCAAGCATTTTAAGTTAAAGATATGAAACTGCCCAAGTGACATAGGGTACAAAGAACCAACCTAAAGACTTAAAATTTATGGAATTAGGTTATAACCAACATTCCTTCCGCTCCACAGAGAAGACGTGAATATAGAGCTATGGAAGCCTTTCACTGTGCCCATTCTGGATGCCAAGGAAATAGAACATTCACAGCCTGACATTTTAAATCTAGCCTATCTAACCTGGTCCCTCTAAAATAAGGAAACATTAGTTCTATTCATCTAACTCCCTACGACATATTAGGTATGTATAAGGAACCCAGAGAATAACTTTCTTGTCTCAGTGGGTTTATAATCTAGTAGAGACATGCAAATTTAACAAAATGCTACAGACACTGTGAAAAATGAACACAAGGAGGTTCAAAGGAGAAAGGTCAGTTCACTGATGAAGACTCAAAGGAATAGAACTACAGAAAAAATCAAAACAAGGCATCAGAATGTAATCTGACTTTATTAGGTTAACATTAAATTTGATAAATAATATAGCTACATTAACTGTGAACAGATGCTTCAAACAGTGTGTACTTTTAGATAAACACACAAAAGTTATGTTTTTATTGTTAACAATTAACAGTTTAAAGATAATTACAACCATTAAAAAGTTTTTCTAGGGGACCAGCAGGTGGCGTGGTGGTTAAAGGTGCTGGACACTCCCACATGGCCAATCACGGTTCGAGTCCCGGACCTGGCGGCTTCCTTTGTCTGTCTGTCTGTCTGTCTGTCTGTCTCTGAGTCTCTCTCTGGTCAAATTAAAATAAATGAATGAATAAATTAAATAAGTAATAATTAAAAAAAGTTTTTATAAAGCAATTACACAAATTCAGTCTAAGCATTTATTCTAAGTTTCACATAATCAAGTGCTATGTCTAACTGCTTCTGAACAAAGGCCATTCACTGAAGAGAATGAGGCAAAGCCAAATTTAATTTTAATTAAAAAAAAAAAACAATAAAAAATAGAAACGAAAAAAACCACAAAACCTTAAAAGGCAAAATATTCCAATATTATAAATTACCACTAACAGTATACCATATAATGGAAAACAAGCGGAATTACAAGATTAAGCGGTAACAAAATGAACCATATTAAAAATCGAGACCCTATGATATCCAATTTTCTTACTAATTAAAAGCACCCCCGTACCACCATGAATGCTCAGAAATCCAGACACTATACTGAATCTCTTCTTTAGAAATATTCTATTAGGTTGTTGGGAAAGTCATGATGTGTTTTGATATTTCTAAAAATGTGTCAAGACTTTCCCAATGACACAGTACCTTTTTTTTTGTTAATAATTTTAATTTAATTTTATTTATTTACTTATCTTAATTTGACCAGAGAGGGACATAGCAAGAGCAAGGGTTGTAAAAGTGAGAAATCAAGCCTCCAGGTCTGGGACTCAACGGCAATCAGCCATGTCAGAGCCCAGCACCCTTAACCACCACGCCATCTACTGGCCCCAATTATCTTAACCAGTGTTTAAGGCAGCTGGATCCCAAATGGCCAACAACTTGTCAGTATGAAAAACACATCGGATGCATGTAGGAGTGCCCAAAACCCCAAAAGGAGGGAGCTTTCTCAGTTTCCCACTTTCTGGCCAGGGAACATATACGCCCCTGGCAAGAATCTTCTACCCTGCTTTTGTTCCCATCAATCCACACCAGTCTCAGCACCTATACTCTTCCTCTGTGGCAACCAGATCCATTTTGTTTCTGACTCCTGCCCCGTATATACTTAGCAAACTCAAATTTTTTCTGTAGTGTGGTTATTCACTCCAGGACACATAATCAAATGCCTACTGAATATTTGTACTTGGGATATCTCATTTCTTGCCCAAACTCAAACCCCTGATATCCTCAATCCCGTTTTTCTTATCTATCAATAGTAAACTAGGATATTACAATTCGTCCTCTCATCACCTCAGTATCAAAGTACAACAGTTACCAAATCTTAAGTATCTTAAAACTTTGACTTTCTATTTGCTGTACTCTGACTTTCCTTTCCAATTTATACTCTTATCCTAATGGTGAAGTGGTTTTAATATGAAGGTTACTCCTTTACTTCTTGAACTCTACTATAGCTTTTAAGATGAAATTCAAAATCTTAAGTACACAAAGAACCTTGTGATCTGGGCTTCCACCAATCCAGTTTCATCTCTATTTTTCTCCAAAACATGGTTGTTAGTGCACATTTAGTAGTGTTACAGGGATTAACTCAAGTTTCGCAGCTTTTTTTTTTGTTTCTTTCCCCAATTTGGAATATTCTTCCTATTACTTGAAACATTTTCCCTTCTTGTGTTATATATGGTTAACATCACCCAACACATTAGGACAATTAGTTCTATCTTCCTCTTTCACTAGACGGCAAAGCTAAGTCCTTAAGATTAAGGTAAAGCGAGAAAAGAATTTATATGCACCACTAGCCTTTGTTAAGAAATGCGTAATACCAAAAAAAAAAAAATGCGTAATACCTAAGTTGAAAAATAACCCTATGGACCAATAAAACAACATCTATAGATCATTATTTTATTTCAGATTGGCATTTGTAGTTGATTATGCTCAGGCTGACAAAGACTACATTATTCACTGCTATAGAACTTTCTTCAACAACTATGTCATTGGTTAGGTAGAAATTCAAATAATTTCAACATAATCTTTCTGCTAAATACATTTCCAATGAAAGAAAAAGTAACCATATAAATATCAGAAGCATTAGGTAAGGAAGTTAATTTCTTCTCAATTCATCAATTCTTACTATATAAAATGCCTTTAATATAGTACAAAAAAATTTTTTTCTTTTTATGGAGAGATTTTTTTCGCTATAGGGCGTGTGCGCTCGCCAGACAGACAGACAGAGACATAGAGACAGAAAGCGAGAAATCACCCCCCAGGGGGGATGGTCACGCCGCAATCCCTTCTCCATTCTCCTCTCGGGATCTTGGGCACGCACGCACATGCGCCCAGCGTGAGTTTTAAGCCACAGGGTCTGGGACACGAACCGCGGTCGACTACGTGGGAGTCCAGCGACATAGCCATTACGCTAACTGCTGGTTCCCGGTACAAAAAAAATTTAAAAAACAATTAGCAATGCTGTTCAATTCTTTCAAAGATTCAGTTTTTATTAGTATCTGTGCTTCCAATGTATCTCACCTTCAGAAAGACCCAAATATTTCTGTCATATTACTTTAATAGTTAAGAGCATTTCCTGACTACAACTTATTAAAATCCAATAGTTAGGGGACCAGTAGATGGCTAATGGTTTTGTTGCTGGACTCCAATGTAGTCAACCGCAATTGGAGTTGGACCCAGCAGCTTAAAACTCACACTGGGCACGTAGTGCGTGAATGCCCAAGATCCCAAGAGGAGAATAGATTGTGGCGTGGCCATCCCCTCTGTGGGGTGATTTCTCACTGTCGCGCGGGCTCTCTCCCTCCCTCTTTCTTTCTCTCTCTCTCCAGCGAGTGCACGCGTCCTATAGCAACAATCTCTTATAAAGAAAATTCAAAAGTAATTTTTTTTTCTTTTTTGGAGAGGTTTTTACTATAGGACGCGTGTGCTCACCAGACAGAGAGAGACAGAGAGACAGAAAGCGAGAAATCACTCCCCAGGGGGGATGACCACGCCGCAATCCCTTCTCCTCCATTCTCCTCTCGGGATCTTGGGCACACACGCACACGCGCCCGGCGTGAGTTTTAAGCCACCGGGTCCGGGACGCGAACCACAGTCGACTACGTGGGAGTCCAGCGACATAGCCATTACGCTAACTGCTGGTCCCAAAAGTAATTCTTTATTGAAACTTTAATTAGATGTCACATTCTTTAGAAAGTCAGTAATCTTTAGTTTTGCGACACTATCACAGATCTAAGTAGCCTAACGCAAATTAATTTTGTTACTTTCTGATCCTCCCAGCAAATAGTCAACTGATGGGTTGTTACATCACAACTGGCCCTAATGTTTTGGGTTGCAAATAAATGCCACAGAGGTTAACTACACTCTCAAAATAGGCAATTATTTATCTTATCATACCATGATGCTTTGTCACAAAAGTGCATTCTGAAGCCAAAGGAACATGACTTGTATATTCATACACTCCATACCAGCATATACAGTCATATACTGTATAATTTTCCTGCTAACTATGGATGGATAGAGGAGAGTAATAGCATAGGAGTGTAATAGATTATACCAGCTTTGTGGCTATATGTACACCGTGACGTTCAGAAAATGAAATCACCTAATGACTCATTTCTCAGAATGTATCTAATTGTTAACTTACCCATGGCTTTGGTTAACTAACTAAAGCTAGCAGCCAAATTTATATGCTCAATTACATAGAAGACAGTATGTACTCTGGGTGAGTTTTGTAGACTCCTTTCTGAAATTATCCAACCAGAGTGAAAATTAACCTTCTTAGCTGACAGCAGATATATCTCAGGGAATATTTACAGTTTTGAAAATCACATACTGTTTTTGGGTTGGCTCTTTGGCCTGGTGGTCAAGGTAGCTGGATCCCGCATGCCAAATGGGCAGTTTGATTCCCTGACTCGGTGGCTTGAGAAACACACCAGGTGCAGGTGTAGGTGCAGGTATGCCCAAAATCCCAGAAGGAGGGGGAGATGGAGGAGAAAGGATTACAGCACCATCATCCCAATGCAGGGAGAAAGGAGTGCTTTCTCCGCTCTGTCTCTCTGCTAAAAACGTGTACTCTCTAGCAGAAAAAGAAACTCTCTTAGGCAGAAAACTGATTTTACTAGTATATTATCAAAAGGGGCTGAAAAAAAGTTAGTAAGGAGTAGACATAAATCTGGTATGTACTGGGTTGTCAGAAAAGTCATAATGCATTTTTACATAGAAAAACAGAAAAATATGTCTTGACTTTTCCGATGACCTAATACATAAAATAAATGAAAAAAGTTATGTTTTCTGAAAATAAACTGCTAAAGAATGTCATGAGGAGCAACTTTCCATTCTCTGGAAAAGTACCAGGGTACATTCAATTGTGCTTTACTTTCCCTTACTATAGATTTAGAAAGGCACAGTCTATTTGTTCAAAATAGCAAAGTGTCAGAAGTCAAGTAGGCACAGCCCTGTAGCCTACAGGTTAAGGACACAGTTGATCATGACTTAAATCCCGGCCCTAATTGCTTGAAACACACACTGGGTGCAAGTGCATGCATGCCCATGTGCCACTGGAGGGTGCCTTCTGGATCTTTCTCTTTGTTTCTCCGTATCTCTAGTGAGCTCACATGCCTTTTAGCAATTTAAAAAAAAAAAAAAAAAAAAAAAAAGCCACACAGAAAATCCTAACACTGGTTTTAGAGAGCTGGTTTATTATGCACACTATCCAATTAGACAGTCCTGACTATCAACCTCTGTACTTTCTTATTATTGACAAATACTTTTAATGAGACTAAATCCTCAAGCACTGCTGGAATCAAAGATGAGCTTTATTTGACACAGACACCATAAGGCACTTCATTTAGTTCTTTGCTTTAAAACTCGGTAATCTATTATAAGAAAGTCCAGAGATTGCAAAAGCAACTGCTTACAAAATGTAGACAGATCTGGGACCAGCAGTTAGCGTAATGGCTATGTCACTGAACTCCCATGTAGTCGACTGTGGTTTGTGTCCTGGACCCGGTGGCTTAAAACTCACGTTGGGCGCGTGTGCGTGTGTGCCCAAGATCCCGAGAGGAGAATGGAGGAGAAGGGATTGCGGCGTGGCCATGCCCCCTGGGGGGTGATTTCTCGCTTTCTGTCTCTCTGTTTCTGTCTGTCTGGCGAGCGCATGCACTCTATAGCAAAAAAAGTAGATAGATCTAAAAGGGGAAGGTAGCTGTTAACTCTATTCCAAATCATTATTGCTTATGATATGAAGGCCTAGTTCATAAAGACTCAACATTAACACTTCACCATTAAATCAATCATTTCAATTAAGATTTTTATAAATTTCTTTTCCTTAGCAATTAATTTATAAATTATTTACTTCCCATACTATCTGTGCCTTACTTTTAAACTTTTAATTTTTAGAAATATCTACCAGTGAGCACATGTACCAGAGACAGAGCTATAGAGAGGGAGGACAAAGTACCACTCCCCTCTGTGGAGTGTGGTCACACTACAATCCCTTCTCTCATTTCTCCATCTTATTAGCATCTGGGGCACACTCAGTTTTTTTCAAGCCACCAGGGCCAGAATTCAAACTGCATGGTTAGCCATGTGAAAACCAGTCAGTCCTTAACCATTAGTCTATGGGGTTAAAAACCCACTTGCTTTAACTATCTGTCTCCCCCAGGAGATTTTAAGTTCCAGAAAGACAGACAGGGATCATGCCTATTATGTTCACTTGCAACTTTACTGCCTGGCATACAGCAATGTGCTCATATTTGTGGAGACAGAAAATGATTAAGAGTAAATGAAGTCAGAACTGCTGAATATTACGTATCTGGCACAACCTACCCATTGGCTAATGTTTCAGGGGCATTTTCCCATCATAATTCTAAAAATCTACTTAATGACCATTGTCTCACTTAGTACATTATTGCCATTTATGTTGCTATAAAGCACCAGAGAACTAGGTTTTCACTAAGGAAACACATGTAACTTTAAGACTAGATATTCTAAATTGCCTTCCAAGTTATAAGAGAAAAGTACTTATGCAAGACAGTCTTACCCCAGGATGTTTTAGTGCGCTCTAATTCTCAAATTCTTAGATGGTATCCATAATTCTGAATATTCAATTATCCAGCATATAGTTTCTTATCTACCCAGGATAGAAGGGAGTTTTGCTATATTCAAAATATCACTTTCTGCCTAAAATTATTCAAATATAGTTGTATAAAACTGAGGTTCTACAAAGAACTGAGTATCAAAATAATACAATTCTTCATACTTACAGGTCCCATAATTGTGGCTTGCCAATGAAACACTATAAAAAGAAAAAGAAAAACTTGTTATCTAGAAGTGTACAAGCTTATTAAAATTACTCATGAAATAAATCTGAAAGTTACTTACTGTCATCCCCCACTGGACCTGCGGAACACTGTGCTGGAGGGTCACGGGCCAAATCACTAAGCTCCTACACCGAGAGAGAGAGAATGGTGAGTCACACGGTTTCAGGAAAACACAAGCAAGTAAGAGTCAACTGTTACCCTTTACCTTTCTTCCATTCTTCAGGGAACATGGGATCATAATTTATATAAACAAGTGTTCTGGGGGCCGGTATGTGGCGTTCTGGTTGGGGCACTAGGCTCCGAAATGGCCAGCCATGGTTTGAGTCCTGGACCTAGCAGCATGCTTTCCTACTGTCCCCCCCCCCCCCGATGAAAATAGCAAGTTAAAAATAATATTAAGAGTGTGCGTGTGTGTGTGTATTTAAAAAAACCCAAACATATTCCAGGGCCAGCAGAGGGCAGAGTGGTTAAGGTGCTGGACTCCCACTCAGCTGATACCGTTTGAGTCCCATATGTGATGGCTTGAAAAATCACCCTGGGTTGTGTGAGAGCATGCCCAAAATCCTGAAGAGAAGGGAGGACAGTGATTGAACCATGGCCAACCCCTGCCCCCAGCGGTGGTTTCTCAGTTTTCTTTTCTCTGTGTGTTTCTTTGGAGAGCACACAGCCTATGGAATAAATCTAAGCATAAATAAATAAATAAAGTAAATAAATATTTCCATTCATTCATCCTATTCAGAGGGGGAAAAATGCATGTTCCTGAACATAGCATAGCTGTTTAATGCACATACTACAACAATCATCTTGGCTAGGATTCATAAAAATATACATACTACTGATGCAAAAATTTCTATTGCATGGACAAAAGCCGACCTCTTGCAAAACAAGTAATCAGATGCTCTTGTATTTTAAGAACTTGACAATCTTTATCGGACAAAGTACTACTTTTGCATCTAATGTCCTTATTCCCTCAAGTAAACCACATATAAAAAAAATTTATTTTAATGCCACAAGGCAATATAAAGAGAGAGGGATGGAGAAGGGGAAAGTACCACCCAATGGCTTGATTACACAGCAATCCTTTTGCATCTGACATGTTTTCCAAGCCTCCAGGGTTTGGATGCAAATCCCGGTGGGCCATGCGGGACCCCATTTCCTCTATGCAGCATTTAATGGCTATTGCTGCAGAGCTGCCCCTTAATATTGTTTTTTTACTTAACAACCATTTTAAGCTATTCTAGAAACTGTAACTCTGGAAGAAGCTACCTCTCTTGGTAGAAAGAAATTTGCTTTAAGAACTCATGCAAGTTCTACAATTCCATTTGAATTATTTCCAAAAAGTAAATTCTCTACATCCACGCATGACTGTTAAATAATAGGAATAATCTGGTATGAAAAACTCATTTCCTTATTAGGTTTTCTATATTTTTTTTAAAGAATGTTTAGAACTCCATCTTATCCCAATAACAAAGCCAATGTTTTATATTTGAATCATGGTTTGTCCCCCTTCCCCCTACCGAGTTTTATGTTTTGGAGTTTGATGTTTAGAGGTGGTAATGCCTAGCAGGCAAGGATTGGTTCGTGATAACTCACTCAGAGGCAAAACTCTCACGAATAGATGACAATGTTTCACAAGACTAAGTGAAATTTCAGAATCTCAGGAGAAGAGGTTAGTTCTCCTGAGTTCCGGAGGCTGTAAGAGAGAAATCTGCTGGCTTGGCTTGCTCTCACTCAGCTGGTGCCTGCCACCCTGCGTCTGCTGACCATGTGACAGCTGAGCCTGATGTTTGGACTTTCAACTGCCAGGTTCTTTCTTTTCATTTTCTTTTAAAAAAGAATTATTAATTTAATTTTATTCATTGTCATTATTTTATTTTATTGAAGTTGACCACAGAGAGAGAGAAAGAGAAGGAAAGTGAGAAAGCAAGCTGCCAGGTCCAGGACTCAAACTGCGGTCAGCCATGTGGTGCCGCCTGCCGGCCCAACAACTGCCAGATTTCTGAGTTAATAAACTCCTATTTCTTTTAAGTCACCCAAGTCTCATGTATTTCTACAATACAAAGCCAGACTAAGGCACAATATCCAATAATCAAAATTAAAAATAAAATGTTACATCAAACCAATGTTACTGAATTACTGCCTTCAACATTTTCAAAATAACAATTTCCTTTAAATACTGTCTGCGGCATAAGAGCTTCCCCGAAAAAAAATATCTATCCAGCACACCTCCACATATCCTTCTTCTCTGAAGTTCAAGAAAACCAGGTACTTCCTTAGTTCCTTTACACCACTGCATAAACACTCTTCTGCATACTTTATATATAATGACTGAAAACATTTGTATATCTAACTAAGTATTTACTGAAACTCCATGAACTTTGCACTAAGGATACCCCCCCAAAAAGAATGTAAGCCTTCAAGGTATTAAGATTATGTATTAAATACTTTATACCAAAACCATATGGCTTAAAAAAAACAAAACAAAACAAAACAAAAACTACAAGTTTAAAAACTCCTTTCAGTCATAGGGACTACAAAAAGGTCTAAACAAAAATTCCAGTGCATTTAAAGGTATTCCTGAAGTGACCATTGGTCCTTGTCTCCATTTTCAGCTATCATCTTGGTATGTCATCTATATTACCTTTTCTCCCTTTTTAATATGTATATACTTAAACTCCTCCAGTGGGGTCAGTATTCACACTATGTTTGGCTATGTAGGATACGGTTCCCTTAACTACTAGGTTATGGAGTCAACCCCTAGATCTCTAAAACAGGTTTTTAGTTACATTTAAATAAGCTAGAATGGGTTAAGTAATAATAAACCTTTACTATGTAAACTTATTCTTCCTTGGCAGCATCTACTAAACTTCATAGAGTTTTCTTTCACGCACGATCAAACCTGAAAGCGCACATCCTTTTTTTGGGGTCCTCTGCAAACAAAAGGTAATCATCCTTCCTTACTAAAAGGAGCATATAGAGCTCACTGATAAAATTGGTAAGAAGGCATTAGCCAGGTCCTGCAATTTTGGGTAAAGAGAAATTCTATGTCACTGCTGTTTCCGCTGACTACTTGCTGAGTACCCACAGGCATGCCAAGAGAACAGCCTGTGCACTAAGCGCTAGCCGGGTTCTGGCTAAGCATGCAGATCTGACTGAAGTTCTATACTCAAAAGCAGTATACGTTCGCTGGAGATACATACAAAAAAAAATTAGTAATGGCTGTTAGGTTGACTCAACCAGCAGACTAAGAACTTAAGACAGTTTTAAAATGCCAGTTTTATAACTATTTTAGATGTTTCAAATAGGTAATTTGGGCCTTTTCATTTTCCTTTTAAGAGGTTTTTGCCTTAGGGCGCATCCAATCACAGGAGAGAAAGACAGGGAGAGGGAAAGTGAGAAATCATGGGGGGGATGGGGATCTCATGCTGCTAACCCTTCTCCTCCATTCTCCTCCTGGGATCTTGGGCGCACAAGCACCAAGCATGATGTTCATGCCACTGGGTCTGGGACTCGAACTGTAATCAGTCATGAGGGAGTCCAGTGAAATAACAGCTATCTGCTGCCCTTGAGCTTTTTCTTTTATTTTTTGGAGAGGTTTTTGCTATAGGGCGCTTGCTAGAAAGACAGAGAGAGATGGAGAGACAGAAAAGCGAGAAATCATCCCCCAGGGGGGATGGCCAAGCTGTAATCCCTTCTCCTCTACTCTCTTCTTGGGATCTTGGGCACGCATGCATACACACGCACCCAGCTTGAGTTTAAGCCACCGGCTCCGGGACTCAAACCACAGTCAACTACATGGGAGTCCAGCAACAAGTCATCACACCAACTGCAAGTCCCGAGCAGTTATCATTAACTATAAAGAGAATCAAAACTTTTTCAGAATCATTCTGTCAGAGATATAAACACCTAACTTTATTACAAACTTATAATATTATGAGGCAAATTTAATAAAAAAATTAAATTGTTATAAATTTGCATGGAACAAATGTTGTGGTAAAAATAATATTTAACTAAAGAAATTTCTGAAGCAGAAACGTTCTTATATTAGATGTGGTATTTTCCAATCAACAGAAAGGCAGTAGTTGGCAAAAACTCACAATTTGAGTTTCTGCCTAACATGATACATGAATGAAAATGTGATGCTGAGAACAAAAAAATAACCTACACAGAAAATATTCATTTTGCTCTCTTCAGGTATTACAAATGAAATTCCAATGTTTGAAGAACTGCTATGTAAAATGATTTGGGGGGGAATCATCTAAATTTTGTCATTTTGTTCAAAATCCAGTGATAAAAAAGATACTCAACAAATCAAGTGGCACTCCAATCCTCAAATCATCTCTGCAAATTGCAATAATTGAAAACTGTTTCCAAGCTGAAATTTTTCTTCACAAAATTGAGAAACTAAACAAATGAAATATTATAAAAGCCTCAACGGTCTGTAACTGCGCTTTAAGTATTCAATGTGTGGGAAAGCTCTTTCGATGGCAGTATTTTAACTGGGAAGCTGGTGTTCTTCACCAGCATGAGATAAAACTGAAATGGTTTACAATGTTGAAACCTTCAGATCTGGTGAATAATTAAAAGAATAAAAACTAAATACAGAGGGATTTTATTTAATTATTTTAAATAATTTAATTAATTTAAACCCCATTAATCCAGAAAAAAAGGTTATTTCAATAGGATTAAAATGAGAGTTGGAGCTAATAGCAAAGCAGCATGAAGAGACGAGGTTAAGAAACTAAAGCACATGGGAGCCAGCGGGTGGCTTGGTGGTTAAGGTGCTGGACACTTCCACAGGGCTATCATGGTTAGAGTCCTGGACCTGGTGGCTTGCTTTCTCACTTCCCCTCTTATTCTGTCAGTCTCTCTGGTCAAATTAAAATGAATAAATGAATTAAAATTAAATAAATAATTTTAAAAAGAAACTAAAACACAGAGAAACTTCCAAGCGAGTGTGTATACTGGGCATTCCCATGCTTGTGACCTAGGGCGGACTGAAGCAGGGATGGGGCTTGTTGACAAAACCCTGTTGGAGGTGCTGTCTCTGATTCGCTCAAGGAATAAAATAAATTTAAATAATAAAAATAAACAATGTTAATATGATTAACACAAAGTTTTAATTTACCCTAATAAGTGTTATTAAAAAGTAAGTTTTCAGGATCAGCAGATGGCATAATGGTTACGTCGCTAGACTCCCACAGTCAACCATGGTTTAAGTCCCAGACCTGGTGGCCTAAAACTCACACAGGGGATGTGTGTGTGCGTGCCCAAGATCCTGAGAATGGAGAAGGAATTGCGCTGTGTCCATCCGCCCCGGGGGGGGGGGGGGGGGGGGGGGGCAATTTCTCCCTATCTGTTTCTCTGCCAAGTGCAGAGACAATGAAAATTCTCTCAAAAAAATTTCAAAAAATTATAAAAACTCAATGGCAAATTGTTTTGTTGAATGGCTCAATGTGGGAAGAAATAAAGGTGATTTTTGGTATGAGGAAAGAAAGCATAAAATAGGTGATAAAGTAAACAGGTCCACTTGTAGGTGAGACCTATAGACAAGAGATACCATTTAGATCTCCAAGTGTAGATGGAGTTAATTACAAAATTATATACACACATCTAGGTTGGGGAGAACAGGCTGGGGATAAGTATTAAGTATCATCAGTACAGAGGTGACATTCTGTAGCCATGAGACTTGGTGAAAACACTCTGTAGTTACAAAGTCTTAGGAGAGAATCCTGGGCTAATTTAACATTAGGATACAAAGCAAGTGCCCTGAAAGTTAAGTGAAGAAAAAAAGAAATACAAGGAAGAAAGTGGCAATTGACTATATATAATGCTAACAAAGAAAGAAAGACTTGGCTATAATAAACACTGTACAAAGAATAACTGTAAGTAAATATTTGCTTCTATCTTATGTTCTAAATGCATTTCAGAAAATAGCCAATTGTTCAGGAATAATCAGTCTAGATTAACACCATTAAAACAACTCAACACAACAGACAGACAAGAACCGTCCTGACATGACACATTCTGCTGATTCCCCCTGAAACTCATAATTGCCTGCAGGTTACCAAAGAGCCAGAGATCCCAATATTCACAAACTGTAAGACGAAAGATCATATCACACACTTATATCTATGTATATAAGCCCTCATATGTTCAACATATTCAAGAATGAGAGAGCATTCACTCAGAATACTTTTGGTTATGATCAGTAGGAATTATTGAAATATGTAGTCTCAGAGTTTAACTGAGTCAAATCAGTATTTGAAAAACACATTTTTGGCAACTTGAATCAACCAACCACACATTCCTGAGCAAATGACATTTTCATAAGCTGTTTCTAGGCTCAAATATCAATTACTTATCAATACCATGATATGATGACACAATAAGAAACAAAGGCAATCTATCTATCTATTTTTTTTTTTTTTGAGAGGTTTTTGCCATAGGGCACGTGCGCTCACCAGAAAGACAGAGACAGACAGAAAGCGAGAAATCACCCCGCAGGGGGGATGGCCATGCCACAATCCCTTCTCCTCCGTTCTCCTCTTGGGATCTTGGGCACGCACACACACGTGCCCGGTGTTGAGTTTTAAGCCACCAGGTCCAGGATGCAAACTGCGGTCCACTACATGGGAGTCCAGCGACATAGCCATTGCGCCAACTGCTGGTCCCGCAATCTCTTTTTTTTCAGAATTATTTAAATTTATTTATTCTAATTTGACCAGAGAGGGAGAGGGGGAGGGGCAGAAGTGGAGAGGAAGAGAGGGAGGGGGAGGAGAGAAAGAGAAAGTGATAAAGCAAGCCACCAGGTTCCAGAGTCAAGAGTCAGACTCAGATTCAAACCATGTGTGGTGGCCACATGGGAGTCCAACGCCCTTAGCCACCACGCCACCTGCCGCCCAAAGCAATCTATTTTAACACCATCTAAAATCATGCACTTTATTACATGTAAGAATGAAGCACAGTCTCTCAGATGTACCAAGTATAATCCTATGTGCCAAAATGTGTATAAGTTCTGTTGTTTAAATGGTTACCAATAAAGGGATAAACCCGAAGCCAGAGAACTTAAAAAGTCTTATTCTCTTTCCTTCAGGTAAGAATAAGTCTACTTTAAGGATTAAAAACTTACCTCTAAACCTCCCAATCACCCTTATCCACAAAACACTGAAGGATAAAGATCTGATTTTTCAAACATGCTATTAAAACCCAAATGCAATCTTACTTATGCACAGCAAATACTCAGACAGCATTTTATGTTTGGAGCCCCTTTTAATCTAACTCAAACTTACTATTCTTAGGCTTATTTCTTTATCTCTAAAATAGGAATTTTTTTCCTCTCAGAAGTTTTTGAGAAGATAAATGAGATTCTGGCACCTGAGGTACTTGGTTCCTTAAACGGATCATTTTTAAGCCAGCTTCCCAATCTTGAAGGTAAGATTTCTTGGGTCTCTCAATTCATGTGTGTATTAAACAAAAGCAAAAAAGCTTCATTAACAGGCCACATATTATAACCCTCTAGCCTCATTTAAATCTCTGGCCTACGTGACAAGCCTTTATGCTTCGCTGTAGGAAATCCATGTCTGGTCTGTATCTCAATTCAAATAATTACTGAAATGATAGTCAAATGAACTTAACACATCTCAAGTTTAAGTCAATCTAATCCAAAGACTTACTTAACAAACATTGTTTTGAATCTATTAAGATATGTGGAGGGAAAAAATGATTACTTTAAAATAAACAATTTAATGATGGTTGGTCTAAACAAAATAGCAATGATGCCGAAATATTAAATTCAAAGGTCAGAAAATGATAAAGGTGGCTTTGAATGTATCTACACAGTATCTGAAAGTTACACAATTATAAAAATTTCTTGCAGAAGACATTTTTCTGCACTGATATTTCTGAATCACAAAGCCTCCAAAATGATAGTATTATCATTCTCTTAGATTAATTTCAGCCCGTTAATGCCAAATTTCAGGTTCTTTGCTCTCAATTTTAGGCTCGTTACTCTGATCATTCCTATAATAAATGCCTTATTTTCCAAATTCTCCATGACTGTCAAGATACCTCTGAAGTGCCAATCACAAGATCTAGGCTCAGATATCAACTTGTCAATATTATGATCACCCCAAGTTCTTATTATAAAGGCAATCTATTTTGACACCATCTAAAGACATATACAAAATGAGGTTAATAAACTTATCTACTCAAAACTCTACTTTAAATTCAACATAGAAGAATTACCTAGGTAAAGTAGTTTAGGAGTTGAAATAAAGTATTTTTTAAGGTTTTTGTTTTTTAAAGTTCTTGTGATAGGGTGTGCATGCTTGCCAGAGATAGGGTCTGGGTGAGTGAGAAATCACTCTTCTCCAGGGCAGATGGCCACACTGCAATCCCTTTTCCTCCATTTTCCTCTTGAGATTTTGGACACGGACACATAGGCACCTGATGTGATTTTCAAGCTGCAGGGGAGGAACTTGAAATGCTGTTTCAATTATGTGCGATCTAGTTGCCTTAATATCCATGCCACCTGCTGGCCCACAAAATATCTTTTTTCTTTTTTAAAAAGAGAAATTTTGCTATAGGGTGTGTGCGCTCACCAGACAGAAAATGAGAAATCACCCCCAGAGGGGGGTGGTCATGCCACAATCCCTTCTCAGGATCTTGGGGCATGTATGCTCACATGCCTGGCATGTGTTTAGCCGCCAGGCCTAGGACTCGAATCGCCATCGATTACATGGGAGTCCTGGGACATAATCATTACACCATCTGCTGGTCCCCAAAATATCTTTCCTTAAAAAAAAAAAAAAAAGGCATTAAGATAGCTGGACCCCATATAGCTGACTGTGGAGTTTGATTCCTGAATCTGGTGACCTGAAAAATTCACTGGGCAATCCCAGCAGGTGGTGTGGAAGAAAAAGCACTGGATCCTATATGGTTGACTATGCAGTTCAAGTCTGGCCCCAGCAGCCTGAAAATCATACCAGGTGTGTGGGCATGTTTGCCCCAAATCCCAAGGAGTCTGCAGAGGGGACTGCAGCAAGGCCATCCCCTTCAGGGGAGGATTTCTCACCCACTCCCCCAGTCAAGCACAAGCCCTATAGCAAAAAAAACTAAGAAAGGAAAACTCACTGGGTCCTGATCAAAATCCTGAGAGGGAGAAAGGGAGAAGAGACTGTGGCATGACCATGCCCCATAGAGGATGCTGTGTAGACTTCTTTTTTTCACTGAGTGCAAGTACTCTCTAGCAAGCAGATAACAAAATAATAAACACATTTGTATCTCACCACTTTTCTTTCTTGCCCTTTAAATAGTATCCAATGGTAAGTGAATCATGCATCAGCACTTACCTTAATCTATCAAGTTTTGTGATATCATGCCCACAGAGAATGTACAAAGATGACTACCTTAGTGAAAAAGTGTTGAGAATAGAATAAGTCATCCCAGATGCTTTTTTTTTTTTTAATAACAAGCCATCTTAACTATGAAACTACTTTTCCCTTACTCCAAACAAGTGACTGTAGATCTGGGTAACTATCTGCAACCATTAACCCATTATTCAAACATGGCTAGCCATAGGATTTTGTTCTTCAACCTCAGTGATTAACTCAGAGTTGGAAAACAACAAACCCAGACCTGACTTTATTACTATCATCCACTCCTGCCCAGAATTTTCCAAATCAAAGCTGGGACACTCTTCCTTCTATAATCAAGTGCTGTAAGGATGCGAGCAAGAGCTGTTGGCAGCCATGTGCCCTGAAATTACACAGTGAAGCCAAAGGGAAAAAAAGAGACCACACTGGGCAGAAGAGATAATGAAGTGCTTACTTAGCATACAGACATAAAATTTCAGTCTTGCTTGGTCCTTAGAATGATTCTTTTGATTGTTATTTAATCTGGTTCATACTAAAAAGAAAAAAAAGTGGGCACTCATTCCAATAAATGTGCTACCCAGTACCCTTTACCAATTATGTAATTTTATTCCACTAAAACACAATGCAAAACTTGTCTTCCTGAAAAAATGTAAGAAATATAAATGATGAAAACTAAAGCATCCCATCAAGTAGAATTAACTTTCAACCTATCACGGAAACTAGAAGTTAATTAAAACCCATTTCTAGGGGCCGGCAGATGGTGTGCTGGTTAAAGGCGCTGGACTGCCACATGGCTGACCATGGTTCAAGTCCTAGACCTGGTGGTTTGCTTTCTCACTTTCTCTCTTTTGCTCTGTTTGATCAAGCTGGAAAATAATAATAATAGTAAAGTTAAATAACTCTTTAAAAAATCCATTTCTAAAATCAAAAGTGTATCATTAAGCTATTAGCTACAAGTTCACTATCAAAACATTTATTCATTCGAATAAATACTGCCTTTTTGGTGCCAAGCATCTTAGGTCTGAAATTTCCAGATAAAATATGTCTCAATTATACTGAGCCAACAGAAAAGTCAGAAGAGAAAAAAACTATACTCAACAACCTACATATTTAAAAAAACTCTAAAAAAAGAGAATCACCGACTTTGCCTGGGTTTAAAGCAGTGACATTTCAGCTGAGTTTGTATGGAAGAATATGCAGGCATTCACCATGGAAAAAATGGAGACGAGAAGCATTCTAAGTAGAGAAACTCAAAGTGAGGGGTATGAAAAAATACAGGTTGTAAAAATTTACTTCAAAAAAAAAAATATTGTAGGTTTGGTATGCCAGAAACACAGGATGCAGGTAAGGGAGTGGCAAATATAGCTAAAAAGGTTCATGAGGGCATCTTCTGAGCTCCTTGAATGTTACCTAAAAAACTATCCCAAAGGCAATGGAAGTCATTGATCTCTTTAAAAAATTTTTTTAAAATATTTAAATTTTAATTTGCTATAGGACACATACATTCATGTGAGAAAGCCACCAGGTCTGGGTCTCGAACCATGGTCAGCCATGTGGGAAGTCCAGTGCCTTAACCACCACAACACCCACCCACTCATCAGATCTGGATTTTTAAATGTATTGACAACAGTGTACCAGACATGACTCTAAAATTTTTAATTAAACAATATCCTGAAAACACGTATGTGTGAGCTTGATGCAGAACTAACTAATTTTTACTATACTTCCTTCAGATTTATAAAATATTAGATACTATTGGGGCTGGTAGGTGACATGGTGATTAAGGGCGCTGGACTCCCACATGGCATACTGCAGTTTGAGCCCGGACCTGGTGGCTTGCTTTCTTACTTTCTCCCTCCCTCCCTCTATGGTCAAATTAAAATAAAGTTAAATAACGGGTTTTTTTATTTTTTTAAAAAAGAAATAGTAGGTACTATTCAAACTGTCTCCTATAGTCCTCAGCCTGCCTTCCCTTTTCTCCACAAAAGGTTAACTGATTATCCCAAATTTGCTGTCATTTCTGTACTACTGCTTATGTACTACTTATGAGGTACTGTTTTGCAGGATTTTAAAGGGTACAAAACTATTTAAATACCCACTTAGATAATATGCAGAACCTGGACTCTTGACACTATTTGTGATGAGAGCTTCTAAGAATCTAGCGAGACTGTAGGGGTGTCACAGAACCTTCTCACTCCATATCATAGGAATCCCTACTATCATAGAAGTATATATAACTTCTGTATTAGGTAGCTACAGAAGTAATTCAACTGGGAAAAGAACAACAAAGTTGCTGGGATGAAAAAATCTCTTAAACAGAGCTAACCCTCATAACAACCTTATGGAAGCAAGGTTCACCTCTATTTTATATTAAATCCCCTTAAAATGAGGTTATGAATTCGAGTATGGGACACACTGAGCTTCGGGACAGGTAGGAAAACAGAGTGGTATTATCCTACTAGGCAACCTGAAAAACAGAACTAGGTATACATTTCCAAAAAGTTCCTTTCTTGGGACCAGCAGTTGGTGTAATGGCTTTGTCGCTGGACTCCCATGTAGTCAACCACAGTTTGAGTCCCGGACTTGGCTTCAACTCACGCTGGGCCTGTGTGCGTGTGTGCCAAGATCTCAAGAGGAGAGTGGCCATCCCCCCTGGGGGGTGATTTCTTGCTTTCTGTCTCTGTCTTTCTGGCAAATGCACAAGCCTTATAGCAAAAATCCCCCCCCCCCCCAAAGAGTTCCTTTCTCAATAGTGTGTCCTTGCACGATAGATACTAAGTTTAAAAACTGGATATATCAATAGTACTTGAAGGGAAAAAAACTTTAATCATACCAACCCAATCCTCTACTATTCAATGAATAAATGTCCCAGAGATTGAACAAGATATGGATAACACGTTTTCATAGAATTGGTTCCCCCATGACTTCCCACTGTTTCTATGTATCTTATTATATTTAGTGTCACTACTCAAGTAATTTTTTTTTTATTATCATTTCACAAAATGACTTTAGAGCCTAAAAATTCAGGTTTTCAGAGGCAAAAACAATTTATTAAATTATTCAAAAAACGGAAATTGAGCCTAGCCCTGTAGCTCAGCAGTTAAAGGTTCCAGATGCTACGTAGCCAACTGCACTTTAATTTCTGGCCCTGACAGCCTGAAAAACACACTGGGCATGTGTAGTGTGTGTACTCCAAAACAAACAGGATGTAGAAACAGAGAAGGGACTGTGGCATGACCACATCTCACTAGTGAGTGATTTCCCTCTGTTGCATTCTCTTACCCTCTGGAAATCTAAAAACAGAAGAATTGAAAGGGTCAGCTATCTTCTAGTAGCTAAGAGTAACGACAAGGACCAGAGAGAACAGCTCACACATGGTTCCTGTAAAATTCTTATACCTCTACCGCAAGGGGACCAACATTACTCAGATAGGCTCTTGGCCAACCAGTAAGACCAGAGAAATAGGAAACCAGTTGGAGAAACTGGCACACACTGAGTAGCTAAAGGCTGCACTGACTCTGAAGGGACACCAGATAGGTATGTACCACCGTGCCTGGCTCCGCCCCTCCAGCAGCTGAGACTACAGGTGTGCACCACCATGCTTGGCTCTTTCTGGAAACTTTTAATGCACTCAGCAAATAATTAAAATGTAGCCCTTATTCCACTGGGAAAACGCTTCTGCCTTTCCTTCAAAAGTCTAAAAGAGCTATAGGAAAAGAAGTCAAAGGTACCTCTGTCTCCTTCTACTGTACGAAAATGAAATCCAATGTGGATAATAGTAGGATCTAGGATCACAACATACTTTTCACACCTAAATTGTCTATCCATTTCCTAAAGAGCTGGTGGGCATGTTGGCATAAGTGGAGGCTACATCTAGATGATTTGTTCAAGCAAATCTATTATGATAGGAAAATAACAGAAGCTTAAGCCAGTGAGTATTCTGACCTGGAAACATAGGATTAAATAGTGGGCCTGACTGCTCAATTTTATTCTGAAAACATTCCTTTAGTTTGATTTGTAAGAGGTAGTCTACAATTTATCTTGAGAAATATCTTTGATTCAATCATGGGGTGCAGGATCTCTGACAATTAACTGTTAAAGGTAAAATACTGAAAATATTAAGTTTGAAGAGATGTTAGCTAAGAAAGTTCCTTGCCTTCAAAGAGCTTATAATCTGGAAATATAAGAACTACTTATGAATAATGACACTATACAAAACAGATATGTTAGACAGGCCTAAAGCAAGCATTAATGTGTCTAATAAGAATTTGAGACCAGCAGATGGCATAATGGTTACATTGCTGGACTGTAGTTCAAGTTCTGGATCCAGCAATTTAAAACTGTGCATTTGTGCCCAAAATCCTGAAAGGAAAACAAAGGAGAAGTGGTTGCGGTGTGGTCATCCCCTGGAGGGGTTGATTTCTCACTTTGTCTCCTGTCTTTACAGCGAGCACATGCGCCTTACAGAAAAAGAAAAAGAGAAGAAGAAAAAACTACCCCCCAAAAAAGAATCATTTGGACTTCCTAGCTCAGCCAAGTTCACAGCATCCAGGACTACAGTGTTAGAAGCCTCATGATGAATGATGGATTTGGATCCCTGGGTTGGCTAAAAACACATGGGTCTCCAAGATTCTGATGAACTGCAGGGTTGGGGAAAGAAGACTGAAATTTGTGAAGACCCTGCTCAAAATGTTCTCCCCACCAGCCCCTGCTGAATCCCATGCAATCATTTAAAAAAATAATAAATTCAGGGACCAGCAGATGGCATAATGGCTATGTCGCTGGACCACTATGTAGTTGACCGCAGTTCAAGTCCTGAATCCGGTGGCTTAAATTCATGCCGGGCGTGTGTGCGTGCCTGCCCAAGATCCCGAAAGGAGAATGGAGGGAAAGGGATTGTGGCAAAGCCATCCCCCCTGGCAGGGCAATTTCTCGCTTTCTGTCTCTCTGTCTCTTGTCTTTTTGGTGAGCGCGTGTGCCCTATAGCAAAAACCTCTCCAAAAAATAAATAAATTTAGAATTCTGTAAACTTAAGTTTACAGACACCTTGTATTTTTTTTTTTTTTTTGGAGAGGTGTTTGCTATAGGGCGCGTGCGCTCGCCAGACAGACAGAGAGAGACAGAGAGATAGAAAGCAGGAAATCACCCCCCAGGGGGGATGGCCACGCCGCAATCCCTTCTCCTCCATTCTCCTCTCGGGATCTTGGGCACGCACGCACACGTGCCCGGCGTGAGTTTAAGCCACCGGGTCCGGGACTCGAACCGCGGTCGACTACGTGGGAGTCCAGCGACATAGCCATTACGCTAACTGCTGGTCCCCAGACACCTTGTATATTAAAACAACAGCCAAAAATGCAGCATTTATAAAAACAAAGTTTGGGGGCCAGCAGTTAGCGTAATGGCTATGTCACTAGACTCCCACGTAGTCAACCGCAGTTCGCATCCCGGACCCGGTGGCTTAAAACTCACACCGGGCGTGTGTGCGTGCGTGTCCAATATTCCAAGAGGAGAATGGAGGAGAAGGGACGGCGGCGTGGCCATCCCCCCTGGGGGGTGATTTCTCGCTTTCTGTCTCTCTGTTTCTCTCTATCTGTCTGGTGAGCGCACGTGCCCTGTAGCAAAAACCTCTCCAAACAAAACAAAACAAAACAAAAAAAACAACAAAGTTTGTACTATTAACCGTTACTAATGTATAACTTCATAAATAACATACTCGAATTCTTACATGTTTCACCACCCCCCTAAACTTGTCAAATTTTAATTCAATTGGTTATAGTGGTAAGGACAAGCAGATGGATTCCACCCATCAAGTATAATCACCCACCACCATGTTCCACAAAGCATTTGTGGTACCAATCTCTGCCACCCATCTTGTACATCACCACACAAAAGCATGAAGATAATACAACAGTATATTTCCTGTGAGCACTTTTGGGAAAACTCATTAGAAGTTAATTTTTTGTATTTGATAGTCTCTTTCAGAAATTAATCTAATTTGATTTAAAAACAATTTAAAGCTTATAAGACAAGCAGTTAGCGTAATGGCTATGTCGCTGGACTCCCACGTGGTCAACCGCAGTTCGCGTCCCGGACACGGTGGCTTAAAACTCACGCTGGGCGCACATGCATGCGTGCCCAAGATCCCAAGAGGAGAAGGGATGAGAAGGGACTGTGGCGTGGCCATCCCCCCGGGGGGTGATTTCTCACTTTCTGTCTGTCTGGCAAGCACACGTGCCCTATAGCAAAAATCACTCCAAAAAATAAATAAAGCTTTTTAATCACAGAATGCATGTGTGCACTCACTTAAGACAGAAAGAAAGGCCCATGAAAACAAAATTTTTATGACTAAATCACCACTGTTAAAATACTCCTTGCCTCAAACTCATACTCAAGTGTAATGGCTATATCACTGGACTCCTATGTAGTCAACTGCGGTTCAAGTCCTGGACCCAGTGGCTTAAACTCACGCTGTATGTGTGTGCATGCGTGACCAAGACTAAATCACCACTATTAAAAATAGTCTTTGCCTCAAACTTATACTCAGCGGCACAAAACATTACCTTGGGAAAGGGATGAGAGTAGGGAAACAAGGAGAGTAAAGTTCATTATAAAATCATCTGAGGTGGGGCCACCAGATGGTGTAGTGGCTGAGGTGCTGGATTCCTAAGTGATTGACCACAGTTCAAGTCCTGGGCTCAGCAGTTTGAAAATCATGCCAGGCACCTCTGTGTGCATGCCCAAAACCCAGAGAGGAGAGCGAGGAGAAGAGACTGCAGTCATCTCTCGTGGGGAGGGAGGTGTTTCTCACTTTCCTTCTCTCTGTCTCTTTTGGGCGAGTGCATGTGCCCTTTGACAAAAGCCTAATAAAGAAAAGAAAAAAGAAAATCTGAGGTAAGAATCATCCTCAAGGAGCTTTTACAAGCTAGCAAAATATAAACCTTCAGATAAGATGACAGGAAGTTGAAATACAACTAGGTGCCCCTCTGGCAGATAGTAACTGCTGTAATTGTTCATGTAAAGATTACATTTACTATATAGCAAATTAAAAAAGTTTAATGTTACAAAATTTCTATTTCCATATATAGGTACAAATGTGGAGGAAGTAAACAACCTTCTCAGAAATGTATGGTTACCAGCAGTTACTTCAAGGGAAGGATGTTCAGCAGAGATTTTAAGATCTGAACAAATTTCAGAACTACAGACTTAAGAATCAGAAGAAACGGTCTCTTTAAAACCTACTTTAATTTCTTCTGGGAATCCTTAGTTTCTTTTATCTTGAAGATTAACAGGTAGAGGGGTCAGGAGTTGGCATAATAGCTGTGTCACTGGACTCCCATGTAGTCAACTGTGGTTCGAGTCCCGGACCCGGTGGCTTAAACTCACACCAGGCGAGTGTGCGTGTGTGCCCAAGATCCTGAGAGGAGAAGGGATTGTGGCCACCCCCCCCAGGGGGTAATTTCTCGCCTTCTGCCTCTATCTTTCTGGTGAGTGCACATGCCCTATAGCAAAAACCTATTTAAAAAAAAAAAAAAAAAACAGGTAGATGCTGCACATGGTATCTCATTACATCACTAACAAAGTATTAACTTCCTGTTTAGTTGTAATTACAGGTAAGACAAGCATGCTTACTCATTAGACAAGGTACTAAAAATGGCTTCAAATTCTAGTTTGTTTTTTTCTTTAGCTCATCGCTGAATGTATATCACTTAAGGTTATTCAACGCTGTTCCTCTGTAAGTACTGAAATTACCAAAGATAGAAAGCCAAACAGATCTGCTATACATGAGAGCAAATAAGGTTATCTTATGGACAGGACATGAAAAAAGTTAACAGCAAGTTACTGATAGAAAAACACCCAATTATGTATTAGCCATGAAATTATAACAAAGTCAATATTAATGTGAATTAAGAATTGCATCCCAGGGAACCAGCAGTTAGCGTAATGGCTATGTCGCTAGACTCCCACGTAGTCAACTGTGGTTTGTGTCCCGGACCCGGTGGCTTAAAACTCACGCTGGGCGGTGTGCGTGCGTGCCCAAGATCCCGAGAGGAGAAGGGATTGCGGCGTGACCATCCCCCCCGGGGGGTGATTTCTCACTTTCTGTCTCTATGTCTCTGTCTGGCGAGCGCACACGCCCTATAGCGAAAACCTCCCCCCCCCCCAAAAAAGAAAGCATCCTGACATAAGTAACTAAATAGGGAATCTCAATTAAGAGACATCATGTTAAATACAACAAACTTGACTATAAAAAGTTGGTTAGAGGTCTCTGATACAAAACAAGGTTATACTGACCGTAGAGATTACAGATAAAAATGAGATGTTTGAATAAAATATAAAAACATTTTGGGAACCAGCAGTTAGCGTAATAATGGCTATGTCGCTGGACTCCCACATAGTCGACCGCGGTTCGCGTCCCGGACCCGGTAGCTTAAAACTCATGCCGGGCACGTGTGCGTGCATGCCCAAGATCCCGAGAGGAGAATGGAGGAGAAGGGATTGCGGCGTGACCATCCCCCCTGGGGGGTGATTTCTTTCTTTCTGTCTCTATGTCTCTCTCTGTCTGTCTGGCGAGCGCACGTGCCCTATAGCGAAAACCTCTCCAAAAAAACAAACAAACAAAAACATTTCATTAAACTTTCCTCTCCCATATAACAAGGCTGAAGGTGCACTTTTAAGAATAAACCTCATCTAATAATGTAAATTGACTATTAAGATACTTCAATGTAAACTGATAATTATACTACTTAATTTTGAAGTACCTTTGCTATGGAAGCAAAACCAAATCCAGACTATAAAATTTCTAGTTAAAGAATTAGTTTAATGTTGTTAATTTCAAAATAAGGGTTTGTTTGGCAAGAGGAATTATAAGTAGTTACAAAAAATAAACTAAACTGTAACAATTAACATGCAGTGCAGAAAGGTATTCTGAAGTATTTATCTAATAACAGGGAGACTTGTTATGTGGTCAGGATTCCCTCCTTATTATCTTTTAAACAAATGTTTTCCTTCCTAGATTTACAATTTCCTTGAAAGGTAAACTGTACAAAGCCAAACACTTATTCATGTGTTTATATGCTCATTTTCCCTACTCAAAGCAGAGATCCTCATGGGGAATGATAGCCTTCCTCATTTTTTTACACCCTGGGACTAGAATATTGCGCCTAACAAAGATTATGACCTCAGTTAAGTATCAATTATATGATTACCCCCTACATGTGTATCTTTTTAACCAGAGAGGGCCTGCAGAATCCCCTAGAGAACATTTCCATATTATGCCTGTTTCCAGAGAATGATTAAATCTAAGAACTCCTGAAATTATATTCTTTAAAACATCTGAACATTCTGATAGAAATGAAATTCATGTAAAAAAAACCACATACACAATATAGAATATACAGTTTTTGTATATACCAATACACAGAAAAAACTAGTATTTTAAAAATGCAAAAGTCAACCTAGGATTTGAGATTTGAACCCTGAATCATTTTGATCTGTTAGGAAATCCAGATTCTTCTTTAACAGAAAGGAATCATCAGAACAAATGCTTTAGAGACTCTTTGAGAACTGACTGCATCTTGGAAAACACCAAGTACCTAAAAGCAATAATTAGCATACTCTAGAAAGCCAGACAAAGTAGTCAAGTGACACAGTAGTTTTTCCTAGTACTAGCAAGAGTATTCAACTTTATGTTGCTATGAATAACAAAAACCAGACTTAAGATTGCAAATGAGCATAATGATGAAAGAAAAGCAGTGTTTGGGACTAGCAGTTGGCATAATGGCTATGTCTCTGGACTTCCATGTAGTCAACCACAGTTCAAGTCCCAGACCCGGTGGCTTAATCTCACGCCAGTCACGTGTGCATGCATGCCCATGATTCCGGGAGGAGAATGGAGAAGTGATTGCGGTGTGGCCATTCCCCCCCCTTGGGGGGTGATTTCTCACTGTAGGTCTCTGTCTGGCAAGGGAATGCACCCTATAGCAAAAACCTCTCAAAACAAAACAAAACAAAAACAAAAACAAAAAAGAGAAGCAGTGTTCTAATCACCCTCTTTTCAAATTAAATAAATACTGACCATTATGTGATCAGCATACCTCAGTCACCCAACTGTTCTACACAGCTAGCCAGCTACAGACAAGCCTTGAGGACCATAAAAGAAACACACACGACAGTCTATACAAGCCTATAAACTAGTTAGGGATAAGCTATCTTAGGGACAAGTTATCTCTTTTGTTCACTTTAAGATAACCCCAATTTTCTTAACTGGCACATGGTGGTTTCCATTTCTTAAAAAGAGACTATCCAAAACAAATTAAATTCATTCCTACTTTCAAAACATACTAGCTAAATCCTTTTTTTCTTTAAACAAGAGACAGGATCAAGTAATACTGTCTGAGCTGGCCCTGAACTAAAAAATCCTCCTGCCTCAGCCTCCAGAGTGGCTGAGACCACAAGTGCACACTACAGGGCCTGGCTCATTAACTAAAATATTAATTCATGAACTAGCTATAAACTCAAAGCAAAGCTAAAATCCAATTATTTAAATGTAAAATAGAGTGTGAGTGGCTTACTTCAAGACTCAAAAACTAAAACCATTCGTTGTAAAATAGAAATTTAAATAGTTTGAAAAAGGGTTTGAGTTCTGTGGCAGCCTATTGGATTTGCATCTTGGCCATTTACTAATGGTCTGACTAGACAAGTAACTTCTGGCCCTGCTACCTTATCCCCAAACAGGAATGTCTCACATGGTTTTCTGGAGGATTAAATGAGTTAACACTAGTAAAGGACCTAGAAACCAATCATGTTTGGTACAGAAAGTCTCTATTAATTAAGTCTTAGTTACTAACAGTAGGCAGGCAATACTTGCAAAAAAAAGAAAACCCTTCTGAATGACAAAGCCTAAAAATATGAAAAGTGATTAGGACACAACCTGGAGCATGGATTCTCATCCCAACTGTGTCAAACATGAGCTACACCTCTCGGCTTTGTTCCTATTAGATTTTAGGTCATGTAAAATTCTTCTCTAACATTTCCAATCATAGTCATTTTACCTAACAAAAATGGTAAAACTATCTATAGTTACCCCCCCTCCACCCGCAACACCACCAATCTGAGATACCACTTTTTTTTTTTTTTTTATTAATAGCCCTACTTCAGACAATACTACCGTTTGTCCAAACAAAGAACACAGCAACCACAAAAAGGTTGGTTTGATGGGTCTAAAAAAATACCCAAACAAAATATACTTACAAAACCATAAACTTAAAATGAATTCAAGACTTGATAAACTACCAAAGGTTAAAAGTGTTCCAATTTTAAGCACTTCAACATGACATCGACAAAGAATACAGAAATATCTTCCTATTTGGATCTTGTGAGCTTCAGAAAAGACTAAATTCAAAACAGGTATGCGACAAAAATATCTACAGACACTAATAACTACTTGACCCCATATTTCTACAACAGAGGTGCCTAAAGTAGAGTATCCTCCCTTCACAGCTGTTCAATCACTACAATTCTGCTAGGATCTGGAATGTGTTTTTAAAAAGCTTCCTCATATGATTCTGACAGTTAACAGTTAAAAACCAAACCACATGTCAAAATTTTTGATAAATGGAACCAGTAATAGTCTACATAAACATGTTTTTCCCCCTCCATTTGAGAAGATTTTTTGGTCAAGTCTCTGTAGGACAGTCCCTCGAAACATTTACAACAGGAGATAATCTATTAAGACCAGAAGTCAAAGTTCTTGAATGAGAAAAGATTTTGAGGATTATAAACTGTGATATAAAAAAAGAATTATTGTAGGTACCACATAATATATACTTTAACACTTTAAATTTTTTAAAAAGTTTTATTTAACTCTACTTGTTATTATTTTTTATTTTGAACAAAGAAGAGAGAAAAGAAAGCGAGAAAGCAGGCTGCCAGGTTCAGGATTCGAACCGCGGGTC
Organism: Tupaia tana; assembly: GCA_026018925.1. Lineage (NCBI taxonomy): Eukaryota > Metazoa > Chordata > Mammalia > Scandentia > Tupaiidae > Tupaia > Tupaia tana. The sequence continues at coordinate 6,296,784 of JAKSZU010000017.1, read as the reverse complement.
AGCTACGTGAGAATCCAGAGCTTTTAATCAGCACGCCACCTGCCAGCCCCCACTTTTTAAGAATTTTATTTATTATTTTTTAAAATCTGCTATAGGGTAAAAATTTGCTCACCAGAGACAGAGAGAGTAGAAAGAAAGCAAGCCACCAAGTCTGAGACTTGAACCATGGATGGCCACATGGGAGTCCAGCACCTTAACCACTATGTCACCTGCTGGCCTCCATATTAACACTTAACCCTCAAAAAGAAATCTTTGAATTTACACTTTGTTTTGCTCACTGCTGCCACTCCAATATCTACAACAGTGCCTGGTATATAGTAGGCAGACAACTATTTACTGTTCATCTATATAATAAACACTCATCATACACAGACACACAGATACACTTGTCCAGAGCTAGAATTCTAACTGGAGCATTTCAGCCCTAAAGTTCACTCTATTTAACCATTATGTTATATTGCCTCTCTAGAGCTTTTAGATCATTCAAGTGGTGCCAAAGCCACTTGGTATCACCCATAAAAGAAAAGTTAATAGTTAAGACCTTTACAGCATCTGTCCCACACGCATAAAAAGCTATGGATATGAAATTATTCCATTATCTTAGGGGCCTAAACTAATTCCCACAAACAGTTATGATTTGTTCTATTAAATGTTACATTCTTTCTATTAAATACACTGTACAACTATGCTTCTCTAATGTGCTGAACTTCAAAGTAGTCACAGAAAAAGATTATAAAAATACCATCTACTTCATCGCCTAAAAAATTTTCATCTCAAAATTACAAAGATTTATGTTGTGCATAAATCCACAACAATTCAATGACCTAAAACAAAATCTGACATTTCAAAATCTATACATTAAGAGTGAAGGTTTAAATCTTCATCTTTCATAAAACACCAGTTTTACCAAACTTTGAAGTTCTATTACATAAATGCAAATTAGGGAGCATCAGGTACAGTCAAGTCATTGTCATTCCATCCATAAAATTCTTAAGGCAAAGTCCCTAATCATCAACCTCCCTTATTTTCTAAAGGAAAAGCAGAATTTATTCCATTACATTTTTTTCAAATTAGCTGTAAATACTCCACCCTCCTAGATTGTGCAAGAAGCAAACCCGGTACTCATAAGCTACCCAAAAAATGGAGATACAGTCAGAGTTTGAATACAGGTAAGTCATGAGAGGGGAGTGGGGGTCTCAGAGCAGTGCACAACCATACGTAAAAGTGGATTTTTAACAAAGATTATTATTTCGTATTATTACGAAAGGAGATGCCGGAAAAAGCTGAACCAGCTAAAGCAGCCGCCATCTTAAAATGCGGGACAGAAGTTCGAGCAAGAAATGAGACTAAACCACCGGAGGTGGTTCCGCTCCCGCCCACCCCCAGCTTCGGAAAATCCTACCTTCTCAACCTAGATCGATAATTTACTATCAAGCCACATTTTAAGTAGCAAAATAATCTTTCGCACAGATACTAAACAGGCGGAGGCAAAAATAGGTACACCTAGCCTTCCCTCCTGCCATCCCGCCCCCCCATTCCCCCTCCCCCAGCCAAATGGAAAAGGGAGCTTCCAGAAGGCTTTTACAGCAGTTCCTGGTGTGCCGCTGACAAATCGCTTCGGGTGAAAAGCTGAAACTACAAAACACAGGAAGCCGCAACACTGTGTCAGTCCACCTCTCGGCCCCACTCGCGCTTGTGCAACCTACCCGAGTCGACCAAGAGTTTGACCACACTCACTCCCTGTCCTTCTGCAGGCAAGAGGCTAGATTCTCCCCGACCCAGTGAAGTTCCAGGCCGGCCAGCTCTCTCTGCTCCACCCACTCCGAGTTTCCGACTCCCCCCGTGGCCCCACCAGAAGGCCCTGAGCCTCGATCTTTAACTACAGTAAGTTTTCAAGCACCAAAAATAGGAAGCGCCACATCTGCTGGAGCGTCTCGCCACATTTCCAACCCCCAACCCAAACAGGACTAACTCTTCCTTAGGAAACAGACGACCCAGGCGTCTCAGCCACTCCCCACCCCTGGTTAAACCGACTCCCCCAAAGACGGAACACCTCGCCTGCCATCAGTGTCCTGCTCCCGGTTTTAAACATTGTCCTCCCGAGTACAACGGCCTCCCCACCCCAAGAAGTGACCCCGGGGAGGTCTTTCCAGAACTAGACTCCCTCCCGCCCCCACCTCTCGGGCCCAAGCCTCCCTCCCCTTCCTCCCACGACCCTACTGCCTTCAGTCCCCACGGGTTACCTTATTAATCCGTTTCAGCGCCATAGTCTGTGCTTTTCGTCGGGCTCCTCACTATCTCGGTGTGCGCGCAAAGGTCCGGCCAAAACTCTTGATTATCCGGGCGGCGGGGAAAGATTGTCTCTTCGTCTCACACCGGCTCTGCCAGACACTGGCGCCTTTTGCAAAAACGGAGCAGATCAGCACTGGCCAGGGCCTCGCAGAGCCCCTGACGAATCCAGGTCTCTGAAAACGGTCGCGATTGCGGGGTGGGTGGGGTGGGCCGGCCAAGCCAACAGCCCGTGAGCCGCGCTCCGGCCCGAGGCGGGGGCGAGGTGCCGGGAAGAGCGGAGGGTGGCCCCAACTTTAACTTCCCGACCTCTCGAAAGGAAGAGGGCCGGGTGGGAGAGGAAGAGGCGGAGGAGAAAGGGGTGGGTGCGGGGCAGGGTCCGGCGCCCAGCAGGAGGAGCCGGGCCTAGTCGGCGCTGCGCCGGCGTCACCAGGGCGAAGAAAGGCAAGGGGGAGGGGGCCGGCGGCCGGGCGGGCCGAGCCGAGCCGAGCCGGGCCGCTTTCGGTTTCTGCTCGCAGGTGCGGCCGGGCAGGGCAGGAAATCAGGGCCGAGCTCGCTGTGCGCGGCTCTCCCCGCCGCCAGAGCCAGCCCGGGTCGCCCCTGACGCCACCGTCCACCCCGCCTTCCAGCGCGCGCCCGCCCGCCCGCGCCGCCACGCGCCCGCGCCGCCCGCGGCTCCGGCAGAGGCGAGGACGCGCCCCCTCCCCCCGCCGAGGTCCCGGCGTCCCCGGCCTCGCCCCCCCTCTCCACCCACCCCACCCCACCCCACCCCACCCCACGGGCGCGCGGCCCGAGCCCCCTCTTCCCGCCGGCCGGGGGCCGGCCTCCTTCCCCTCCCCTCGCATCCACACCCACGCGTACAGAGGGGCCGGGGCCTCCCTCAAGCAGCGGCCTCGGCCTCCTCCCCGCGCGGCAGCTGGTGCCTCCCCGGCCCTACGGGGCTCACGCGCACGACACAGCCACAAGATGTCCGCTCTGACGGAACTACTGCCAGCTGCCACGCTCCGCCCCTCCCCCGCCTGCCTCTTCACCGCCGCGTATCAGTCCGCCAGCGCCGCCGTCGCCGTCGCCGCGGAGGGCACCGGGCGAGCGAAGAGTGGAGGGAGCGCCTTTCCCCCGTCCAGGGCCGCGGGCACCTGTGCCAGCCCCTTCCGTTCTTTCGGAACGGCGCCTTCTTACTAAACAGCCCGGAGGTTGGACTGGGAGGGCGGGGGACAGAGGCGGGTCATGGGCTGAGGGGGAGGGTAGACGAGTGGCGGAAACCCTCAGACCCAGAGAAGCATCGAGAACCGGAAGGAGACCATGGGAGGAAGGTAATGGAAGCGGCAGCTGCGCGATGGAGCCCCACGCCCCTCCCGACAGCGTCCCCCAGTTTCCTCACTTGGAATGGAGGTGGCGGATCTCGCGAGAGCCTCGTGGCCGGCTAACCGGAGCTTTAGCGCTGCAAGGACTTAAGGGCAGTTTTGTGCGCTCTTCCCCCGCCCTCAAAGTCGCCAACTCTCGCGAGAGGAAGGCGCGAACTGGCTCGCGCTGGGGCGGGCCGTCGCCCCGCGAGCACCGCCCCGGAACGCTGATGCAGGTGGGAGGGAGAGGAAGTGGAATTCCCCGGCCTGGTGAGCTAGCGCGCCGACGCGGCCCTCTGTGCGCCCAATCAGGAATGTGCCGTGGGCGGTACCGCGGTCTGTGCCAGATAGCTCCAGTCGAGGCTGAGCTGTATGTGAGGTTTCCGGTGGAGCAGGTGAACGGTGTTTCCTCACCTCCCCTTTGGCTCCGGTTAAGCAGCGAGGGCAGGTGCCCCTCGAAATGGGAACAGTCGTTTTATTAGTAAACAGACCAGGCCTGCCCCACGGCTGTGCGTCCCCCCGTGCCGAGACGTCGTTCATGGCCGACCCTACAGGGTCGGTAAAGAAAAGAGCTGGCCCGTAGACCGTTCCGAGTTAGAGCATCTTGAGTCAAGCTTGATTGTGAATTGAGTGGAGGAGACGGTTAGGGGCTGCTCGTCTCCATAATCAACCGCCACCATCGCCAGTGTAGGTATGGGAACAGACCTAATACCACAGTGTCTTTTTCCTCCTGTTATACCACGGTGTCTTTTTCCTCCTGTTACTGTGTTTCAGATCTTGAGCCAGGAAGTGGTGAAACTTGGTCAAGATGTCATGTATTGTACTTCTGAGTTAGAAAAAATACATACTGAATATCCAGGGAGGGGAATGTGGATAGGATTGGCCAGTCTTGTCTGCCACTGGACAGGGAGATTTACCTCCAGTGTATTCTTCAGGCAAAAGATAGTTAAGACTGGCTCCCGGCCAGTTCTGTAACAAGTAGATTTTTATGTGCGAATAAATATGCAGTTAATGATAATTTTAAAAAGATAGTTAAGACCTTATTTTTTTTTTTAATCTTGGTATAGGGCATGTGCACCAACTGGAAGTGTAGTATGAGATAGTACCCCCAGAGTGGGGTGGTCAGGCTGCAATACTTTCTCTATTCTCTTGGGATTTTGAGCACGCCTGCACACGCACCTGGCATGTTTTTCAAGCTGTCAGATGTGGCACTCAAACCATGCAGTCTGCCATGTAGCATTCAGCCCCCGTAATCGCTATTGGCTGGCCAGAGACCTTAATTTTTTCTTATTATTATTCTTTTTTTTTTTTTTTTAAGAGGTTTTCGCTGTAAGGCCAATGCACTCTCCAGAAAGACAGAGACACACAAAGGGAGAAATCACCCCCCAGGGGGGATGGCCACACTGCAATCCCTTCTCCTTCATTCTCCCTCACCAACCAGAGTGAAGATTTTTTAAGAATCACGTGGAGGCCCAACCTGGGTAGGCAGCTATGCTGGTAGACACTGCTTCTAGGCAGGCCAATGCCACATGAGAGGTGCAGGTTTGATTTCAGGCCCTCCTAGTATATGTGCTGCCCAAGTGAGCACTCAGGCCTTTCTAAAAGCCTCGTATAGTGATTAGGGTGCAGTAGGGTACAACTGTAGTCCTAGTGCCAAGGAAGCTGAGACAGGTTAGAGGACATGGACCTTTTTAAAAATATAAAAGAATTACATGGAAAAATAACTTGTTTTGAAATATATGTTTTATTGTTTTAAAGAATTATTCATTTTATTTATTACTATAATTATTGTTATTTTAATTTGACCAGAAAGACAGAGAGGGGGAAAGGGAAAGTGAGAAAGCAAGCTGCCAGGTCCAAGACTTGAACCACAGCTGGCCACTTGGGAGTCCAGTGCCTTAACCACCATGGCACCTGCCGGCCCCCAAATACAACTTTTAGAAAAGAAATTTGTTGAAGGTGTTGCTTAATAAAAACAAGTCAGTGATAAATCGTCTAACATACACTGATCAAATGGCCATATAATGTCACTAGGACAATTAGTGAAATATTTTCAAACTAGTGTCCTTTGAAATCACCTGGGGTTTTGTTCAAAATGCAAATTTTTACTTAGAAGGCCCAGAGTGGTGCCTAAGATTCTTTCTAACAAACTTCCTGGCCATTGAGATTTTTCTGGCCCAAACTATCCTGTGAATAGAAAAGCACCAAAGTGCTCACCTCCTGACCTATTAGACCTCTGCCCATTCCTCCTCCCTGAATACTATTGCCTTTGTTCTTTATCCTAGTAAGCCAGATGCAGCAGAAGCATAGCATTAGGCGTGGGCTGTCGGGAGAAACCCAGGTTTGAGATCTCACTTAATTGCTCCCCATCTGCATATTAGTCTGGTTACTTATTTTCCCGAGTCTGTTTCTTCATGATTAAGCTAAGTGTGACAATAACTATCCTTTCTCATAGGGTTGCTGTGGTTCAAACGTCATAATATATGTGAAAGGACACTGTAGACTGTGCAGTGTTGTAAAAATTAAATTACTAAAGCAAGCAGTCAGATAGTAGCCAGAGTATAAAACAAGTCTATAGTAGCAATAATCTAAGCCATGTGTGTGCAGCTCTTTACCTACAGGTACTGTGCTCATTAGTCTTTCACAAATGAGCGAACGGAGGCTCAGTTACTATCGCAAGATGACAAAGCTAGTAAGTGGCAGAAGATGATTTGAACCTGTACAGTTACCTTGAGAGAATTCATTGAATGGAGTTTCATACTTACTTTTTTTTTTTAAGAGAGATCTTTGCCATAGGGTACGTGCACTCATGGGAGATACAGAGACAGAACGAGCAATCACCCCCCAGGGAAGATGGCCACACTGCAGTCCCTTCTCCTCCGTTCTGGTGTTGGGATTTTGGGCATGCATGCACCCACACCCGGGATGCATTTGAAGCCATGTCGTCTGGGACTCAAACCACAGTTGGCCATGTAGGAGTCCAGCAACATAACCATTATGCCATCTGCTGGTCTCAGTATTGACTCTTAATTTAGAAAGAGTAAGATGTTTTATGTTTCTAGCGTAAATGCCTCTGAATCTAATTTATTTCTCTGTTTTGTTCTTTCAGATACTGAAGTATAAGGATGGTAGGAAACATTCCCACCTACCTGAAGGAACTCATAATATCCAATCCAGGGAAGTTCATAAGGAAAAGCCACAGAGGAACCAAATCTTATTATGCTAAACTAAACAAGCTTCAGTATAAAAGTATAACAAACATTGATGCTGTGGATTAATGGAGCACAACAGATTGGGACAAATTGGGAGGTCAGAGTTGTTTGCAGTTTTGTGCCACAACTACTTTGACTCTCCGTCAAAGCCACGGACCCTTCTCAGAATAATGGTGTATGTGCATAAAATGAAATTCTTTGCACTATGAAAGAAAACATTTGAAATACGATTATAAAAATATTAAAGACTAATAGATATCATAGCTATCTCTGTGACTGGGATATAGATATGCTTTATTTTCTTTCTACAAAATATTTATTTATTTAATTCCATTTGTTACTATTTTTTAATTTGACCAGAGAGAGAGAGAAAATGAAAAAGCAAGTCACCAAGTTCACGACTCAAACAGCAGTTGGCCATGTGGTAATCCAGCTCCTTTAACCACCCTGCCACCTGCCAGCCCCTAGATATGCTTGCTTGCTTTTTAAAATTTCACTAGAGGGGGACCATCAAGTGGTAAGGTGGTTAAGGCGCTAGATACTCCCACATGGCCAACCACGGTTTGAATCCCGGACCTGGAGGCTTTCTTTCTCACTTTCTCTCTCTGTCTCACTCTGGTCAAATTAAAAAAAAAAAAAAAAAAATCACTAGAGGGCACATGTATTCACTGGGGAAAGTGAGAAAGCACTCCCGTGGAGGATGACCATGCTGAAATCCCTTCTCCATTTCTCCCGCCTGTTGGGATTTTGGGTATACACACACACACCTGCCTGACATTTTTTAAAGAATTATTTTATTTAACTTTATTTTTTATTATTATTTTCCAGTTTGATTAGAGAGGGAAAGTAAGAAACCAAACCACCAGGTTCGGGACATGAACCAGAGTCGGCCACATGAGAATCCAGTGCCTTTAACCACCGTATCAACTGCCGGCCCCCTGCCTGGCATGTTTTTCTACCTGCCAGTTCTAGAACATGAACTATGCAGTGAGGCTTATAGGATCCAGCCACTTTAACCACCATGCCACTAGCTGGCCTTATATGTGCTTGATTAACACAGTAGTAAATCTAGTGGTGGGCCTAATAAAGACCAAAATGTTGAAGTGATGATGAATATAATGGTATTTCCAGAGTTTGCAATGATTGTAATAGAACAGAAAGCATTTTTGCTTTCTATTGGTGATACAAATGGAGGTACAGTTATTATTACTATATTTACATACTATATTCATAATTGAAGGAGTGCTAATTTCTAGTTAGATATTAGTAAGAATAAGATGTAATTTTTTTCCCCATCCAAGTTTATAAACTCTCTAACTTCTATCCACGGGCTTCATGTTAAAAAAATGTTCAGTGGAGGCCCAGCTGTGGTAGCATATGCTGGGTGCTGCTGTGGGCAGCCTAGAACCAAGTAAAAGGACCCATTTATTCTCATCCCACCCTAAAAAGCCTGATGTGCTGGTGTGTGCTTATAGTCCCAGCTACTGGGTAGGCTGAGACAAGAGAATGGAGACACAGCAAGAACATATCCAAAAAAGAAAAAAAAAGAAAAAATCCACATCCACATACATACACATGAAATCTGGGTCTCAAAGCATTTGTGAAATATTAACAGAATTATGATTGATATTCATAATGATGTGATTCATCAAGAAAATTTTTAATTACATTCAGTTTTACAATAATTCCTGTATGGAAGTGTGTAATAGATTTAGAAAATAGTTGTATCCCATTTGGTGATTGCTCTTTTTCTTTTTGGGGATACCTATGGAAGACTGAACCATTCAGAATAATTCACTTCCCATGCATTCTAGAAAGTTTAGGGTGTATCATTTCACATTCATTTACATGCTCTTATAAATAACGTGTGGCGTAAGAATAATAAAATGAAAATAATCAAGGCTAAAATAAATTAGAATATAGTATGTTTAAATTTTAATAGGTTTTAATAAATTACTATGTGAAATGCATACAATACATTCTTGGTCTATTAATTCATTATCTCATCAAATCTCCACTACACAGATGAAAACACTCAAGGTTATTCACTCAATAAATAGTTGAGCCAGGATTTAAACCCAGGCGGTCTAACCTCAAAGCACACACTCTTAACCAATAAGCTGTTTATTTTTAGCTCTTCACCTATTCGGTGATATTAATTTTCCCATTCATGCAACATTTACATATTTGCTACTTCAAAATGTTTACATAACTTCTTAGTATTCCAAGTAAAATTCTGCCCATTGACCAAAAGGGATTTTCCAGATTCTTCCTTTGCAGTAGTATTGATAATATCATATATATATATATATATATATATACACATACATATACATATATATATATATATATATTTTTTTTTTTTTTTAGAGAGATTTTTGCTATAGGATGTGTGCACTTGCAAGAGAGACAGCAAGATATCATCCTCCAGGGGTGTCGCCATGCCACAATCCCCTCTCCTCTATTCTCTCGGATTTTGGGCATGCACACACATGTACCTGGTGTGAGCCTTAAGCTGCTGGGTCCAGGACTTGAACTGTGGTTAACTACTTTGGAGTTCAGTTACATAACCATTAGGCCATCTGCTGGTCCCTCTCATATCATCTTTAAATAAGCAGGCTGTCAGGCCAGCTTTGTGATCTGGTGGCTAAAGGAACTGGCTTCCAAATGGGTGACCACATGTTTCAAGTCCCATGCACAGCAGCTTGAAAAACACACTGGATGTGTGTGCGTGTGTGCGCCCAAAATCCCGAAAGGGGGAAGTGATGGAGAAGAAATTGTGGCATGACCATTCTCAGTGGGGTATACTTTCTCTCGTTCTCTCTCTCTCTGTGTCTCTGTCATTCTTTGGTGAATGCATGGACCCTCTAGCAAAACAAAACAAAACAAAACAAAACAAAACAAAAAACCTTATCAGTTGGGGCTGGAAAACAGTTTTTGTTTTACAGAAATTTTTGTTGTAATACAGTGGTTCCCAGCCTACCTGGCACCAAGGACTGGCCTTGTGGAAGACAATCCCTTCATGGACAGCGGCAGGGGTATAGGAAGGGGGTTGGCTTTGGCTTTGGGATGACCCAAGTGCATCACATCCACTGGTGTACCCCCATTTCCACTGCCACCACAGTGAAATGATCATATCACAATAGGTTCATGCTCCCATGAAAAGCAAATCATGTTGCTGATCTTAGAAGAGTTGGAGCCCAAGTAGCAATGCAAGTGATGGGGAGTGGCTGCAAACACAAAAGAAGCCGTGGTCACTTGTCTGTGGCTTCATGGCCTGGTGGCCTAAATCATCAGTCCACAGCTATATTGGGAACCTCTGTTGTAATGGAGTTTAGCTTAGAGGATGACATCCACTCAAGCCGCCATCTGCTTTCCAAACACATTTACACATCTAAAATCTAAATCTTTTTATAATACCACTCTTTTTTTTTGTATTGACTATTTTTTTTAGAATTTTTTATTTTATTATTATTTTCACGAGTTTTGCCACAGAGAGAGAGAGAGAGAGAGAGAGAGAGAGAGAGAGAAAGCAAGCCGCTGGGTCCAGGACTCGGACCATGGTCAGCTGTGTGGGAATTCCAGTGCCTTAACTACCATGCCACCTGCTGGCCCCATGTATTGACCACTATTAAGATTAGGAACTGATTATTGAGGGCAGTAGGTGGCATGGTGGTTGAGATGCTGGACTCCCATATGGCTGACAGTGAGCGTTCCAGACCTGGCGGCTTGCTTTCTCACTTTCCTTCTCTTTCTTTCTCTCTCAGGTGAGCACACGGGCCCTATAGCAAATTAAAAGATAATTATTATAATAAATAAAATGATTATTTTTAAAAAAGATGAAGGGGCCAGCAGATGGTGTAATGGTTATATCACTGGACTCTCATGTAGTTGACTGTGGTTCAAGTCCTGGACTTGGCAGCTTAAAACTCAAACTAGGCATGTGTGCATGCACACCCAAAATCCCAAGAGGAGAATGGAGAAAAAGGGATGAGAAGGGATTGCAGTGTGGCCATCCCCCCAAGAAGTGATTTCTCACTTTCTGTCTCTCTCTCTGTCTCTCTAATGTGCAATATCCCTGTAGCAAAAATCTCTCTTAAAAAAAAAACAAGATAAAAATTATTTTGGACCAGCAGGTGGGGTAGTGGTTAAGGAGCTGGACTCCCTATATTGTTGACTGAGGTTTGAGTCCTGAATCTAGTAGCTTGAAAATCAAACCAGACGTATGTGTGCACACGTGTGCACGTACCCAAGATCCCAAGAGGGATTACAACATGGTCATTCCCCTTCAGGGTGATTTCCCATTTTCTCTGTCTCTCTCTGGAGAGCCCATGTGCCTTATGGCAAAAAAAAAAAAAAAAAAAAAAAAAAAAAAAAAAAAAGAAAAAATGATTATAAATAAATCTGAAAACATGGAGTTTAAGATTATAAAGGCAAATGAATAAAATCCCAAGCTTGGCATTGAGTGAATTTATTGGTTGATAAATCTGCTGATTGAACAGATTTTCTGTTCATTTGTTTATATTTGCATTAGTGAATTATATTTCTACCAACATTTTAAGGTAAAAATTAAAAGGAGCATGGCCTAGAAGCCTTTTGATGCTTTAGGATAAAGTAGAATAGGATTAGGTATTTGTATTTTGGAACAATATTCATCTATGTACTGTTTTGAGAATCCACTTCACAGTAGCAAATAAAATTTAAAATTTTTTCATTCATTTGAGCTATTTAAATTACACTGGTAGAAATGTCTCTATTGATCTGAAAATAATTAGATTTTTTTTTTTAAAGAGACAGATCTTATGGGCCAGCCAGTGTAATGGTAGTTGAGGATGGATCCCATATGTCTGATTGCTCAGTTCAAGTCCAGTGTCTTGAAAACCACACAAGGCATGTGTGTGCATGCCTGCCTAGTATCCCAAAAGGAAGAAGAAATGGAGAAGGGATCACAGTGTGACCATCCCTCATGGGGGCAGGTGCTTTCTCACCTTCCCTTTCTCTGTCTCTCTCCCATGAGTGCATGTCCTCTGGCAAATTAAAAAAAAATTTATTTTTTATATATATATATATATATATATATATATATATATATATATATATATATACACACACACACACACACACACATATGTGTGTATATATATGTATATATATGTATGTATACACACACACACACATATATATATACATTTCACATATATGTATCTTATTCTGTGTTTCCTAGATTGGCCTCATACTCTCAGTCCTCCTGCCTCAGCATCCTCAGTAACAAGGACTATAGGTACATCCTGCTACACTCTGTGATCATGTATTTTACATGATAGTTAAATAATCTGGTTTGGGCGGGCCAATTGTGGTGTAGTGGTTAAGGCAGCTGGATCCCACATGACTGACTATATAGTTTGAGTCTCAAACATGTTGGCTTGAAAAACACACCAGGTGTGTGTGCTTTCATGCCAAGACCCCAACAAAAAGAGATGGACGAGAAGGGATTGCAGCCCACCTACCCCTCATGGGGTGTTTTCTCATTTTCTCTCTTTTGCTTGTTCTGTTCCTGGAGAGTGTATGCACCTTCTGGCAATTTTTTTTTTTTTTTTTTTTTTTTTTTTAATTCTGGTTTTAGGGAACTGCAGATTGCCTAATGGTTATGTCACTGGAGTCCTACATGGCCAACCATGTCCCGGACCCAGTGGCTTGAAATTCACACCAGTTGCATGCCCAAAATCCCGAGAGAAGAATGGAAAAGGGATTGTGGCATGGCCATCCCACTTGAGGGGTGTGTGTGTGTGTGTGATTTTTTATTTTCTGTCTCTCTGTCTCTCCAGTGAGCTCATGCACCTTATGGCAAAACAAAACAAAACAAACACCCACTCTCTCTCAAAAATTCCGGTTTTAGATAATGAAAAATTTTACGTTCAGAAATGAGCAAAGGTACAAAAACATTGAAAAGATGAGCCACAAACAATCTCTTTCACTGAAATCACAAAAGGTTTTTAATTGTGGTAGATTAGACTTTTTTTGGGGGGGGGCATGAATTGGCATGAAACATGAGAAAATTATAAAAGATCAAGAAAATTACTGTACAGCTGACCCCAAAACACAGTGATGAAGCACTGTGCCTTGGCAGCCTGATTCCACATTGTCATTCCATGGTTTGAATCCCAGCCCCTGCAGCTTGGAAAACATGCTGGATGGGTGTGCATGTGTGCCAAAAACTCCTGATGGGAAGGACAGCTGGAGAAAGGACTGTGGTGTGACCACTCTCAACCAGGGGATTCCTTCCCTCGCTCCTCGCTCCACCTAGTGAGCACATATGCCCTCTGGCAATTAAAAAAAAGGACATTTATGGTAAAAATGTCGATTAAATAACTTATCTGAGTAATGAAGATGTGCCAAGATCCTAATGTTAATTCTTCCATTAGGCCACATTCAAGTAATAACTTGAATACAGGAGTTAATTAAAATGTACTTGTGAATAAATACGGTTGAATAAATACGGATCAGCGTAAATACGTAGTGTTTACTTTCTTCTTTGTTCATGATGGTGTGCATTGCACATGTGAGAGAGAGAGAGGAGCACCCTCTACAGGGTCTAGTCATGCTGCCATCCTGTCCTCCAGTCTTCAAGCCCAGTTGATCTTGTGCCTTCATGCATGTCCTTGGTATGTTTCAGGCTGACCAGGACGGGGATTCAGACTGCAGTCGTCAGGTAGGATCCAGCTTTCCTTGAGCAGCACATTACCATGGTGACATGGAGCTACCCCATATGTAGTTATATTATTCATCTATGTTTTCATGTATCTTTGTAATTTTGTCATAGAGTTTTATAACTTGGCAAAGTTGGTTCTAAAACAACTATACCATTGTTGGCCCTAAAGCTCAGTGGTTAAGTGCAGTGCATAGGGAGCTGGAGCCCACATTACTGACTGGCTCAAATCCTGGCCCTGCTGGCTTGAAAAAAACAGAGTATGAGTGCCCAAAATGGTGACAGGATGGAGATATGGAAGAAAGTGATTGTAATGTGACTGTGTCCCATTGGGGGTGCTTTCTTTCCCTCTGGCATGCACACCCTCTGGTAAAATAAAAGAATGAATGAATGAATGAATGAGTGTTGTAGAGTAGTAGTAGTATGACAGGGCCAGTAGGTGACATATACCAAGAGAATGGAAGAGAAGGGACTGTGGTATGTCATCTCCCGTGGGGGTGATGGCTCACTTTCTCTCTGTCACTCTGGCAAATGTACGTACTCTATCGCAAAAACAAACAAAAACAAACAAACCAACCCCCCCCCCCAAAAAAAAAAAAAAACACACAACTGTCTCCCCCCAAAAAGGTACTGTGACAATTTTAGCGGTAAGACATCACTCAAACATATAAAATGTCAAGTCTTAACATACCTGGTAAGAGAATACTATTACACAGGTTCCCCATTTTACTAAAAGATCCATACAATGAAAGAAAATCTGGTTCTTTGGGGCCAGGAGGTGGCATGATGCTTGGGGCACTGGACTCCCACATGGCTGACCATGGTTTGAGTCCTGGACCTAGCAGCTTGCTTTCTTGCTTTATTTCTCTCTTTTTCTGGTGAGCCCTTGTGCCCTATGACAAATTAAAAATAATAACAATAGGGGCCAGCAGGTGGCATGGTTAAGGACACTGGACTCCCATATGACCGATCGTGGTTCAAGTTCCGGACCTGGCAGCGTGTTTTCACACCTTTCCTTTCTTTCTCTCACTTTCCCTCTCTCTCTCTTTCTCTCCCTCCCTCTCTGGTCAAATTAAAATAAATACATAAAATAATTGTTTAAAAATAAATAATAAAAAAAAGTTTTTAAAAAATGGCTTTTCAATTATTGAAGTTCAATTATTATAATTTTAAAGAAGCATTTATTTTATTATTATTATTATTCAGTTTGACCAGGGAGAGACACAGAGAGAGAAATTTGCTAGGTCTGGCACTGAAACTGCAGTCAGTCATGTGAGAGTCCAGTACCTCAATCATCATGCCACCTGCCAGCCCCAAAACTCATTTTTTTTCTTTTTTTGGAGAGGTTTTTGCTATAGGGCGTGTGCGCTTGCCAGAAAGACAGAGAGACAGCGAGAAATCACCCCCTGGGGGGATGGCCACGCCACAATCCCTTCTCCTTTATTCTCCTCTCGGGATCTTGGCCATGCACGCACATGCACGCTGCGTGAGTTAAGCCACCGGGTCCAGGACTCGAATCACGGTCGACTACATGGGAGTCCAGCGACATAGCCATTACACTAAATGCTGGTCCCCCAAAACTCATTTTTTTAATTGCCGGGTGGCACATCTATTCACAGAGAAAGAGTCAGAGTGAGAGAGAGAAAGCACTGTTCATACCACAATTCTTTTTTCCAGTGTTTCTCCATCAGGATTCTGGGTGCACACGAGCACATGCCCTGTGTGTTTTTCAAGCCATTAGGTCTCTGATTCAAACTATGGTTGCCCATGTGGGATCCCGCTCCCTATGTACAGCACTTACGATGTGCTATGGGGTCAGACCAAAATTCAACTCTATAAGATAAATTTAGACAAAAATCTCAAAAGTTATTACACATTCACACATTTGTGTAAATTCAACTTTTCCTGTTTCCCTTTATTGTTCTGCACTAATGGAGAGAAGGTAAAAATTACTCTGGAGCACTGTAGGGGTAGCTAAATGCCACTGTCTTGCATGGGGCTATAATTAGGGACAAGGCCCAGCTTTGGTGGCACAATCGTTAG
Source organism: Tupaia tana (assembly GCA_026018925.1). NCBI lineage: Eukaryota > Metazoa > Chordata > Mammalia > Scandentia > Tupaiidae > Tupaia > Tupaia tana. Next base: position 6,281,191 of record JAKSZU010000017.1, on the reverse strand, counting down.
TGAACTGACCTGCAATACTGACAGCCATATGGCTGATCGTGGGTTCAGATCCCCAGTGGACCTGAAAGCACTCTGAGTGCATGTATGTACAAGATCCTGATGAACTGGAGGCTGTGAGAAGGGGATTATGGTGCAAGCAGACCGTTGACAGTGCCTATCCCCCTATTCCCTTGTGTGCACATGCATGTACTCTTATACATAAAATAAACTTAAAAACAATTCATAATTAGAGACAATAGGCAAGGTACGGACATGGGAGGCCAGATGGAAAGGGGTGCAGAAAGAAGTGGGAAAGAAAATGTCAACGGTGGGGCTGGCAGGTGACGTGGTAGTTAAGGGTGCTGGACTCCCACATGGCCCACTGTGGTTCCAGTCCTGGACCTGGTGGCTTGCTTTCTCAGTTTCCTTTCTCCCTCTCTCTCACTCTTTCCCTCTCTGGTCAAATTAAAAGTAAATATATAAATAAAGTTAAATAAAATAATTCTTTAAAAAAAGTCAAAGGCAAACACTTCTCGAAATAAGTGTCTTGTGAACTGAGAATGAGGAGGAAGCCTTTTCTTAATTCTTGTCATGAGTATTTTCTTATTTTGTTATATATAAAATATATGTAAATGTTTTCTTCATTCCCTGTGTAACATATGATGTATTGACTTTATATCAATATTCAAGTATTATTAATTTAACAAAAGTATTGTGCAGGGTATCAGGAGAAAAGTAAATATCACTCAAGGACTTTACCTCCTCTTCTGAGGAAAGGATTTGTTTGGTTGTGGTTGTACAAAAGATAGTTTATCTCATTAGGCAGAATTATGACCTTGTTCTAGTCTCTAAGTGGAGATTAAATACGGTTAAAGAAAATTTGCATGTATGCCAAGTTGATAAGGAGTAGATTTTTGTTTATTTTTTCCATGAGTGAAATAGCACCTCCAACAGGGTCCTGATGCCATGAGCCACCCCTGGCTTCAGTCTGCCCTGCACCATAGGTAGACGTGTGCCTGGTGTACTTGGGTAGGTCTCCAGAGGCAACCTGAAACCTTTTCCTGTGAGTCAGCCGTATAGTGTCACGTTTTACGGCTGTGCCACCATCCAGATCTGACAAGGATTGGACTTTCGATGGTCAGTTCAGTGTGTCAACCTGAAATGGATAAGAAATGCCCAGAGAACTGGTAAAATAATATTTCTGGATGTATCTGTGAGGATGTTTTGAAAGAGATTACCCTTTGAATCAGTTGACCAAGATTAAAGAAGATTGCCCTCGGTAATACTAGTGGGCATAATTCAATCTGCTGAGGACCTGAATAGCACAAAAAGGCAGAGGGAAGGTGAACTCGCTGCCCGTTTGTTCTGGAACGTCCATCTACTCCTGCCCTCAGACATTGCAGCTTTTGCCTCTTGGACCTGAGGATTCAGACTATGGCTTACGTCATTGCCCCCCTCTTCCCTCTGGTTCTCTGGCCTTTGAACTTGGACTGAATTACGCCACTGACTTTCCTGTTTCTATAGATTGCAGATGGCATAGTCAGTAAGTAGCGTACTAGATTGCAGAACTGGAAGCCAACTGTGGTTCGAGTCCCTGGCCCAATTTGCCTAAAAACATCCTGGGGTGCATGTGCACATGCCCAGGACAGTAGAAAGATGACTGAAGGAGGAAGGAGCAAGACCGAATGCTATGGGGGGCATGTGTCTGTCTGTTCTGTCTGTCCTGTCTGTCCTTGTCTGTCCTTGTACACTCTATCATGAACTGTTTTTTAAAAAGTGAGTAAAGGGCTAAAGAGCTCTCATTCCGTGCTGGATTCTTTACTATAACCATCGGCAACCCTCCCCCACCAAAGTTGGACCTAATAGAAAATTGCAAGATTGAACTTTACTTAAAAGAAAATGGTTACCGTAATTGTTTGATGTAACAAATGAGCACAAATGATTACCTTAAAAAACAGTTATCTTACAGATCTGGAGGTCAGAAGTCTGAAAGGGTTTCCCTGGGCTAAAATCCCGTTGACAGCAGGCTGCATTCCCTTCTGCATTTAGGACAGACTCTGTGCTGCCCTCTCTGCCGCTGTCTAGAGGCTCCCACTGTGGTTCCTCGGCTTGTGTTCCCCTGTCTTCAAAGCCAGCAGTGGCTGTTTGAGTTTTCCTCACATTTCATTGGTCTGACTTTTTTTTTTTTTTTTTGCCACCGCTGCCTTTCACATTTAAAGGCCCTTGCAATGATGCAGGTCCACACAGATAATCCAGGAAATCTTCCCAACACAGGCTAGATGATTAGCAACCTTAATTCCCCAGTGCATATTGACAGGTTCCGGGGACTGAGAGGTGGACATCTGGGGGGGGGGGGGGGGGAGTGGAAGGCACTGCTCTGGCTACTACAACTATTTGAAGTTAAAGGCACTCTTTCCTCCATCACATGTTTACTGTATTCATCCTCAGAGTATCTGATCACTTATTCAAAATATCAAATCTCAAGTAGTTCAGAAGTTCCAATATACTAAGGGTTAGAAAGAATTCATCAGCTCATTTTGTCACTGATGACTCAGAATTTCAGAGAGGAGGTACTGACGTATTTTAAATATAAGTAGGTTTGTGAGTAAATGAAAGGTGGAAAATCAAGATCTTGGCCATGATGGGAAGCCCGAAACTACGTGATTAGCTTAGAGGAACTTAGGATCAAGGGGACATATTTCTTAAAACAGGAGACATTTGGGTAAGTTTTAATCCTGAAGGAGAGACAGACACAGAGAGACAGAGAGAGGTAATATAGGCCAGATGAATCATTGGATGGAGCCTGTTTCTTTAGTTGTGAGGCATTAGGTTAGGGGGAAAATAATTAATTAATGTAAAGAACTTAATTCTGAACAAGGGTAACTCCTAGGAGACTACTGGGAAGATTAGAATGTATAAAAATGAAGACAAGTTTGAAATGGGGGAAGGCATGAAGTTGACTATAGGTACTCAACTTTCTTAGTAAAATAGGAAGGAGGGCTGAGTGATGGTGCTGAGTTGGACACGAGGAAAGTCGGGAGTTTATAATCACTGCAAAGAGAAAAATGGTAACAACAACAAATGTCCTTGCTGAGGGGCAGGTAGTGTGAAGGTCGAGGTGGCTAGATCCCACATGGCTGACTTCCCTGTTAGTGTCTGGACCTGGCAGCTTGAAAATCATGCCATGTGCATGCATGCTCAAAAACCAGGAGGAAAAGGGAGGAGAAGGGAACGTGGCATAGCCATCCCTCCTGGGGATCCTGTCCCCATCTGATCCCACCAGGACACAGGCCCTATAGAAAAAAAAAAGTCCTTGTTAATGGGCATAAGATAGGAGATCATAAATTTGTAGAGGCATTTTTTTCCCTTAGCATTTAGAGACCTTACATGTGTATGTTTAATACCCATAGAATTTGTTAATAGAGATTGCATTGCCAATCAGTGTGTGAATAGATAAAATCAGTACTTTTAAAAAAATTGTACACCTAGTACATTCTGTTAGCACTTTTTAGTGTAAAATTAACAACTTTTCTAAAAAAAATTATGTTCTCACTGAAGAAATGAACTGGTAGGAAAGACCAAAGTCAAATGAGAGGCATGCAGAAAGAAGTGGAAGCATTTAAAATTGGATCAAGAGCCAGTCACAGTATTTGCTGAGTACCTACTGTGTATTAAGCTCTGAGCTTAGCCTTATGAATAAAACAGATGATTTTCTTTCTTTTTCTTTTTCTTAAATTTGGCAGGGGCATGCGTGTCCATGGAGTGAGGTGTGGGGCAGGGAGAATAAGAAAGCACCCCCCATGGGGATGGTCATGTCACAATGCCCTCTCCTCCATGTCTCTCTCCTGAGATTTTGGGCACACAGGCATATGTGTTTTTTAAGTCGCAGGGTCCAAGACTTCAACTGCACAGTCGGTCATGTGGGGTACAGCTGCCGTAAGCACTTCGCCACCTCACTGGTCCATAAAGCTACACTTTTAACCTGTTTGCAAGAGATTTTTTTAAAAAGAATTATTTTATTTTATTTCATTCATTCATTCATTCATTCATTTTTTAATTTGACCAGAGGGAGACAGAGAGAGAGAGAGAAAGTGAGAAAGCAAGGCACCCGGTCCAGGACTTGAACCGTGGTCAGTCATGTGGGAGTGTCCAGCGCCTTAATGACTACACCACCTGCTGGTCCCTGCAAGAGATATTTAATATTAGAATGCAGAAAGGAGTATGAGAATGGGCATTAGCTACAAAATCATTATGGGGTGATGTCAATTGCATCATACTCTTACACAAAACAAAAACATTAGCCACCCCAGAATTCACTGTAGGAGAGAAAAGAAATAGTGAAAAAAAAAAGAACCAGTTTCACAGAATCTGCTTTTAAACTGGTCGTGAGGGCCCCAGTCATAACACAATCGCTTCCTTTACCCCTACTCCAAGGTTCCCTCATGCTGCCAACAGCCAAGCTGAATGGAATTCTTTACCAAGTGGGGCGACCAACACATACATTTCTGTGAGATCTGAATGCGAGAGGAGATCCTTACTGGGTTAACCTAGTCTTTGTTGGCTTATTGGCCAAGAGAGAAATAAGAGGATCTAAGTGAATACCACCTTCCACGAGGAGTGTTCCTACTTCTATGTGTGACAGCAACGCAAGCTCACCCTATCAAATGGGATTTCTCACCCCTGCCCACAGAGGTGAGCCGCTCCTCTACCTGTTGGTTTGGTGATCAGAAGCCCCAACTACCCAGTGAGGGTGTCTGCTTCTAATTTATTGAAACCATGTTTCTCAAGACTCATTCCTCCTTTGAACACTAGGACCTCCCAAACCAATACAGCTTGAGAGACTGCAAAGTTCTTCACATGAGCAACTAGGTATAAATGTACACCCAAGGGTGAATGAAGCAGTGTTCGTAATAGCACACCTAATGACAGCCAAAAAAGGGGAATGTTCTCAAGTACATCAGGAGTAAAATGGATAAGTTGTGTCTTTTCATAAAGTAGAATACTATGTAACAGTGTATAGGCTGCTATTCAATGAATGTAATGAACAACATGGATAAATCTGACAAACATGTTAAATGGAGAAAGTCAGACACAAAAGAATATGTATAATTCAACTTCCGTATAGGTTAACTATTGGAAGACCTAGTCTTTGGTGTTATAATTCATGTTAGTGACTACCTCTGGGATGGAAAGCAATGACTAAGAAGGTAAATGGTAACATAGTTACTTATGTGGGTTGTATAGTCATCTTCACTTTGTGAAAAGTCATGCAAAACATATTTCTGCACCCTTCTGTATGTTATGCTTCCATTAAAAAACTCATTTTAAAAATTCATGTAATTGCTTTCCTATGTGTGATGTTCATTTCTCTGACACTTTTTTTTTTAAAGAATTACTTCATTTATTACTTATTTTTATTTTAATTTGACCAGAGAGGGGACAGAGAGAGACAGAGGGAAAGTGAGAAAGCAAGCCGCCAGGTCCAGGACTCGAACCACAGTTGGCCATGTGGGAATCCAGCGCCCTTAACCACCACGCCTCCTGCTGGGTCTCTCTGACCACTTTTAAGATGTTTATCTCAGGGGCTGGCAGGTGGTGTGGTGATTAAAGGTAGACTCCCACATAGCTGACCACGGTTTGAGTCCCAGACCTGGCAGCAAAAATAAATAGTTAAATAAGATAATTTTTAAAAAGATGTTTATCTTGGGACCAGCAGTTGGTGTAATGGCTATGTAGCTGGACTCCCACATAGTTGACTGCGGATCGAGTCCTGGACCCGGTGGCTTAAACTCACGCTACGTGTGTGTGCGTGCGTGCCCAAGATGCCGAGAAGAAAATGGAGGAAAAGGGATTGTGGCATGGACATCCCCCCTGGGGGGTGATTTCTCGCTTTCTGTCTGTCTCTGTCTTTCTGGCGAGCACACGTGCCTTATAGCAAAAACAAAAAACAAAACAAGAAAAAAAACCTCTAAAAAAAAAAAAAAAGATGTTTACCTTAGTCTTATCAGTTTGACCATTATATGATTGCCTGTGGTTCACTAAGCTTCATGGATCAGTAGTTTATACTTTTTACTGAATATGCAAAATATTCTGCTAGCATATTTTTTTCGAGTAGACATAAAAATTGAGGGACATTTCTCATCTCCACACTTAGCATACTGAGAAAAGTGGCACCGTATATTAATCACTCACTTTAGTTACGTCGTTCATCCAATAGGTCAGCATTCCAAACGTACAGATTGTGTTTCCCGACTAGTTGCTTAAACTGTACCAGTTTTGAATTCATTCTGTCCAAGTTCTTATCTGGCCCATCAACTCATAAGTCACTGAAAGTGACTCACTGTACCCTACCTTACCTCAGGCCATGTCTCCCAAAGTTCATACAAGTGAAGGGGTCTTCCCTTACTGTTGTGCTTTAGGGCCACTGTCTTTCAGAGTGGTGGTGTTGGCAGTAATGCCATTGTGTCCCACTACACCTGGGACTACAGGCACGTGTTATAGCACCAGGCTCCTGCTATTTAAATGCAGTCTCTTGGTTTTCTTTAATGATTGGAATGAGGGAAAACATTTCCAGATCAATAGCATGTCAATATCTGTACTCATTTCCTCCAGAGAAGATACCACACCTAGAATAGCAATTGCACTTGGCATCCACCCGATTGTTTTGCAATAATCCAGTCATTCTTCCCTACCCATCTGGGTCTTATACCGTCATTCTCTATGACCCATCTGACAGCCACACAGGGAATTCAAATATGAACATGGTATGAGTCACCGTGCGGCATGGTGGCACTAGCTCTGCAGTTTCCCCAGGAACATGGTACTGTTTTTCATTTACTGTCTCAATGAGGAGTGGTAGAAAGCAGTCTGGGCTTCTGTGGAGACCTTCCCACCATAACAGCACTCACTCCATGGGCCAGGTAATCAAAGATGACTTCAACTATTAAAATATATCTGTGCTGGGATGAGCAGTTGGCGTAATGGTTACGTACCTGGACTCCCATGTGATCGACCGTGGTTCAAGTCCCGGACCTGGTGGCTTGAACTCACGTTGGGCGTGTGTGTGTGCGTGCGTGCGTGCCCAGGATCCCAAGAGGAGAATGGAGGACATGAGACTGCGGCATGGCCAGCCTCCTTGGGGGTGATTTCTCACTTTCTGTCTTTCTCTGTCTTTCTGGCAAGTGCACGTGCCCATAGCAAAAACCTCACCAAGAAAAAAAAAGAAAGAAAGAAAGAAAAAAAAAGAAAGAAAAAAAAAAGAAAAAAATCTGTGTTTACTACACATCTAGGACTGGAGAAATAACCATAGTATGGGTCCCTCTAAATCCACTGTTACGGTGCAAGCCAAGACTGTCAGTTGGCTACTTTAGGTCTCCTATTTTGAACAGCTGCCCAGGATGGATTTTTGGGTCTCCAGGTGTTAGTGTAAGTTGAGAGACAGTATCTAATAAGCCTCAAAATCTCTGCATATTTTCCTTTCTCCAGTAAATGGTAACTGTTCCCTTTGGAGAAGGCTTAGAGCAATATTCCCTAACTTGTGTGCTCATTGGAATTAACTGGGAAACTTTAAAAACTATTGATACTTGTGTCTCACCCTGAGATGATGGTTTCTTTGGTCTGAGTTATGTTCTGGGGTTTACAATTCCACAGTGTACGAATGTACAGCCAACTTCGGGACCCACTGAATTCGGGATGTTTCATGGGATCGGTGTGGCTGCATGCCAGCTTTCACGGGACGACCTGGTCTCTTCCTATTGGTCAGCAAGCTTCAAGTCTGTGAACTGGATAGGATCCTTCAAATTTCAGTACGATAACACACGTTGGCTTAGTCCTCAGAATTTTCCCACTTATATATATTAAGTGCCACCTAGGTTACTTATTCTACTTTATGTCTGGGGACTACATGATTACTTAGTCATTAGTGGGTCAAAATACTCTGGTTACCGATTCTGTCCTTTGTCTCTGACAGCACGTGGCCTCTGACTGGAGTTCTGGCATTCCCATTCTGATCAGGAAACCCAGTGCCACCGCAGTACTTATCATCATCATCTCTGGCAAACAGACTTCCAGCGCTTTGCTGCTGAGCCATTGCCACTGCGTTCTTCAGTGACTTGGTGAAAACAAAGTGGTTAATCGCCTTGTACTCCCTACTCCGCAGCACACCTGGGAACTTCTGGCATTTTGACTGTTTTGTTTGTAGGCTATCACTGAGTCCAACACTCATCCTGGCGAACTATTAATGCCAGAATGTTAAACCCTGATTCTCAGTTCAGCACGCCCAGGCCTACTGTCTTAAGTCATGTGTGCTACTATGACAAATACCTGAGGCTGGGTAATTCATAACAAAGTGATCATGTGGCTCATTTTTCTGGTGATCACAGGCTACACGTTTTTAGTCTCCTTTTAGGTTTGGCCCCAGGTTCCAACGCATTTGTTTTGGGAAAGTCTGAAGCAGCCTGAATTTACATCCTTGTAGGACATTTTTGCTTAGCCGATGGAGTGATTCTTTTTTTGCTTTTGAAGTAACTTTCCTAAGATATTTGGTGTTTTTTTTGTTTTGTTTTGTTTTAAGAGCGATTTTTGCTATAGGGTGTGTGTGCTCACTGGAGAGATGGAGAGAGAGACAAAAAGCAAGAAATCACCCCACAGAGAGGACAGCTATGCCACAATCCGTTCTCCTCTTGCAATTTTGGGCATGCACACACACTCACCCAGTGTGAATTTCAAGCTGCTGGGTCAGGGACTCAAACTGTGGTCAGTCATGTGGGATTCCAGAGCCTTAACTGTTATGCCACCTGTTGGTCCCAAGGTATTTCTTAACATGAAACATTCTGTGTCAATTTTTAGTGAGGCTGCCTGTAATCTTTTTTTTTTTTTTTTAAGAATTATTTCATTTAACTTTCATTCTTCTTCCTCCTCTTCTTCTTTCCTTCTTTCCCCTCCCTCCCTCTCTCTCTCTCCCCCCTTCCTTCCTTTCTTCTTTCTTTAATTTGACCAGAGAGGTACAGAGAAAAAGTCAGGGAGTGAGAAAGCAAGACTCCAGGTCCAGGACTCGAACTGTGGTTGGCCATATGGGAGTTCAGTGCCCTTATCCACCATGTCACCTGCCAGCACCACTGCTTGTCATCTTTAAATTTATAAAATTTTACCGTTAATTAACACTTTATTTAGGGATCAGCAAGTATCATAGCAGTTGTGGTGCAGGGCTCCCACATGGCAGACCGCAGTTCAAGTCCTGGACCTGGTGGCATGCTTTCTCACTTTCTCTCTCTGGTGAGTGCATGTGCCCTAGGGCAAATAAAAACTGTAATATAATAATAATTAATAAATAATTATTTAGAAGACAATTATTATTTATTTTAGAGAGAGATTTTGCTGTAGGGCGCATGTACTAGCTGGAGAGAAAAAGAGAGACAGGAAGTGAGAAATCACCCTCTGAGGGGGATGATTATGCTGCAATCCCTTCTCCTTCATTCTCTTCTTAGAATTTTGGGCATGTGCACACGTGTGCCCAGTGTTGAGTTTTTTTTTTTTTTTTTTTTTTTTTTTTTGGAGAGGTTTTCGCTATAGGGCGCGTGCGCTCGCCAGACAGACAGAGAGAGACATAGAAACAGAAAGCAAGAAATCACCCCCCAGGGGGAATGGTCACGCCGCAATCCCTTCTCCATTCTCCTCTCGAGATCTTGGGCATGCACGCACACGCGCCCGGCGTGAGTTTTAAGCCACCAGGTCCGGGATGCGAACCATGGTCAACTACGTGGGAGTCCGGCGACATAGCCATTATGCTAACTGCTGGTTCCAGTGTTGAGTTTTAAGCTTCCAGGTCCGGACCTGAACTGCGGTCGACCCTGTGGGAGTCCAGAGACGTAACCATTATGTCATCTGCTGCTCCCAGAAAAATAATTCTTAAAGCTTTGTATAGGCTATTTAAAATTTGGAGCCTATAGGTTAAACACCTGGTAGATTGTTGCTATGGCCTAGACATAAAATGATTAAGATTTGTACTGGGTAGCAAATGGAATTAATTTGAACAGACATGCTAATCTTAAAGAAAATTTAACTTTGGAAAATATTAATTTCTACAGAACTGCATTTTTGGGTAAAGTATGCCTGGTTGGCACCTTTTTTTCTTTCTTTTTCTTGTTTATTTCTCTCTTACATTTCTTCGTACTCTTTTCTGGTTTGAGAAATCTGTTAATAGTCTTAGGAGGGTTCCATTGTTATGTAATGATACTTTTTTCTCGCTGCTTTCAAAATTCTTCTGACAGCTTGATTATAATTTATCTCGGTGAATATTTACTTATGATCAATCTACTTGGAGTTTCTTGTACTTCGTGGATCTAGATTTTTATATCCCCACTCTCCATATTTGAGCAGTTTTCTGACATCATTCCTTTTATTTTCTTTGGAGAAGTTTTTGCTATAGGGCACGTGCACTCTCCAGACAGCCAGAGAGAGACAGAGAGACAAAAAGTGAGAAATCATCCCCCAGGAGTCATGGCCACGCCACAATCCCTTCTTCTCCATTCTCCTCTCAGGATGTTGGGCACGCACGCACACGCACCTGGCATGAGTTAAAGCCACCAGGTCCGGGATTCGAACTGCGGTCGGCTACATGGGAGTTCAGCAACATAGTCATTACGCTAACTGCTGGTTCTGTGACATCATTTCTTTAAGCTTATCCCTTTGTCTTTCTCTGCTCATTCTATAGCTCCCATAATACATACATTGGTTCACTTGATAAATGTCTACATGCTTATAAGCTTACTTCACTTTTTCATCTTTTCTCCTTTTGTTCTTCTGATTATATACTTTCTTTTCTTTGGAGAGGTTTTTGCTATAGGGTGTGTGCGCTCACCAGGGAGACAGAGACAGAAAGCGAGAAATCACCCCCCAGGGGGGATGGCCATGCCACAATCCCTTCTCCTCCATTCTCCTTGGGATCTTGGGCACACACACACACGAGCCTGGCATAAATTTAAGCCACCAGGTCTGGGACTTGAACCATGGTTGATTACACAGGAGGCCAGTGACAAAGCCATAATGCCAACTGATGGTCTCCTGATTATATACTTTCAAATGATCTGCTTTTTTGTGTTCACTGATTCTTTCTTCTACTTGATTGAGTCCACTATTAAGCTCAGTATTGAAATTTTCAGTTTAGTCATTGCATTCTTCAGCTCCAAAAGTTCTTTTAGTTCTTTTCAATGGCTTATCTTCCTTGAATTTCTCATTTTGTTTATGTATAGTTTTCTGATTTAATTTAGTTGTCTGTATATAGTGAATTCTTATGATTTCATGAAGCCTTGGCACCCATTTTGAATCCAAGTTTAAATTTCTTATACCAGAAGCAGGACTTAGTCACCTTTGACATTCTCCTGTTCTATACCACACCCAAATGGCTCAAGCCCATGGCCAGAAATAGATACTGAGGCATTTATCCTGTCTTACAGAATGGGCTCCCCACTTTTCCACTACTTCTTTACATGGACTATTTTGCAGTTACCCATGAACTAGTGACCCATCACCTAGTCTCCTATTCCCTTAGATATACTGCCAGCTGCTATTCTCTCTGCATGACACTTAATTCATGGTTCACAGGATGGAGGACTCTTGTTTTAACTCATTATGTCCTCCTTGTGCAGGATCTGTAAATGAAAATCTATGAACATATTTTCTATTGTAGTGGTGTAATGAATTTGTGCCTTCCATCTGGAGTTTTCCTCAGAACACTAGGGAACTTATGGTCAGGCTTCTAGTGCCAGAGTGGTGGTCAGCAGGTATAAACTGGACATGGATCAGATAAGAGCCACAGGATGTCTTCTGTATAAACAAGTTTCCTGTATGAGAAACCCCTTGGGAGAGGGTCAGACAACTAGAAAGTACTCAAGTAAAAGAAGTATCCTGTGAACACCCTGGAATCACCCATGTCTAGCTAACCTTCATTTCTTTTTAGGGCAGGATTACTAGCCATTCTTATAGTAGAACCCCAATTTTCTAGTCCTGTTATTACTAACAGAAAATACTGGGCCTAGGTAATTTATGAAATTGGTTTATTCAGGTCATAGTCTGGAAGTCTGAAGTCCAAGGGACACATCTGGTAGGGATCTTGCAAAGTACAGAGACATTACTCACAAAAGCAAGAGCAGAGCAGAGCAGAGCATATGTCTATGAATCTTATTCTCTTTCTTCATAATCCCACCCAGACTTAATCATGGGGGCCCTGTCCTAAGGACCTTAGTCTTTTTTTTGGGGGGGGGGTTGCTATAGGGCATGTGCACTCACCACAAAGACAGAGAGAGACAGAAAGTGAGAAATCACCTCCCAAGGGGGATGGCCATGCCACAATTCCTTCTTCTCCATTCTCCTCTTGGGATCTTGGGCACACATGCACATGTCCCTGGCGTGAGTTAAGCCACCAGGACTGGGACTTGAACCATGGTCGACTACATGGGAGTCCAGCAACATAGCCATTACACCAACTGCTGGTCCCATAAGGACCTTAGTCTTAATCTCTTTCCAAATGCTTCACTTTTAAAATCAGATTTGATTAAGTTTCCACCTTCTTAATCCTGCCAGAAATTGCAACACCTGAATTTTTGGGGGACATTCAAACCAGAGCACCAATTTACCTGCTCTCAAAATACTCTGTGCTTTTATAGCTCACTGAACCTCAAGAGAATTATTTTTTTAAACAATTATTTTATTTATTTTTTAATTTGACCAGAGAGAGACAGAGTGAGAGAGGGAGAGAAAGTGAGACAGCAAACCACCAGGTCCAGAACTTGAACCATGGTCGGTCATGTGTGAGTCCAGCACCGTTAACCATGCCACCTGCCGGCCCCTCAAGAAAAACGAAATTAGGGACCAGCAGTTAGCGTAATGGCTATGTTGCTGGACTCCCATGTAGTCGACTGTGGTTTGAGTCCCGGACCCAGTGGCTTAAACTCACGCCGGGTGTGTGTGCGTGCGTGCGTGCCCAAGATCCTGAGAGGAGAATGGAGGAGAAGGGATTGCGGCGTGGCCATGCCCCCTGGGGGGTGAATTCTCACTTTCTGTCTCTCTGTCTCTCTCTTTCTTCTTTCTGGCGAGTGCATGCGCCCTATAGCTAAAAAGAAAAAAAAAACGAAATTAAAGTACAAGTTTATTTTGGGACAAAAACTTTTGAAATTCATGCATAGTTTTCATGATATGCATTTTCCATATTATGAACTTCACTTTCTGAAGTTCTTGTATAGGCTATTGAACCATGATCTTTTCCTAGTCAGTGACTGCAAAAGTGGTGTATCAGTATACATTCACAGAATTTCAAAGTAGAAAGGTTTTTCCTCAAAGCTTGCTCTAATCGACAACATGTCTAAGAATTTCATGTAGGTGATTTTATACACTATTTGTTTTTGACACCACAAATTAAGGAAGATGATTTTTAAAATGTTTTGATGTTATTGATTTGTAGGCAGCTTTGTTTCTGTCATTTTGCTTTTCTTTCCAGTTTGCTGCACTTCCTCTTGAAACTGTGGGTAGGGCAAAGCAGTTCAAATGTGGTTCCTCATTTAAAAAAAAGGGGGAAGTGTATGTAAGAATTACGAACACCAAAGTTAAAATATTTTTTAAAATAAGTTTATTTCTTAAAAACTGTGTAGTTTGTAGCTGTTGGGCGAATGTCTTATAAATGTCAAGTCCATTTGGTTTACGGGTATCATTTAGTTTCTGGGTTTCTTAACTTATCTTTTGTCTAGATAATCTGTCTAGTGGACAGTTGAGTGTTGAAGTCCCCAACAAGTGTGTTGTAGTCTCTCTCTTTAGGTCTGGCAATCTTTACGTATTTGTGTCCAGATGTTGGGTGCATAAATATTTATAACTGCTATATCCACCCCTTTATTACTATAGTGTCCTTTTTTACTCCTTTTACAGTATTTATATTGAAGTCTCTGTAGTTGTCAGGTACCTGGGCCAGGGCACAGATCCTGCAGAGAGGAGTTAGGTGGGACTGACATGCATCACATTAACAGAAGGAAAGATAAAAACCATTATGATGATTATCAATTGATGCAGAAAAAGCATCTGATAAAAATACAAAATTCCTTCATGATTTTTTCTCAAAATTCCTTCATGATTAAGACACTCAAAAAAATAGATATAGAAGGTACATTTCTCAACACAATACAAGCCATATAAGATAAATCCAAAGCTAACACCATACTGAATGAGGAAAAGCTGAAAGCTTTCTACTAAAGACTGGAATAAGACAAGGTTGTCCACCTTCTCCACTCCTTTTCAATATAGTTCCACAAGTCCTAGCCAATGCAATCAGACAAGAGAGTACAGTAAAAGGCACTGAAATAGGAAGGGAAGAAATTAAATTGTTCTTATTAGCAGATAACATGATTTATACACAGAAAACCCAAAGAATCTATGAAACACTCTTAGATGTGATAAATGAATTCAGTACAGTGGCAGGATACAAAAGTAATATACAAAAATCTACAGCATTTTTATACCAACAATAAACAGACTGAGGCATACTTGGAGAAAGCAATTCCACTTACAGAAATAAATAAATAAAATTAAACACCTAGGAATAAACCTACCAAAGAGGTGACAGATGTCTACAAAGAAAACTATGAAAAATTAAAAAAAGAAATAGAATTTGATACCCCCCAAAATGGAAAGACATTTCATGTTCTTGGATTGGAAGAATTAATATAATAAAAATATCAATTCTAACCAAATTAATTTACAATTCAATGCAATTTGGATCAAATTGCTAGTGTCATTCTTTGGCCATAGAAAAAATGATGAGGAGGCTGGCAGGTGGCATGGTGGTTAAGATGCTGGCTTCCTACATGGCCAACTATAGTTTGAGTCCCACACCTGATGGCTTGCTTTCTCACTTTCCTTTTCTCTCTATCTGGTCAAGTTAAAAAATAATAACAAATGGGACAATCAGATGGCATAATGGTACGTTACTGCACTTCCACCAACTGACTGCAGTTTGAGTCCCGGACCTGGCAGCTTAAAACTCATGCCAGATGATTTCCTGCTTTCTATCTCTCTGTCTCTCTCTGTCTGTCTGGCGAGCGCACGCGCCCTATAGCAAAAACCTCTCCAAAAAAAGAAAAAAAAAAAAAAAAAAAAAACTCATCCCAGGCATGTGTGCGTGTGTGTGCCCAAAATCCCAAAAGGAAAATGGAAGAGTAGAGTTGCAGTGTGGCCATCCCCCACGGGAATGATTTCTTGCTGTCTGTCTCTCAGTCTCTGTGGTGAGCACATGTGTCCTATAGCAAAAATCTCTCAAAATAAATAAAATAAATAATTTATAAAGAACAAAAACAATGATAAAATTTGTCCGGAATCATAAAGACCCTACATGCCAAGGCAATACTATGCAAAAGGAATAACACAGGAGGCATCTCACTACTTAACCTCAACATATATTACAAAGCTGTGATAATGGAAACAGCACAAATTGGCACAAAAACAGACACACAAATCAATGGAATAGAACAGAGAATATAGAAATAGACCCCAAAACATATAGCCAACTGACTTTTGACAAAGCCCACAAGACAATCTGGTAGAGAAAGTAAAGTCTTTTCAGCAAATGGTGCCAGGAGAACTAGATATCCACCTGCAGAAAAATAAAACCGGAACCCTCTCTCTCTTATCACTAACAAAAATCAATTCAGAATGGGTCAAAGATCCAAACACAGAGTCTCAAACAACAAACCTACTTGTGGGAAAACACTTAAAAGACATTGGAGTAGGCAAAAAAAAAAACCTTCTTAAATAAGACCCCTAAAGCACAGGCAATGATTCCAAAAATAGACAAGTGGGATTACATCAGGCTAAAAAGCTTCTGCACAGCAAAGGAAACAGTAAAGAGAGTGAAGAGACAATCCACAGAATGGGAGAAAACATTTGCAAACTACGCTTCAGATAAGGGATTGATAACCATAATATACAGGGAACTCAAGCAGGTCACCAGAATATATAGGGAACTCAAGTAGCTGGTACACACACACACACACACACACACACACACACACACAATTAATGCAATTAAAAACAGACAAATGAGCTGAACAGACAATTCTCTAAGGAAGACAAAAATGGCCAAAAAGCCTATGAAAAAAATGTCCAATGCCTCTTATCATAAGTGAAATGCAAAACAAAACCACAACGAGGGGGCCGGTAGTTGGCATGGTGGTTAGGGAGTTAGACTCCCACATGATCAATCATGGTTCCAGTCCTGAACCTGGCGGCTAGTTTTCTCACTTTCTCTCTCTCTCTCCCTCTCTAGTGAGCACACATGCCCTATAGCGAGTTAAAAAAATAACACCAACTGTGCAGGTTAACTTGCCAGGTTCTGATTTAATTGCTTTACATGTCTTAATTTACTGAATTAATATATATAATATAACCTTAAGAGCTAGATATTACCTTCTTCTTCTTCTTTTTTTTTTTTTAAAGAAGTTTTTGTCATAGGGCACACACACTTGTCAGAAAGACAGTGAGAGGGAAAGTGAAAAATTACCCACCAGCAGGAATGGTCATGCTGCAATCCCTTCTCTTCCCGGGATCTTGGGCATGCATGCACACATGCCTAGCATGATTTTCAAGCCACAGGGTCTGGGACTCGAACCATAGTTGGCCATGTGGGAGTCCAGTGATGTAACTACTATGTCATCTGCTAGTCCCTATCTTAATTTTTAAAAAAAAATTTCACCAGGAGGTGAGTGTGCTCACGAGAGCGAGAGAGAGAGAGCACACGCGCGCGAGAGAGCACACTACGTTCCCCCCCCCCCACCCCATGGGGAATGATTATGCTGCAATCCTTTCTCCTCCCTTTCTTTCTCCTTTCAGGATTTTTGGCATGCATACACACACGTGCCTAGCAATGTTTCTCAAGCCGCCATGTCTGAGTCAACCTGTGCAGTTGACCATGTGGGATTCAGCCACCTTAACCACTCTGCTATGGGCTGGCCTGGTATTATCTTCATTTTTACAGGTTATATAAGTTACCCCAGAAAGTCAGAATTCTGGTCCAAACAGTCTTGCTCCAGGATTCAAACTGAGGTCTGTTAGGTTGGATCTGAGTCCCTTAACTACTAGGCTTGGGGCCAGTCCAAGCCTGTTACCTTGACTTAGAACAATATTATCTTCAGATCCTGTTTCATACAATGCCAAGAAGGAATGGTTGTGAAAATCAAATACAAATTTAAAAATATGAGCAAAAACAGGATTTAAAATTCAAAGTACAGGTAATCTAGGAAAATATTTTCTTTAACTGTATAATATGATTTTTTAAATTGGTAGGACAGGAACTGTCTCCCTTTATCCCTTATAGCTCATGTAATGTATCAGAAATAGGTAATGATTATCCACATCTCTGTAAAAAAAATTTTGAGATGGGGGAACCAGCAGTTAGCGTAATGGCTATGTCGCTAGGCTCCCACGTAGTCGACCGCGGCTCGCGTCCCAGACCCGGTGGCTTAAAACTCACACCGGGCGCGTGTGTGTGCATGCCCAAGATCCTGAGAGGAGAATGGAGGAGAAGGGATTGTGGCGTGACCACCCCCCCCTGGGGGGTGATTTCTCACTTTCTGTCTCTATGTCTCTCTGTCTGGCGAGCGCACGCGCCCTATAGCGAAAACCTCTCCAAAAAAAAAAAAAATTTTGAGATGGGAACCAGCAGTTAGTGTAATGGCTATGCCGCTCGACTCCCACGCAGTCGACCGCGGTTCGCGTCCCAGACCCGGTGGCTTAAAACTCACGCCAGGCGCGTGTGCGTGCGTGCCCAAGATTCCGAGAGGAAAATGGAGAAGGGATTGTGGCGTGACCATCCCCCCCGGGGGGTGATTTCTCGCTTTCTGTCTCTCTGTCTCTCTCTGTCTGTCTGGCGAGCACACGCGCCTTATAGCAGGGGAAAAAAAAAATTTTTTTTTTTTTGAGAGATTTTTGCTATAGACCGTGTGTACCTGCCAGAGAAAGACAGAGAGACAGAAAGCGAGAAATCACCCCCAACCCTGAGGGATGGCCATGCCACAATCCCTTCTCCTTTATTCTCTCCTCTTGGGATTCTGGGCACAGACACGTGCACCTGGCTAGAGTTTCAATCCTCTGGGTCTGTGACTCAAACCACAGTCAGCCACATAGGAGTCCAGCACCTTAACCGCTACATCACCGGCTGGCTCCTGTAAAAAAAATTTTGTAAACCAAAGAGCACATGTACTCGTCAGAGAGAGAGAACAAGGAACTCCCTTAACAGGGTGTCATCATACCACAATCCTTTGTCCTCCATTCCTTCATCCTGTTAGAATTTTGGGCACACACACATTGTAAGTCCAGTGACTCATTTTCTTTTCTTTTCTTTTTTTTTTAAAGAAATATTTTATTTAACTTTATTTATTATTATATCGCTATTATTTTTCAGTTTGGTCAGAGAGACAGAGAGAGAGGAAGTGAGAAAGCAAGCCACCAGGTCCGAGACTTGAACCATGGTTGGCCATATGGAGTCCAGCACCTTTAACCACCACGCCACTTGCTGGCCCCCAGTGACTCATTTTCAAGCTGCTGGGGCCGAGACCGGAACTGTGGTCAGCCATTTGGGCTCTAGCTCCCAATGTATATTATGTAATCACTGCACTGTGCAACTTTCCAAATTTTAAGGCCCCCTCCAAAGTTGTATTCATATAGACTTCCATTCACATTTCCTCTACTTGAAAATAACAAACCAGTTATTCACATGAACTGCTAAGGGGAAGCCAGTTACAAAAATCTACATACAGTTAGTCCCATGTATTCATGGAGTCAACCACCCATGGATCAAAATATGCTGTTATGTACGTAATGGATGCCTTTGTACTGAACATGTATAGACTTTTTTTGCCTGTCATTATTCCCAAAATAATACAGTACAACAACTACTTACAGAGCACTATATACATATACATTATATTAGTATTGTAGGTAATCTAGAGATGATTTAAAGTGTATGAGAGAATGCACGTAGGTTATATGCAAATATATCATCTTATGTAAGGAACTTGAACATCTGTGGATTTTGGTATCCACAGAGGGCAGTGGAACCACTGCTCCTCGGATAATGAGGGACAAAATGTATTATTATAATTCCTTTTATATAAAGTTAGAAAACATGTAAAGCAAGACAAAATAGTGATGATAGTGGTGACAGTGAGTGTGGTCAGAAGGGCACAAGCAAGCCCTTTGGGGTGCTGGTCATATTCTATATATTGACCTAGATCATGGTTACCTAGAATTGTGCATTTGGCACTTAAGCATGCTATTATAACTCTAAACTGAGATATGCATTTTTTTAACGCCTTAAAGAAAACCTGCTTAAAGGCCTTAAGGATGTCACTCAACTCAGCAATGTCAAGAGGTCGAAGTCTCTAAGAGAAGAAACAAATATTTAATGGCCTTTTGCAGCTTTTCTAGTCCTAAGGCGCCCCACTTCCAACCTACCCATCTCCCCTTGACCGTCTTGCATTTGGTCGGCAGATTAAAATCTAGACAACAGAGCAGTACAGTGTACAAGGATGTTTGAGTTTCAGCATTTCCAAGATAAACAAGCTCTGTGGTCCTTCTTTTCCCAAACCAAGAGCACTCTGAAAGTAAATTAGAAGGAAATCCAGTGTAAACACCACTTTCTGAATCATCGTTTGTGTATCATCTTCCATACTGCGCCCGCTCATGAACGCGAACCTGTATCTAAACATCTTTGTAGGATTTCCGCTGTTATTTTACTTTGATAATTTTGAACAGGTTTAAAATGACAGCAAAGCATTTTACCTAGATTTTGATGAACTGTTACTTTTGTGTGTGTGTGTGAAAGATAGTAACAAACATTAAGGTTAAACAGTCCAGAGAATGACAGATTGCTTTAAAAAATGTCCTTTCTTTTCTCAATTTAAAATAAAAATACCAAGGGAGGAAAAAGCTCTTACGACAATTGGCTGAGTTGTACCAAATAAAAACACTGGCTAAGGGGCAGCGCCATGGGCAATCCCGCAGTGGGTGTTTTGCTATCGCCGCGACCCGCGGAGCCGGTGGAGGGAGCGGAGCGAGGCCCCGCGGGGAGCGCTCGGGACAGGACGCAACCCCCGGCCCGACCCGTGGGGCAGAGCCGAGAGGGCCCGAGGAAAGACCGGCAGAGAAACTCACTTAGGAGCGGCACTTTCGGCAGGAAAGCACTCGTACGTGCCTCGCGACACCGCACACGGTACCTTCCGCGGCCTGTGGCGTCTACACCCCTCGAGGCCGGCCGCGGCCCCGTCGTTTCCGCGGCGCGGCGGCGCCGGGCGCGCACGTCACTGGCCCGCGCCAATCGGCGCCCGGCAGGTCACCGCTCCCGGGCCGCAGCCCCGCCCGCGCGCCCGCGCCGAGACCGCGGGGCCCGCCGGCCGCTTCCGCTCTCCGCGCAGGCGCGGCAGCTCTGCCCCAGCGCGGCGGGGGTCGGGAGGCGAGCGGACGCTGCGGCCAGGATGGTGCTGGAAAGCGTGGCCCGCATCGTGAAGGTGCAGCTCCCCGCCTATCTGAAGCGGCTCCCGGTCCCCGAGAGCATTACCGGGTTCGCCCGGCTCACAGGTAACACCAGCTAACGGCGGTCCTCATCCTTGCACCCTCCGCCAGGCGGGGGTGGGGGGCGAGGTGTGACGATCCCCGGGCCAGGGGGCGGGGCACGTGACCCTGCGAGCCTGGCGCGTGCCGTCGGAGCCGCCGCCGCAGCGCTGGTGACGTCGCCTCTCGGGGCTGCGTGTCCTGGGGTCCACGTCCTCGTGCTTGTCCTTGCGGCGGGCCCTGGCGAGAGCCCAAGTTCTGGCCGAGAAGGCGCTGGGTCGGAGCGGGTCGGTTTCTCGCCCCCTGTCCTGCGCATCACCCTAGCGGGCTTGTTCAGAGCAGGATAAGTCGCGTTATCGGAGGCGCCAAGTAATAGCCCTGACCTGTTATCTCTGTGAGTGGGAGGGAGGGAGTGGGGAGAAATACAGACATGCATGGAACACGGACAGCACTGTTATTTCGTAATGACGTTACTAACCTCCGTTTCCATGGGGTGGAGTGGGCTTTTCCTGGGGCATTTCAGGTCACCTCCCGTGCTGTGATCTTGGAGGCAGTTGAGGTAACTTGAAGCCAGACCATGTTGGGTGGAGTGGTGGATTGAATCTTAGAAAATGAGTAATGAATATATGTAACATTCTATACTCAGGGTCCCTCCTTTACAAAAAAGAACCTGCAGCTCCGGAGCTTGAGGTCCGGAAGACAAGACTCTCCTGAGTGCAGTCAGCACTTGGAAGATTTTGTTGGGTTCCGAGCATAACAATGTAAGGGGGATATTTGTAAACCAGACTCAGAGACCAGATAGGAAAGCAGCAAATACTAAGGTAAATCTGGGGTAGATAGGGTTCTTTGGCCTGGGGCAGGCCTCCCTCCCCCCTACCCCCAATTTTTACCATAGGGCACCTGGGCTCTCTGATGAGACAGAGACAGAGAGACAGCGCGAGAAATCCTCCCTGAAGGGGTGATGACTACACCGCAATCCCTTCTCCTCCTGGGACTTTGGGGACGCACACATACCCTCTTGGTGTGAGTTCTGAGCCACCAGGTCCAGGACTCAAACGCAGTGGACTACGTGGGAGTCCAGTGACGCAGCCCTTATGCTGTTGCTGGTCCCTAGCCTGGGGCATTCTAGAAATCTGTAATAGCTAACTTAAAATACAGCAACTGGCCAACTGATGGAAGAAAAATAAGGCCTTTTCTGTGTCCGGCACAAGGCAGAACTAGCACCAAATTAGTGAAGGCTCTTTGGGGCTGGATTTCAGCTCTACTGTAAGGAATGAGGTATATAGACAGGCCGATTTATCTATCAGTCTAGATATGTATTTTTAATAAAGTGTTTTTCTCTAAACAAATGTGGTGCCTTGAGTAATAGCCCCTCTCAGAGATACAAACAAACAAAAAAAAAAAACGATTCTGGCGGTGGATAGATTTAGTTGGGGAAAACTACATGACTGACCAGAGAGAGAGAGAGTCCGTGTAAGCAGGCCGCCAGGTCTGGGACTCAAACCACAGTCAGCCACGTGGGACCCTAGCACCTTTAACCACCATACCACCTGTGGGCTCCTGGATTGTGACATTTTAACAGTTTCAGATCTTGATAGTTGAGTAGAAAAACATACAACTGAATAGAAAGCATGATAACTGTATAATAAATATTAGAAACATCAGTCCATCAGAAATAACATAAAATACCAAAAAGGCTATATTCAAATCAGTGTCTATAAGCTGATCAAATTCTTCGATTCTACTAGTCAGTTTTGAGGATTGTAGCAGTTATGTAAAATTTTGATTCCCCTCCTTTATCATTTCTTTTATTCAGGTACTTTATATATTTTAATGTAATCCTCATCTTGTTCTAACAATTGTATGTTATTTTAATCTAACATCATAATAGGCTTAATCAGTCTCCTGAAGCTAGAAATTTGAAATTTTCTAGTTTTTAAAAATTTGAAAGGTTCAGTGTATACTAGGTAGCATTTTTTTTCCCCTTTGAATTGTACTGTCAAATGGATTCACTAAATAATTAATGCGAGTATAAAGGGCATGAAATTTTTTTTTTTTTTTTTTTTGAGAGGTTTTTCGCTATAGGGCGCGCCGGACAGACAGAGAGAGACATAGAGACAGAAAGCGAGAAATCACCCCCCAGGGGGGATGGTCACGCCGCAATCCCTTCTCCTCCATTCTCCTCTCGGGATCTTGGGCATGCACACACACGCGCCCAGCGTGAGTTTTAATCCACTGGGTCCGGGACGCGAACCGCGGTCGACTACATGGGAGTCCAGCGACACAGCCATTACGCTAACTGCTGGTTCCCAAGGGCATGAATATTTTTTGACCTGGGTTCTCATTTGCCAGTTTACCTTCATAATGTGCATAAATTGGGCCAGCAGGTGGTGTGATGGTTAAGGTGTGGAATCCCATATGGACAACCAGGTTCCAACCTGGTGACTTGGAAATCATTCTGGGCCTGTGTGTGCGCAGGCCCAAAACCCAGGAGGAGGGGTTGCAGTATGGCCATCCCCCCATGAGTTAATTTCTCACTTTTCCTCTGTGTCTCTCTTCAGTGAGTACATATACCCTATTGAATAAATTTTAAAAAATATTAAATAATGTGCTTAAATAACTGTTCGATATTAATAGTCATGAAAGGGAACATCCCATTTCTCTCCTGCCAGTCTGTGTCTGTGTATATGTAAGTTTCAATTTTCTGTAAATGGAATGTACACAAAGATGAGTGAGTATGATACTGGGCTTAGTGACTAGAAGATTGCAAAAGGGTGTTTTTTTGGAAGATCCCTACTGTACACAAATAGTTAAATCCTATTGAAGGCATTAGGAAACTCTTAAATCCATAATATATATTAACTTTGTCTTTAAATTTTAAAAATATTTAGTGTGAGGACTGATTCACCAGAACAATGACAGCTCTGATAAATGTCTTAATAGCGTGTATGTAACTTAATCCCGATGTAGTGTGTCTGTAGTTTAGTTCTCAAGGTGTAACTTACTCGTTTAGGAAATGTGTATGTACTTGTAATAAGTCCTTTGTGAAAAAAAATGAGGTAGTATGTTTAATTCAAAACAATCTCAGTTGCAGGGTCTGTTTTGGAGGAAAACCTCCGGGACCATTTTCCACTTTCAAGTCTCCCTTTCAGAGTAGATCGTAACAGCAAGTGACATTTGGCTTTCCAGAATAAGCAGTGTAGAATCTACAATGTGGACTGCTGTGGAAATAAAAACCTGGAAGACAGTTAATGGTTTAAAATGTCTAGAATACCAAAAAATACTTCCAATTTCTTCTATGAAAATTAAAGCAAAAAAAAAAATAGAGTTCATATTAACAAGTTTGCCTGTATTTGCTTCCCTATTTATATCGAGCAGTTTGTAAAGCAATGGACTCTCTCATGATGACTCTGCATTCTTAGAAAACACGCGGAGATCCTTAATCACCATACACTGTTTAAATACAGACTGTTCTTATCTGGCAGAAACAACCTGTCTGTCTTTATGTCACATTTTTAAGAGCAAGGCTCTTGAGATAGTGTGAATCTGCCCTTTAGAAGTGCAGTGTGTTATAATAACACTGACCTTTGAGAAAGCTTTCCTTTGGACCAGCAGTTGGCGTAATGGCTATGTCGCTAGACTCCCATGTAGTCGAACCGCGGTTCGAGTCCTGGATCCGGTGACTTAAACCCATCTCAGAAAAGGAGCACGCACACCCGTGGTTTTAGGCAGTCCTGCTAGAGACTGTTGCTCATGTTTGCCCTCCCTGCTTTAACGCGGCTATCTTAGTGGAAGTTCAGTTACTTTCTTCTAGACCATTTCGGTGGATTTCTAACACCTCGTCTTGCCTCTTGTGCTCCCACCCACAACCCTCGGTGCTTTTCCTCATTTTCCTGTAATCCAACTCCCGCGTGAGACCAGAATGATTTTTTAAGTGCAGTTTTCCAGGTACAGTAAAAAGAATTAAAAATATTTCATATTACGCAGTGGGCAGATTCCTACTTTGTGCCCCATACAGGGTTTTCATCATTTAGCACCTGCTCACCTCTGCAGTTCTTTCTCCTCTTTCACATTCCAGCCATACTGTGGGACTTAGCTTCCCAGACCTTTCCTGCCGGTCATGTGCCTTTACCTGTGCTGTCTCTACACGGCCTGCAGCGCCTCCTCCTGTCTGCCTGTCAACTCCCACACCCTTATTCATCTTTCAGAAACCTACTGAGGTGTCAGAATTTTTGTTGTTGCTTATCCCACTAGAGTTACTCACTTCCTCTGCATTGCTTCCCTGAGATTGCACATGCACAGGACGTAATGCTTTGTACAGGTCTCTATTCCATACTAGATAGAGAGCTCCTTTGTGGTAGAGGCCAGGCCACTATTTTCCCCTGCCTGAAATCACCCCGGAAACAGATTGGACAACCAGGAACCAGCTGATAGCCCAGAATTCACCACAGTTGCTCAAGCTAGTTCTAAGCCACTTCCCTCGTGCTGCCCTGGCTTCTCCGTGGAAACAGCGGAGGTCTGTGACGTGCTTTCCTCTCACCTTTCTTCCTCAGTGCTGCTCCTTGCCCAGAGGGCTCTCCGTGGCCTGGTGTGCCCCTTCATTTTGGAGACTAATAAACTTTTTTCAAGGTGGCTGTCTATTTGCTACCCTACTTTCTTGACTAAAAGGAAATCTTGGCTACAAATCAAACAGTGCGGCTAGCAGCTACTGTATTAGATAGCGCAGCTCAGTACGTGAGCTCTTCACTGCCAAGAAACGGCTCTGTGTCATCACGAACTTGAATTCATTCGAAGAGTCTAGCATTTTGGTAATGAGAGTGTAACAGCCAAAGTGCTTCACAGACAAGCCCTTACAGAGCTTCATTCTGGTGACTAAAAGATTATATTCCAAAGGTGTTTACCATATAACGTTGTCAAGTTAATTTGGCAAAATACCTTTTTTTTTTTTTTTTTGGAGAGGTTTTTGCTATAGGGCGCATGCGCTCGCCAGGTAGTCAGAGAGAGACATAGAGACAGAAAGCGAGAAATCACCCCCCAGGGGGGATGGCCACGCTGCAATCCCTTCTCCTCCGTTCTCCTCTCAGGATCTTGGGCACGCACGCACATGTGCCCGGCGTGAGTTTTAAGCCACTGGGTCCGGAACTTGAACCGCGGTCGACGACATGGGAGTCCAGCGACATAGCCATTACGCTAACTGCTGGTCCCAGCAAAATACTTTTTGGAGTTGCTACTATTTTATCACCAGCTGCCATAAACTCCTTTCAAAAATTATTGATTTAATTAGTTATTATTACTATTATTTTTTAATTTGACCAGAGGGAGACAGAGAGAGAAAGCGAGAAAGCAAGCCGTCAGGTCTGGTACTCGAACATGTGGTCGGCCATGTGGGAACCCAGTGCCCTTAACCACCATGCCATCTGTCAGCCCCGCTATAAACTCTTAATGAAAGCTACCATTGACTGTATCTGCTCTGTGCCAGGCATCCTCGCAGGTGTTATATGTATGTTATATAAACAGGCTGTTACATTCAGATCACTTGGCATGCTGTTGTAGCAAAAGTAATTTTGTTTTGGGCAGGCTCTGTAGCATAGTGGTTACAGGAACAGGGTGCCACATGGCTGATCACAGTTCAAGTCCTGGCTCTGGTGGCTCAAAAAAAACAGCAGGACCATGTCATTCATACAACTTATATCCCCTGACTTTTAAAGTTACTTAGCAAATGCTTATGAAATGTAATGTATTTTAACATGAGAACATTCAGTATATGGAAGTTTCAATTCTTTTTTTTTTTTTTTTTTTTTTAGGATTATTTAACTTATTTATTTATTTATTTTAATTTGACCAGAGAGGGATGGGGGGGAGTGAGAAAGATAGCCGCAAGATGTGGGGCTTGAACCTCTGTTGGCCATGTGGGAGTCCAGCACCCTTAACCACCACACCATCTGCCAGCCCTCAATTAGTTCTTTCAAATAACAGCTGTTACACATTTTGGCGTTCTTTAGGAACATTTACCAAAAAAGTAAAGTGTAAAAGCACTGAAGATGTATTTAAAATTATAAATCAATAAATACTCTGTTGTATATAATTTTAGTTATGATATTAAAAAGGAATGAAACTTTTTTTTTGCTGTAGGGCACATGTGCTCACCAGAGACACAGAGATAGAAAGTGAGAAATCACCCCCCCAGGGAGGATGACCATGTCAGAGTCTCTTCTCTGTTCTCCTTTCTGGAGGCACATACACATACCCAGCGTGAGTTTTAAGCTGCCAGGTCTGGGACTCAACCATGATCGACTACGTGGGAGTCCAGCAAAGTTACCATTATGCCTTATGTTGGTCCCAGGAATGAAACTTTTCTAAACCTGTAAAATATAGGGGGCCTTCAAAAAGTTTATAGAAAATGCTTATTATGGAAAGATCATGCATGGATTTCAAAATTCCACCCAAGTATACTTTAATTTCATTTTTCCACAAACTCTTTCACATCCCCTTGTATATCACACATTGATTTTGTTTGTAACTATGATGATCATAATTCCTGAAATAAAAGTAAAAACAAACACAAATACATTTAATGGAGACAATGAGATAGGATATTTGAAATAGGACCTATTTTTGAAATTGTTGGTTCTTAGTTCATGAATCTCAAGTTAGCTTATAAATAAGTCCTGGGTAGAGCTGGCTTGATTGTGTTATTCACAGTTTTATAGGTGGGGTAAATGAGAAAGTAATGTGAGGAGTAACATCAAGAATAAGCCCCAAGATGAGACCAGACATGCTGTTCAGGGTTCTTTTATAGGAACTCCGCATATTCTAACAAATCCATACATGTTTAGTTTCAGAATGGCTTCGGTTATTGCCTTTCCTGGGTGTGCTGGCACTACTTGGCTACCTTGCAGTTCGTCCATTCCTCCCGAAGAAAAAACAGCAGAAGGACAGCTTGATTAATCTTAAAATACAAAAGGAAAATCCCAAAGTGGTCAATGAAATAAACATTGAAGATTTGTGTCTCACTAAAGCAGCTTACTGTAGGTGTTGGCGTTCTAAGACGGTAAGATGTTCATTTCCAAAATACAACAAAATTTTGTGGCGTAAGAATGGTTTTGCTTTTTAAATCCCCATCTAAAAATTTTTTTATTGGGGCCAGCAGGTGGCTTGGTGGTTAGAGGCACTGGACTCCCACATGGTTGACTGTAGTTCGAGTCCCATACCTGGTTGTCTTGCTTTCTTTCTTTCTCTCATCAAATTCAGTAATAATAATGATAATAATAAATAAAGTTAAATAAGTCTTTAAAAAAATTGTTTTGGAGAGGTTTTTGCTATAGGGCGTGGGTGCTCACCAGAAAGAGAGAGAGAGATAGAAAGCGAGAAATCACCCCATAAGGGGGATGGCCACACTGCAATCCCTTCTTCTCCATTCTCCTGGGATCTCGGGCACACATGCCCACGTGCCTGTGTAAGTTTAAGCCACTGGGTCTAGGACTTGAACCACAATCAGCTACATGGGAGTCCAGTGACATAGCCATTACGCCAACTGCTGGTCACCCCCCCCCCCCAATTTTTTTAAATTATTTTTTTTTAAGAGAGATTTTTGTTATAGGGCACATGTGCTCACCAGAGAGATAGTGAGAAATCACCTTCCAGGGGATGGTCATGCCACAGTCCCTTCTCTTCCATTTTTCTCTTGGGATTTTGGGCCTGCATGCATGCACACACATTGCATGAGTTTCAAGGTCCAAGACTTGAACTGCAGTCGGCTGTGTGGGAGTCCAGTGACATAATCATTACACCTTCTGCTGGTCCCTTAAATCCCTAGTTTTGAGGTTCAGTGAGAGATTTATTCTCATAGTATCCAGTATTGAAAGTCCATAGTCCTAAATTAAAAGCTTGCAGCTTATGATCGATAGATACTATTGTACCTACGTTAGAAAAGTTAGAGCAGCAAGCACAGATAGAAATCAGGTGTCACCACAAGCTTAGCCTAAGAAAATCCTAAATAGGAGAAAACACATTTACAGTGCTGTACTATACTTTTGATACTGTAACTTTGTCATCTTGTTCACAAGGATATCCTCTTTCCATACCTACATCACTATTGTCTTATACGATACAAAGTTCCATAGGTGTTACTTGTATAACTAACACTGGACATCAAAATGAAAAGATACTGTGAAAAAGAAGCATATTCAGGTGTGAGGATTCATGGGCGATGCAGCAGCAGTATGATGCTTTATGGTAACCTACTGTAATCAGGAGAGATGCTTTACGATAGTCTAGCTTAAGCTCCAATACACTGTTTACAGCAATGTTACAGTGTTCTTAAATTTTATGGTATTGCACTAAACACGATGAACAGTGTGTGAGAACCATGAGTGATCATTTCTGCTGCTACATGGGAGTCCAGTGACATAGCCATCACGCCAACTGCTGGTTCCCCCCCCCCCCCAATTTTTTAAAATTATTTTTTTTAAGAGAGATTTTTGTTATAGGGCACATGTGCTCACCAGAGCACATATGCAATTTACTGGAGAGTAGAACTGCTCGCAGGAAGATGATAAATGCCATGTGGTGTTCTCGGTGGAGACAGCAATACTGGAGCTCACCACCCCAGCAACAGGGGCTAGCTGGGACGTGAGCACAGTGATGCAGTGTGGATGGTAGACCACCTTATGCAATTATGATTCGATGCCAATGTACTTGATCATAGATTATTTACAGTTTTATATATGACATTTATCACAGCATCCTTTATAATAGCAAAATTTTATAAATCAGATATAGGGGAATAATGAAGTATGATAGAATTGATGGGATGTTAGGAAACCTTTGCAAATCGTGTTTTAAAAGAATATTTAATGACATGAGATCCTGATATAATTAGTGCAAGTAAGAAAAACATATTATGGGACCAGGAGATGGTGTAATGGTTATGTTGCTAGACTCTCACAGGGTCGACCATGGTATGAATCCTGGACCTGGTGACTTAAAACTCATGCCGGGCGCGTGTGCGCATGTGCCCAAAATCTCAAGAGGAAAGTGGTGGAAAAGGGATATGTGATTTCTCACTTTCTGTTTCTCTGTCTCTGTCTCTCTGGCGAGTGCACATACCCTATAGCAAAAATCTCTCTTAAAAAATAAAAGAATAAAAAAACAGCAAAGCATATTATAATCCCAGTTTTGTTCTAAAAAAATTAGTACACACAGTAAATGCAAAGGAAAAACTGCCCAAATATTACTGTTACGTGTATCTGGATGGATTAGGACTTTTTTTTTTTTTTTTTTTTTTTTTTTTGAGAGGTTTTTGCTATAGGGCGCGTGCGCTCGCCAGACAGACAGAGAGAGACAGAGAGACAGAAAGCAGGAAATCACCCCCCAGGGGGGATGGCCACGCCGCAATCCCTTCTCCTCCATTCTCCTCTCGGGATCTTGGGCATGCACGCACACGCGCCCGGCGTGAGTTTAAGCTGCCGGGTCCGGGACTCGAACCGCGGTCAACTACATGGGAGTCCAGCGACATAGCCATTACGCTAACTGCTGGTCCCAGGAGTGACTTTTTAAAAAGATGCATTTTATTTATTTATAGTTTTTTATCTAGGGCATGGGCACACCCCAATACCCTCCTCCTCTTTCTGCACTCGGGATTTTGGGCACCATGCACCCGTCGTGTTTTCCTAGCTGCCGAATCTGGAAATCAAACCTCACAGTTGGCCATGTGGGATTTAGTGTCTTAACCACGCCACCGGATGGCCCCTAAACATATACTACTTATTGTTTTCAAAAAATGTACAGAAGCATGAGTTTTATAATAAGAAAATATTAATTAGAAAATAGTTTCTTTTGAATTTACACTGCATTCTTTTTACGATTCAATAAGAGATGAGTTTGAATTTGGATCTCCACAGAGACAATAGCATATTTTGATTCCTTTTTTAAACCTTTTTATAGTCAGTCACATGGAATCATCCAGAGATTTTTATTTAAAATTTAAACCAGGGGAGCCAGCAAATGGCATAATGTTTATGTCACTGGACTCCTATGTAGTCAGCTGTGGCTCGAGTCCCAGACTCGGCGACTTAAAACTCAGACCGGGCATGTGTGCCTGTGTGCCCAAAATCCCAAGAAGAGACTAGAAGAGAAGAGACTGCAGTGTGGCCATCCCCGCTGGGGGATGATTTCTTGCTTCCTTTCTCTGTGTCTCCGGTGAGTGCATGCGCCCTATAGCAAAAATCACTAAGAAAATCAATCAATAAATAAAAATAAAATCTAAACCAAATAATGAATTGACTATTTAAATTGTCAGATTTGCTGTACTATCAGATTGTGGTTAGGTTAGATGTAGAATATATCTATTACTCAGGAAGGCAATCCAATGATTTTATCAAGTTTTCTTTACAAAAGTATTTCACAAATATTTCTACTTAATGGATCATACTTTTAAAATAACACTTGTAATTCTTTTTCCTTTCAGTTTCCTGCCTGTGATGGTTCACATAATAAACACAATGAATTGACAGGAGATAATGTGGGTCCACTAATTCTGAAGAAGAAAGAAGTATAATAGTAGTGAAGTAGGATTAAATTCACTGTGTGCTGTAAACTCTTATAACAATATTTTCTCATCTTTTGTGTATAGAAAATCTTTGAATGGGTGATCTTATATTACTGGTTGAATACTTATTTCTGCCGATTTATTTTCTTGCTGTATTACTGTTTATATTTGATACTTTGTATATGCAAACAGTCATATATATAAAAATTAAATTGTCAAGCCTCTCATGCTGGCTTCAAAGAAGTAATATAAAATCAACACTTCTGGTTGTAATAAATTAAGAAAATCTAAATTTTGGCAATGGGTCAAATTGTTTCCTTTAAATATCAATATTTTCAACAGCATCTACACTTAAGATTTCTCCCCTGCACTGTAAAGTATATTACTTTTCATCTCTATTTTGTATAGATCATCTGAAGTGGTTCCCCTCCTCTAGGCTTCCATGCTCCATTCTTTTTAGATGAGGAAAAGTGTTTCTATGAAAAATCACTTGAGTTTTCAAAGAGTTGAGCTCTCTGCCTTATAGAGATGGTTGCCTAATGGCTATGAATATCCCAATTTCAAAAAAGAAATAAACTGGGTATAAAAAGTTCCAAAGAGAAACAATTATCTACACCATAAGTTTACTTTATGAAAGGCCTGTTTGTGTGTGTGTGTGTGTGTGTGTGTGTGTGTGTCTTGAGCTATTTGATTCAGCCGGGGCAAGGTGACAAGAACACTTACAGGTAAACTTGGGCTTCTGCAGTTTGACCATCAGTTAGAAGTAAGCATAAAATTTATCTGGATTTATGTTAAAATGATAAATCAGTATTCAAAATTGTGTTTATATGAACTTTTCTTCTCTTTTAAAACAATACAACATTAAGACAAATATACAAAAATGTTTGAAAATAAATTTACTGGAGAATCTTTAAAATGTTTGTAAATTTTTTCTTAAAGATTTTTGCTATAAGGGCGTGTCTACTCGCCAGAGAGACAGAAAGCAAAAAATCACCCCACGGGGCGGCAGATGGCCATGCTGCAATCCCTTCTCCTCCATTTCGCTTTCAGGATTTTGGGCACACACGCACACGTGCCCAACATGAGTTTAAACCTCTGAGTCCAAGACTCAAACCGTGGTTGGCCATGTGGGAGTCCAGAGATGTGATCATTATACTATCATTCTGGTACCAAAATGTTTATAACTTTTAATCCTATTATTTAGAGCCTTCCTAGAAAAATTTTACAATACAGTTCTCATATTAATAGTTATTCTTTAGTCTATTAAAGGTATAATTCATTCAGTTCTTTTTTTATATATATATAAAGACAGTACAGGAGGCAGACATACTGAATCTGACTTTGTATGTACCAGACACTGCAGTAAACATGGCACTTAGATTTTATTACATGTTTTTTTTTAATATTTATTTATTTATTTCCATTTGTTGTTATTATCATTTTTAAATTTTGACCAGAGAGAGAAAGAGAAAGGGAAAGCGAGAAAACAAGCCTACAGGTCCGGGACTCGAACCGTGGTCGGCCACATGGGTATCCAGCACTCTTAACCACCACGCCACCTGCCAGCAATGTCAGTAAGTTCTATTGTGTGATCTGAAGTTTCTTACAGCCAGCTGCAAGCTGCTTCAGGGTGTGTGCACTCACCAGAGACAAAGCAAGAAATCATCCCTGGGGGAGGGGATGGCCACACCTCAGTCCTTTCTCCTCCATTTTTCCCTTGGGATTTTGGGCAAGCATGCACACATGCCTGGCGGGAGTTTTAAGCTGCTGGGTCTAGATCTCGAACCGCAGTCTACTACTTGACAGTCCAGCTACATAACCATTACACCATCTACTGGGTCCAACAGCATGATTTTTAAAAGTGAGAAATGTAGACTGTTGTTTTGAAAAGTTCTCCAAGGTGTAGGTCCAAAATTGTTGCTTTTTTCTCTCCCTACTTGTCAGTGAGAAAGAAAGAAAATATTGCTCTTCTTTGTCTCTGAGTATTTTTTCTGAGAACTTTCCTTCAAAACCCGTAAGGACTTTTTCTGTCAGAATAACCAATTATTTTCCACATCTGAGTGTAAGACGTAGGTAATAACTTCCTCACCCAAAAGCTTGGATACCTTGGCCTGTGGTCATGAAATACTTTTTATAAAATCATTCACTGCAGGGACCAGCAGGTGGCGTGGTGGTTGGGGCACTGGACGCTCCCACATAGCTGACTGCAGTTCAAATACCGGACCCAGTGGCTTGCTTTCTCACTTTCCCTCTCTCTGTGTGTATCTCTCTCTGGTCAAATTAAAATAAATGAATGAATAAACTAAATAAATAAATATTAAAAAAAATAAAAAAAATATAAAATCTGCAATTCATGGTGACCTGTTTTTATACATGTTCTCGTGGTTCCCATATTTATTAGCTTTCCCAGGAAATAAATATACTTAAAAACATAAAGACTGAATCAGCTGTTAATTTTGTCATATAAGGATACTTTAAAAATTAAAAATGAATTTTCATAAAAGGTCATTTCAATACTTAAAAAGTAAAATGGTTATATTCTCAGAATAAAGAGTTTTTTTTCCTTCTACATTTTTAATTGTTAAAGTGTATTAAAGAGCTATACCCAAATATTTTACCACCTGTGCAAAATTTTTGGAAATGTGCTGGTAACAAGTCATTATTTTAATAATTCTTTTATATAAGGATTAGTATGGGTTGCTAACTTCCTGTAAACTCACAGCATCCTATGACATCTTCCTTAAAAAACAGACACCTAGGAAGCAAAGGCACCTGAATTGGCTGAAGTAACGCCCCAGGAAAGTAGCAGTAACTGTTGGTGCGTGGGCAGGGCAGTGCCCTGGGGTGCTGGAGGCCGTGGGGAGACTGGGAGTTTGGTTTCTGGGTTGATCTGTCCACATTGGGCACAGCCACATGCCCAGGGTCCTGGCCGGCTGGGAAAGACGGGAGGATGGTGGCCTGAGACCATCTAAATGTGCCTGTCTTTTCCCATCCCCTCTTACATAAAAGAGAGAAGCTTAAAAAGAAGTAACTGTTGGGACCAGCAGTTAGTGTAATGGCTATGTCGCTGGACTCCCACGTAGTCGACCTCGGTTCGCGTCCCGGCCCCGGTGGCTTAAAACTCACGCCGGGTGCATGTGCGTGTGTGCCCAAGATCCCGAGAGAATGGAGGAGAAGGGATTGCGGCATGGCCATCCCCCCTGGGAGGTGATTTCTCGCTGTCTCTCTGTCTCTCTCTGACTACCTGGCGAGCGCATGCGCCCTATAGCAAAAACCTCTCCAGGAAAAAAAAAAGAAGTAACTGTTGATATTAAGTTGATTTAAATAGAAGTAACTTAGCTCTTTAAATACACAGGTTTCCAGAATCCCCAAGCAGTAGCCCTGTTCTTACTGTGTCACATGTTTTGAAGACTGCTGTTCCTGCCTAGCTAGAACTGCTCGTGCCTTACTCAGCAAATGAATACCACCATTACGTCAATACCAGCTTCTCCAAAAGTTAGCAGGCTGGAGGTATTAATGATTCACTCTAGGTGTAATTAAGCAAGTTATGTTTCTAAAAGCATATTGTAACTCAACTCTGAGTTCGATGTGTCATGTGACGATTTATTAAATAGCTTCTGTATTCTGTAACCTAACTAAATTTATGGGAAGCCAGTTAAGCCGGCCGGTCTATACAGTTCTACCTCTGCCATCCTACAGTTTCCCATTAGAGACTGCTGTCAGATGCTCTGCCCCTCCAGTTCTCAAGCTCTGCTGTGAAACAGTTCTTAAGCCAGTGTGATGGATATCTCATGTGCTGTCCACCAGAAGCACCCAGCTGCACGTGGCCCATTTCGAACTCACGCTTGGTGTCAGTCTGAGCAGATGTTGCACATGCTCGTACTCGATTCAGGAGCGAGCGCCACGGGTCCCGCCTTCGGTGTCCTTACTCTTCCTTCGCACAGTTCTGACAAGTTTGGTCATCTGACTTCTGCTCCTGGACAAGTCACAAGTATGGGGAGAGTCCTGCTAGACGCAGGTAAACAAAATGTGACAGCTGTGACAATGGGAGGGAGCCAAAACATCAAGTGGTCATTAAAAAGTACAACTGCTTGAGACAATTTAGCATAGGGTCCCAAATACCGTGGTCCCTGAGGATGTCGCTGTGCCCAGATTATGTAAGTGATGAATCTGAATCAATGTGAAGTATTACGTGGTATTTAAGAAGGCAGGATGCTATTCCATTCAGTGGTGCCGGTTTCTACTTCAGATCGTTAAGAGCTTCAGTACTGGACGTGGTATATATCCAGATGGAAAATTTACACAGAAAATACTTTGACTCATCCCTTAGTATCTGGAGGCTTTATCACAGGAAGTTTTTACATGCCGTTGGAACACTTTCCAGGGTTAATACCCTAATTTACATCTTAGTTTAGCGAGGAAAACTTAGGCAAGAGCAATTAAAACCACATAAATCACGTCGGGTGACCTCTCCACTTCAGTGAGGGTGAGCTGCAGCTCCGTGGCCACCCCAGCGCCTCCCGGGCCACTTAGTTCTTTGCACCTCACAGGATGAACGGGAGGCCACCCACGGCTGTGTTGTTTGTAACTGTGCTGCTTATTAACCTGAGGTTAATCTGTCATAATGGTCTTTTACTGGAAGCTCGCTTTATTTTATCGTGGTCAACGAGTCAACTAGTTTTATCTTTTACAGAAATCCAGTTTAGAAAAATCATGTAGCAAATGTCATTTTAATATAAAAAGTGGGCAGTCCATCTCAACTACTAGCTATTGTATAGTTTTAGACTAGTTGTGGTCTTGAAGAACACTGAAAATCTGTTCAGAAAGACATACTCTGTTTTGCAGCCAGACATGACCCAACAGGCTAGCTTTCCTTTGGTTTAAATGCTGGGTTCTTTGTTTAAAAAGAAAAAAAATCTGTTTTGAACAACGATGAGAGAATATAATTGTGACTGTTTTCTTAGAGCATTATTGTCAAACAGGTAAGCCAGGGTGTTAACAAATTCTGGATATCTGTTATAAGGCTGTAATTTTCCAAGATAATATAAAAAAGGGGGAAAGAGTAGTAAATTGCATAATTATAGAGACGAGTCCTATACTAATGAGTAATACATCAACAAACAGTTCACTGAGTTTTCAAATTTCCTGTAATTTTCCATTCATATCCATCATACATTTCTCTGCACGGTCACACTAAAGATATGAATCCCTCACGTCCACTGCACGACTTTAAGAAATGCAAACCTTAGGAGTACACTCTCCCGGGGGCCAGCAGGTAGCGTGGTGGTTAAGGCACTGGACTCTCACATGGCTGGCTGGCTGGTTCGAGTCCTGGACCTGACTGCTTGGAAATTGCACTGAGCACATGTGCATGCGTGCCTAAAATCCCAGGAAAATGGAGAAGGGATTGTGGCATGGTCATCCCATGGGGGGAGGGTGGGGGGAGGGTGGTTTCTCACTTTCTCTCATTGTCTCTGTCGAGCACACGTGCCGTATGGCAAAAACTTTTTAAAAAGTACAGTCTTCCATTCTGTAGAATGCTGCCTGAAAGTGATGTAAGATGGAAATAGAAAGGTTTTTAAAAATCACTGCTAGCGGCCCAGTCTGGTGGTTCAGCTGGCAGCATACTGAACTGAAGTGCCGGACACCACACGGCCAACGGTGGGTTTGGATCCCTGGCCTGGTAAACCTGAAACACTCCAGATGTGAGCATGAGCCCAAGATCTGATGAGCTGTGAGGGGATTTCAGTGTGACCACACCCTGTTGAAGGGGCTGTTCTTTCCTGGGTGCGATATGTATTCATTCTATGACTTTAACAAACAAACCAACAAAAAAGTACATGCGACTATTTAGCAACACATTGGAAAATCTAGAGGAAGGGGATGATTTCCTAGAGAAACATGAATGCCCGAAACTGATCCAAGAAGAAATTTTAAATGTTAATAGAGTAGGCTAGTCCCTGGCATAGTGGTTAAGCCAACCAGATCCCAAGGGGCTGGCTGTGTGGTTTGACTCTTAAACCCAGTGGCTTGAAAGACATGCTAGGAGTGTGTGTGTGTATGCCTCAAATCTAGACAGGTGGGAGAGATGGAGGAGAGTGGGTTGCAGCATCACCATCCCCCATGGAAGGTGCTTTCTCACTTTCCCTCCCTCCCTGTGTTTCACTCCAGTGACAGCATGTGGCCTCTGGCAAAATGTGAAAAATGTTAATAGGGACCAGCAGAAGGCATAATGGTTATGTTGCTCGATTCCCACATGGCCGACTACAGTTCGAGTCTCAGACCCAGCAGCTTAAAACTCACACTGGGCACATGTGCATGCATGCATGCCCAAAATCCCAAGAGGAGAATGGAGAGGAAGGAATTGCAGTGTGTCCACCCCACTAGGGGGTGATTTCTCACTTTCTGTCTCTGTTTCTCTGGTGAGCGCATGTGCCCTGTAGCAAAACCTCTCTAAAAAAAATAATAAATGTTAATAGATGAATTACAAAGAAGAGAGTGGAAAGTTTTTTTTAAGCCATAATTTAAAAAGTACAAGGTCGCAAGGATAACTCCAATATTATTTCAACTTTCCCTATTTAAAAAAGATCTCTCCCATGAGATAGAGACAGACATGAACCTCAACACAGTCTTATGCTATGAGCCTCCCCGTAGCCCTCCCACCTGGCTGGAACCACGGGCGCTCACACTTGGGCTACAGGTTGACCAGGGAGCCAGACCTCCACTCCTTGGTGCCTGTCCAGCACCGCTGGAGCAGTGCATTATCTCCGTGCCACTGAGCTGGCTCTGAAACTTTTTTAAACAGAAAAAAAACTCACCAAATCCTTTCATATATCCCATTATAGCATTACTATGAAAACCTGATAAATGCAAAACACACGTGCACAAACCAGACATCTCATTTATATGAATGGATGAAAATTCTAAATAAAAATCCAGCACAGTTAAAAAAAAATACATTGTGGCAAAGAGCACTGTATTTCAGGAATGCAAGGGTGTTTTAGTATCAGTTAATATATTTACAATTATGAATTAGAGAAAAAAATCATATAAAAATACTGAGAGGGCTAGTTATAACATTCCATAGCCATTTCCTAATTAAGATTCTTCAGTAAAATGGAAATTACTTAAACAGTGATTATTTATGAAACACCTATGACACGTATTTTAAATCATAATAAAAAGCTTAATTTAGGAACTAACAGGCATGGCTGCCATCATTATTTGACAGTAAAGATGATCTTGGAAAGTTTGTGAATGGAATGCAATTTTTAAATGAAATAATCGGTACTGGGGCCAGCAGGTGGCATGGTGGGTAAAGGTGCTAGTTTTCCAGGTGGCTGACCTTGGTTGGAGTCCTGGACCTGGTGGCTTACTTTCTTGCTTTCTCTTTCTCTCTCTCTCTCTGATCAAATTAAATTATAATATAAATGAAATCAAATAATTTTTAAAAATTATGTATTAATTATATTTATTATTATTATTATTTTCAATTTGACTAGAAAGAGATCCTGAGAGGAGAATGGACAAGAAGGGATTGCGGTGTGGCCATCCCCCCCGGGGGATGATTTCTCGCTTTCTGTCTCTCTGTCTCTGTCTTTCTGGTGAGCGCACGTGCCCTATAGCAAAAACCTATCAAAAAAAAAAAATCTAGGAGGTTCAGTGGTCTGGGATGTGTCTAAAATAAAGGACAAATTATTACATCTCACATTCCCACAATTCCCACAATTCCCACGATGAAGAAAGCATAGTGCCTCACAGGCCACTGGGTTTTGGAGGTGGCAAATTCCACACCGAAGAACATTGCTCTGACATATTTTCTGAGTAGCACAGAAGGCTGCCAGCTTTGACAGGAATTTAGAGCAGGAGAGGGCTCTGGGGCAGGCCCAGGCTACGGAGCAGTGGGCGGTCCTACCACCTGCACTGCACGCTCTAGAAAACTGTGCTATCAGAGGTACGTGCAGTGGGCAGAAATATATGCAGTGTGGCAAACTCCAATAGAAGAATCACAGCACAGTCCTGTGGGGTTCTTTAGCAAAACATGCACCTGCAGGCAATTATACACCATGTAATTATACGGGGTCACCAAGGAAGTTAGGATGCATGTTTGCATAGGAAAATGTGGCAAAATATGTCATGCGTTTTCCATGACCCAGTAGAATAAGTATCGACCTTAATAGCTCCTGGCTTACTACCTGAACCAGGCAGAGATAGAGTACTTGACAATGGACATTTGATGACCATGTGGTGGGACCAGCAGATGGCAAAATGGCTATGTTGCCGAGTTCCCACGTAGTCGACTGTGGTTCGAGTCCTGGACCCTGTGTCTTAAAATTCATGCTGAGCATGACTGTGTGCATGCTCAAGATCCCAAGAGGAGAATGGAGGAGAAGGGACTGTGGTGTGGCCATCCCCCTTTGGGGGTGATTTCTCGCTTTCTGTCTGGCTCTCCAGCAAGTGGATATGCCCTATAGCAAAAATCTCTAAAAAAGCAAAAAGAAAAACAAAACCAAAAAGTGACCACATGGTTAGATATTCCCATTGTGAACTACTTTTCTAATTTTAAGGTATCTTTAATTCAACTGAAACTGCACATTGCCTGTGGTGAGTTCTGCATTAGCACAGCAGATTCCACACCGAATGAAAAGTAACCCTGTATTACCAAAGAAAATCTCATCTAGGTAGCAGTACTAACCTTTCATTTTTTGGGGCTACCTTTAATGCCTAGATTATTTTTTTAGAGAGATTTTGCTACAGGGAGTGTGTACTTGCCAGAGAGACAGAAATCACCATCCCTCCAGGAGGGATGGCCACACTCCAATCCCTTCTCCTCCATTCTCCTCTCAGGATCTTGGGCACACATGCACATGCACCCAGTGTGAGTTTGAAGCCACCAGGTCCAGGACTCAAACTGTGGTCAACTACGTGAAAGTCCAGAAACAATCATTACACCATCTGCTGGTCCTGTGCCTAGGTTTCTTTTTTTAAATACTAACTGAAAAAGTACAGTTTATTTCCATTCGTGATTTAATTTTATTTGTGTAAATAAAAACTACAGATAGCATGTTTTCTAAAAACTGCTAAACTGGTACCGTGTGGTGTGGCAGTGTATCGGACCATGGAGAAGGAAGTCGTGTGTGGACCTCATTTGAGTCTTCAGCCCAGCTGGCCAAAAAACACACGGGGTGGGCCTGGTGTCCTTCTGGGCTGGAGGATTTGAGGAAGGTGATCGTGGGTGACTACACCCTATAGAGGGTGCTTCTCGCTCACGTGCATGTGTTCACACACATTCTACCATGAATGAAAAGAAATCAAAGAAACCCCCTGCTAAACCAGACTTTCATTTTTAGGGTAATATAGAAATAATGTAAGACTAATGTTATTATTATTATTTTTTTACTTATATTATTTATTAAGGTAGTCAAGAATTTAAAATCTTTGGAAATGGATCTTTGCTGATCCAGTTAAAGTTGATGCAGGGGCCAGCAGGTGGCATGGTGTGAAGGTGCTGGACTCTCATGTAGTTGACCACGGTTAGAGTCCCGGACCTGGAACCACACCAGGTGCGTGTGCGCACGTGCCCAAAATCCCCAGAGGAGAACGCAAGAGAAAGGATTGGGCATGGCCATCCCCCTAGGTGATTTCTCACTTTCTGTCTCTGTCTCTCCAGCAAGTGCACATGCCCTATAGCAAAAATT
This sequence comes from Tupaia tana, assembly GCA_026018925.1. Lineage (NCBI taxonomy): Eukaryota > Metazoa > Chordata > Mammalia > Scandentia > Tupaiidae > Tupaia > Tupaia tana. The sequence continues at coordinate 6,240,382 of JAKSZU010000017.1, read as the reverse complement.
TCCAGAAAACAAAACAAAACAAAAACTTAAAGTGGATGTGTTTTATTCCTGTATTTTTCTTTCTCTTTTTTTGGTGATAGTTTTAACTAAATTACTAAAATGGTAGAGTTCTACTCCCATTTAGAAATTTATCAAGTTCAATATTCAAAGTTTTTTCTTTCTGTGATTAGGTTCATTTACTTTTTTTAATGCTTAGTTTGTATTATATCAAATTCAAGCTGACAGGTTACTTTAATTTTTCCTTGCGTATTTACAGATTTACTTCGTTCTTTCTGATATATGTAAATATTGGGCTGGCAGGTGGTGTGGTGGTAAAGGTGGCTGAATCCCACATGGCTGACAGCAGTTCAAGTCATAGACTGGGCGGCGTGGAAAACACACCGGGCACATGTGCATGCGTGCCCAAAATCCCAGGAGGAGAAAGAAGAAGGGACTGCAATGTGGTCATCCCCTTGAGGGGGAAGGTGCTTTCTTACTTTCTCTCTCTTTTCTGCCTATCTGTCTCTGTCTCTGGCCAGTGCGCACACCTTATAGCAAAAAAAAAAAAAAAAGAAAGAAAAGAAAAAAAAGAAGAAATACGTAAATACTAAGAGAGCACTCCATTTAGTATTATTTTTGTTAAATTAACTAGGATAAAAAAAATCAGAGGAAAGTCCTGTAGTGTAATCATGTATTTACTAAATTCTGGGCATATAATCTCCAGATACTTGTACTTTATATTTGTTCTGTCATGTGAATAATTCGTTAAAGGAAGCAGGCACGTGATGGCGGAGAAACTTTAAGGGTGTTTGTATTCCGACAACTGCGCCTCCACTTTGCCTCGATCGTAGCAGCGCGTGAGCATTTTGGGCCCTAGTATGCCAATAAGCAAGGCTCCGTTTGGAGCTGTGATCAAGATGGATAAAAACGCTACCGTCATCACGTCCTTCGAATAGGTTTCCAAGTATGGAGCCGAGATTCTTGCTGTTTCTAGAGCCAGAGGACCTAATACGGCCTGCATTGGGGGAGAAAATGAGACACAAAGAAAAATGTTACACAGAGTTCATACGAACCAAAGTAAATGGCTCTGCTAAGATAAAGCCCCGAGGCTCCTGAGAAGAGGCAAGACTAAGGGTGCCGAGCAGCTGCTGTGAACACTCAGTTCTGCCCTTCCGGTCCATACACCTGGGGGGACGAACCAGCGTCAGGCAGTTGGGGCCGACCTCGTGCTTGGTTTTCCCCCAGTGCTCACGTCACCCTCAGGGCCTCGAGTCCTAACTGAGCCAGGGTCACCTTTCCCACATACCACTAGGCTCTTGTCTGCAGCAAGACAGCACAGCTACTACGCTTTCTCAAGGTTCCCCAAGATGTGTTTTTTTTTTTTTTTCTGTTCTTGCCTGAGAGGCAGGTGATAGAGCAGAGCTGACCAGAAGTTTGGAATCCGGCAAAATGGATTTGAATTCTGCCTTTGCTGCAACCAGGCGAGTAATCTTATACACGTGACTCAAGCTCCCTAAACTTCCAATTACTTGTAAAATAAACAACAAAATACTCGCCTCTCTAGGTGGCTGTGGAGATTAAATAGAATGCAAAGAACGCCTGGCATATAGTAGGTATTCAGATCACGGTAAGGGATGAATTCCTTTGATTTCTTTGTTTTGGAATGACGCTATTGGATTATAAAACTTCCCAAGTATCTTCTAGTATAGCTATGTTTATTGACATAGAGCAAATTTCCTGCTAACCCTCTCTCTTTGTACAGCAGCCTCCCCTTATCTGGGGGCTATTTTCTGAGAACCTCAGTGGGTGACCTAGGCTGCAGAAGGTAGAGAACCCTCTAGATACTCTGTTTTGTCCTATACACACATCCTCTGACAGTTTAACCCATAGATTAGTCACAATAAAGTGATAACGACAATAATAAAACAGAACAACTGTAATGGCACACTGGAGTAAAAGTCGTGTGATCGTAGTTGCTCTCTCTGAAAACATCCTACTGTCCTGTCCTCGCTCCCTGTGGTGTTCTGAGGTGAGGAGTGACGTGAGTGAGTGACAGAGGCCTGGCGAGGGAGTGTTGGCTGCTCCTGGTCTTTTGATGATACGCTAGAAGGGGGACTGTCCCTTCCTGTGACCTGGATCTGGAGCCATGACATTGTTGATGGTTGGAAGTGAGGAGCAAGACAGGTCGCTGGCTGGAAATGCTTGGGAGCAGAAAGTAGATTTTTGCTGAACTCTGGAAGAACACTGTAATCAGATATTGTCTTCTCTCCTTTTGAGACATCAAAATGCTGTTGCAGAAGCTGTCATCTTTTGCCGATCACACAAGTTTATTTTGGTGCAAAAAATTCATGCCTTTTTTCTTTTCTTTTTTTTTTTGGAGAGGTTTTTGCTACAGGGCATGTGCACTCACCAGCCAGCCAGAGAGAGACAGAGAGATAGAAAGCGAGAAATCACTCCCCAGGGGGGATGGCCACGCCACAATCCCTTCTCCTCCGTTCTCCTCTTGGGATCTTGGGCACGCACGCACATGCACCCGGTATGAGTTTTAAGTCACCAGGTCCGAGATGCGAACCACGGTCAACTACATGGGAGTCCAGCGACATAGCCATTACACTAACTGCTGGTCCCATGCCTTTTTTCTAATACACATTTCCATGAACTTTTTAAAGACCGACCCTCATAGTTATTTCATAAATTTTGGTAATGTCCACACTGCTGATTCTGTTTCAATGTTCTCTTCATCTTCTTCCTCCTTCATAGAGGACTCAACACGTCCTTCCGATTCCACATTTTTAACACTTCTCCATGGCCTTCAATGTGTGCTTCCACTTCATTAAGCAAGTTGGCACATTCTTCTCCACCAACTGTGTGGATGATTTTCTAACTTCTTTGATCCTAAAAATCATTCATGACTTAATAAATTATTCCAACAGGTATTACTAATTTCTGATTTTAGTCCATCCACTGCAGCGTAGACAAATGCCATTATGTCAGCAATAACGATCCAGATGACTGAATGCAATAAAATACTGGGTTGTGTATGGCCCTGGCACTCCAAATGACGGTCCTGCCCCAGCAGTTTAAATGACGACATTGTATTTGGAGGTGAAAATATAACCTTGATGGAGGTAAAAATACAACCTTGATGTTTTTGTTTCATAGGAGATTCAGGATGGTCAGGTGCATTGTCTATTATTAACAGGACTTTACTTTCCAACCTTCACCCTCCCAAGTATTTTTTCACTGTGGGACAAAGCACTGGTGAAGTCACTCTGTAAACGAGAAGGCTGCTGCCCACGTTTTCTGCTTCTACTGCAGCACAGACATGTGAGTTTTGTTTTGACAGCTCACGTGTCCACTCTGTCCACTCCGTCTGGCTCTACCGCATCCCTGCAGCGCTGCCACAAGGACCAGAGCAGACCCGTCCCTCCACAGTTTATGCCCTGGTGCTTCCTTTGCACTTCTGTGATGTAGGTTTTATTGGGTATCTTCTTCCAGGACAGTCCCATTCCACCTCAGCTGAAGACTCGCTTTGGATGAAATCCTTATTTCTTATTCACCTTCTTCAACTCTGCTGGAAATGTGGCAGCAGCTTCTTCATGGACAGAGCCTCTCTGTAATTATTTTTTCCTTTCAGACAGATCTCTCCATGTCTCAACCCTTCTGCCCCAGATCCCTGAGTAGCTGGAACTACAGGCACCAGCTTTTTATGGTGGGCCAGAACCTATCCTGGGCCTCCCATGTGGCCACAAAAAGTACCAGCATCGACCAGCGCGGGTGCTTCGGTAATTTCTGTTTCCTCTTACTTGCAGTAAGCACTTCGTGCCACCTGTCTTGGGGAGGCCGGTGCCGAAGTCTTCGTCCACACTCAGTGCCTTCTAGTGCGCAGGTGGCCGCGGCCCGACCACACCCTCTGCTCGTGCCTTCCCACCCTAACCGAGCACCGGCGGCCACGCCGGCGGCAACGTGTGCAGTCTGAGGTACCAGAGCAATGTCGGCACACAGTTTTTTCCTCCTTCACAATTCAGAGTGAAGATGTGTTCTTACCATAGACCTTCGCACCTCACATCAGATGCTTTCCTTTCCTTACTGAGAACTTTTGCCTTTTTACTTAAGGAAGCCTCTTAACAGTTTTTCTTTGGCATATTCAAATTGCCAGCATCATTACTCTTGTACTTTGAGGGCATTATTAAGTAAAATAAAGGCTGAACGCAAACACTGTGATGCTGTGGCAGTTATCTGATAACCTGGGCTGCTACTAAGTGACTAAGGGCGGTGACGCATACAGCTGGGTTTGCCACACGGAGAAATGACTCCTATTCCAGGTGGTTCGTAATGAGATGGTGCAACATTTCACCCTGCCAGAACAGCATGGGATTCAAATCTTATGAGTTGTTTATTTCTAGATTTCTCCATTTAATATTTTCAGGTTGTGACTAATCATGGATAACCGAGACTGCTATGAGAGCAAAACTGAAAATAGGAGGGACTACTGTATTTACCAATTAGACATAAAATTGCTTTCAGATTTTTAGGAATCAAATACCTCTATTTAGTAGATCTTTGGAGTTGTAGAGTAACAAGATAGTGGTGGAAATATTACCTCTTATATTGGACATTATAGCAAAAGAGCCCTTCAAGATCAATTTCTATAGGGACCAGCAGTTAGCGTAATGGCTATGTCGCTGGACTCCCACGTAGTCGACTACAATTCGAGTCTTGGACCCGGTGGCTTAAACTCACGCCGGGCGTGTGTACGTGCGTGCCCAAGATCCCAAGAGGAGAATGGAGGAGAAGGGATTGCAGTGTGGCCATCCCCTCTGGGGGGTGATTTCTTGCTTTCTGTCTCTCTGTCTCTCTCTGTCTTTCTGGTGAGTGCACGTGCCCAATAAGGGAAAAAAAAAAAAAAAAAAAAAAAAAAAAAACCTCTCCGAAAAAAAAAAAAAAGATCAATTTCTATATTCCAAGTCAGTGATTAAAGGTGAGATAGCTTCTATATGATAACTTTTTGTTTACTGAACAGAAGCCTTAGCTAGGTGATAGATAGAAAAATATGAATTAGACAGAAAATCAACTCTAAAGAATCTTACAGTTTAGAAGAGGATTTGAACATAAAAGAACTACTAAGAAACCACTGACTTTTTAAATTTTTTTCGAGAGGTTTTTGCTATAAGGTTCGTGTACTTGCCAGAAAGACAGAGTGACAGAAAGCGAGAAATCACCCCCTGGGGGGATGGCCACAACACAATCCCTTCTCCTCCATTCTCCTCTTGGGATCTTGGGCATGCATGCGCACGCACCTGGCATGAGTTAAAGCCACTGGGTCCAGGACTTGAACTGCGGTCTACTACATGGGAGTCCAGCAACATAGCCATTATGCCATCAGCGGGTCCCAACCACTGACTTTTAAGAGAGGATCATGATGAGTCACCAGTGGCATAGTGGTTAAGGCACTGGACTCCCACATGTCTAACTATGGTTCTAGTCCTAGGCCTGGTGGCTTGAAAATCATACCAGGCATGTGTACGTGCATGCCCTAAATCCCAGGAGAATGAAGGAGAGGGGACTGTGGTGTGGCCATCCCTCCTGGAGGGTGATTTTTCACTTTCCCTCTTGTCCCTCTCTGTCTCTTTTTGGTAAGCACATGTACCCTATGTCAAAAACCTAATAAAAATAAAAATAGAAAGAGGGTTATAATGATAATGGCTAAAACTGGTATGTATACTGTTACATAGCATTTGTTATACAGCAGGAACTATTCTTATAGCATTTAAGTCATTCAATCTTCATGACAACACTTTCTGTGGGGACTACTATTAGATGATAAATGATTTCCACCTATTGCCTGAAACTTGCAGTATTTTTTTTTCCTATCTTTTATCTGCCATAGGTGCATGCACCATCAGAAGAGAGACAGAGAAAAAAAAAAAAAGGGAAAGTGAGAATGCACACCCTGGGGAAATGGTCACACCCATATCCTTTTTCCTTCATTCTCTTCTTGGAGTATTGGGCATGCATACACATACTCCTGTGTGTTTTTCTTTTTCTTCTTTTTTAGAGAGGTTTTTGCTATAGGGCATGTGTGCTTGCTGGAGAGACAGAGAGACAGAAAGCGAGAAATCACCCCCTGGGGGGATGGGCATGCCACAATCCCATCTCCTCAGTACTCCTCTTGGGATTTTGAGCATGTATGCACACACGCCCGGCACTGAGCTTTAAGACACTGGGTCCAGGACTCAAACTGCAGTGGACTACGTGGGAGTCCAGCAATGTAACCATTATGCCTTCTGTTGGTCCCCCTAGTGTGTTTTCAAGCCACTGGGTCTGGGAGTCAAACTCTGCAGTTGGCCACGTGGGATTTATATAGTTGCCATAACCGCGCACTGGCTGGACTAACTTATATTATTTCTCTATTAACACACTGCTCTTACATTGTGAACTAAATTATTTACCCTAATAGCCTCCATTTTTCCACTTTAATTTTCATCTGTATTTCTAAATAGAGGAATAAGAGAAAGGGCCAGGCCACACGGCCCACTACATGGCTCAAGTCCTAGACCCAGGGACCTGAGGGACATGATGGGTGCCTGTGCACGTGGGCCCCGAATTCCAAAATGATAAATGGAAAAGGGACTGGGGTGTGACCATCCCCCATGGGGATGCTTTCTCGCTTTCGTTCTCTCTCCCCTCTGGCAAGCACATGTGCTCTCTAGCAAAATTAAAAAAACAAATAAATAAAGGACTGAAACGTAACCAGTTTTACTTCAGCAGCAAAGAATAGAAGAAGAGGATAGAAGTGAAATTTCTTAAATTTAAAAATTTTGACATCATCAGAATTTCTGACATAACATCATCTAGTTATGATCTGTTGTGACTCTCTACTTGCACAAGTGATTAATTTTATATCTTGCTGGTCTCTGGAATCAGTTTGATATTCATTGTACAGAAGAGAGCCTGAACCTGGGACCAGCGGATTACAAAATGGTTACGTCATGGACTACCACATGGTTGACCGTGGTTCGAGTCCCGGACCCAGCAGCTTGAAATACATGCCAAGCACATGTAGTGCATGCTCAAAATCCTGAGAGGAGAATGGAGGAGAGGGATTGTGCGTGGCCATCCCCCCGGGGGGTGAATTCTCTGTGTCTCTCCGGCAAGCACATGTACCCTATAGCAAAAATCTCTCTTAAAAAAAGAAAAAAAGAGAAGAAGACAGCCTGGACCTAACAGACAGGAGGAGGCAGAAGCAGAATAATATTGCGGGATTATCTTTCTTTCCCTGCTTTATAAAAATCATGAAATAATAAAAGAAAATAGCAAGTGCACTGTTGGAACAAGGGAGAACAGAATAGCAATAATTCTCCATTTGTAGATGTATCATTCCCTGCAGCAGAGATCAAAACCAAAAGCATTATTTCTATTACGTGAAGGTCAAATAACACGAGCACACATGTCAGACTGTGCTCATCACTTCACGAGGGTTTTCTCCAATGGTACTCACGGACTGCTGTGAAGTAGCTATAATCATAGACTTCACTGTAAAATAAGTACATTGAGGAATTGAGAGATTAGGAAACAACTTGCCTACAGTTACAGGCAAGTAACATGAGATCCTCAACAGTCTGGCACAGTGGGCCAGCCTTTCTAACCATGGTGGTTGTGAACTGTGTTGCATGGAAACTTACCAGCTTCTGTTTTAAACTGACAATGGAGAAAAGAATCTCAGGGAGTTAAGGAAGGTATTCTGCTGCTAGGTTAAACAGTCTAACAATAAGCAGAAATATCTTTCAGTAGGAAGAAAATAATAAACAAGTAAAGCCACAAGTTACCCTTTTTATTCATTCATTTATTCATTCTTGTAAGCATTCAATGCATATTTACCTTCTGCATACTGGACATTGTATTAAATACCAGGGGACAATAGTGAAAAAACAAACAAAACAACACTGTCCTTCTCATGTACTCTTTTTTTCCATGGGAGAAAGAAGAATTCAGTCATTAATCAAATAATCATGCAAATAAATATAAAATTAAAAACAATGTTATATGCATTTGTGTGGCAGAGGGAGTGGTAGAGGTAGGAAAAGATAATTTAAAAAATAAGTTTATACTTTAAAATAATAACATTTAACTCTATAGTATCTAGCAAAATATAAAAGTTACAGTTTTTAGGTATACTCTTAATTATATTTTAGGAAAACAAAAATATTTTCATTAACTTAGAAAGTATTTTTCATTAAAAGTAAGCATTTCAATTTCAGAAGAATTGCTTTTAAAACTGAGATTTTAAAATGTTAAATGATTTTAATTAACAGTTATGATCAATCAAACATTTAAAAAGTAAGGCTAATTATTTTATGACTGGAGTATGATTTTTCCTTTAAAACTTAAAAAAAAAATCATCAACACTAAAATTGTAAGAAAAGCTTAATATGTTCTTACCTGGACTGTAGCTTTGGGCATCCATGATAAAGCAATAAATATTTTCTCCTTCATACTAAAACCAGCAAAACACATCAATGTATATGTGGTTAAAATGCGAACACATAACGACAAACTTATGGTAGCAACACAAATGCCTACAACAGATAAAAAAAAATAAATAACGCAACATTTGGGAGGAAGTGATTTGTTATGCCTAAAGATACAATTTAAAAAACTTCTGTAAGCCTTTTAAAGCTATTGTCTCTTTATGTCTTTGTTTTTTTAAAGTACTTATAAAACAATAATTACGAATAATATAAATACGATTGAAGCATCTACATAAGTTATGAGATTATTTAATAGTGGAGATGCCACAAAAAATAAAACAAATGAAACTTATTTAATTTCTGAACTACAGACTTTTTTTGAGAATTTTTAAATAAAAGTACTCAAAAGGTGTCAACAGTATCTAATATTTCCCCTCATAAAGAAATCTTTTTTTCATTTTCTCAGTTCACTCCTGGAAAATACAGGATTGTTTTTGTTAAAACAAACAAGCAAACAAAAAACCAGAGCACACGTTGTATACAAAAAAACAAATATATGTTATAATATCAACACGAGTTTCTGTAAAGGGGCCTTGTAGTCATTTATTTATTTATTGGAGAGGTTTTTGCTATAGGGCACATGCACTAGTCAGAAATACAGAGAGAGACAGAAAGTGAGAAATCACCTCCCAGGGGGATGGCCACGCAGCAATCCCTTCTCCTTCACTCTCGGGATCATGGGCATGTACGCACACGTGCCTGGTGTGAGTTTTAAGCCAGCGAGTTCAGGACTCAAACTGTAGTCAACTACATGGGAGTTCAGCAACATAGCCATTACCCTAACTGCTGGTTCCCCTTAGTCATTTAAAGATATATTGTAAACAAAAATCAAAAACAGGGGTGGCAGATGACATGGTGGTTATCCCATATGGCCAACCACGGTTTGAGTCCCTGACCTGGTAGCTTGCTTTTCCACTTTCCTTCTGTCTCTCTCTGGTCAAATTAAAAAATAATAATAAATAAAATAAAATAAATACTTATTTTTTAAAAAATAAAAGACATTCATAGTTTTAGTAAATATTTTTGAATCTTACATTTTTTTGTGCGCTAATTATTCTTACCAATAGTATTTGATTGAAGAGATGAAACATTTACTTCTGCTCCAACTAAACCAAAAAGAAGAGGTTGAAAAATGTTCCAGGCAGCTGCAATAAGCTTTTGGACTCCAATCTATGAAAAAGATAAATACATTTATAATTATCAAGATATATAAAAATAACTGCACTTCAGAGATTTAAAGTCACTTTTTATAAAAATCGCTTTTTGGGGCTGGCTGGACTCCCACATGGCTGACTGTGGTTTGAGTCCCAGACCTAGTAGTTTGCTTTCTCACTTTCCCTCTCTCTCTCTTTCTCACTCTGTCCATCTCTAAGCAACTTAAAATTAGTAAATAAATAATTAAAGTTAAATAAAATAATTGTTTTTTAAAAAATCTCTTTTCTAAATTCAGTATTTTGAAATTTTGAAAGTTGTTTGTAAACTGTCAAGAATGATGGAGTATGAGCTAAAATTTTTTGCTATGTAAAGTAAATGTTTGTGGAAAAATGTAAAAATAAATAAATGAAAGAAAAAAAAATCTCTTTTCTTTTCCTCTTTCTTCCTCAACTTCCAAAGGGTGTGTGAGCTGGCCAGAGAGAGACAAAAGAAGTGAGAGGAAAAGTACCTCCCTATGGGGCCTGGTCACACAATCCCCTCTTCTCTCTCTCTCCATCACACTGGGACCCTGGGCGTGCACCTACACTGCCCAGCATGTTTTCCAAGCTGCTGTAGCTGGGATTCAAACGTGGCTGACCCTGTGGGATCTAATTCCCTCAAGCAGTATGCCGCAGGGCCAGCTCTTTCTCACCCCCAATTCACGATAGAGCACATGTGCACGAGGGAGCGAGCAAGGGGGAGAGAGCAGAGCGAGAGAGAACGGAAGCCTCCACCGGGCGTGTCATGTTGTGACCCCCGTCTTCCAGTGCTCCAGCCCGTCGGCATCCTGGCACCCCGGCATGTGTTCAGGCTGGCCAGGCCAGGGTCTCAAGCCGGTCGACACACGGCTTTCTGCAGTGCAGTCCAGAAAACCACCAACCGCACTACCAAGGCCTACAGTCACAATTAACATTTAACAAGCCTAAGATATTTTACCTACAGGAGAAATGTGAAAAGTTAATAAAAATTGAGTCCATTAATTATTTCATTCAAACATTTAGTATTTGACTAAGTTAAAAAAATTTGGAATTTAATTAAAATAAATCTATAAAACTATAAAATAAACAATATTATTTGGTCGTTTTTGTCACAGAATGAGTGAGGTCTTTAGGGCTCCACACATGTTCAGTAAGAGTTCTAGCTGTGTGGGCCAGCAGATAGCATAATTGTTATGTCACTGGACTCCCATGTAGTTGACTGAGGTTTGAGTCCTGGACCTGGCAGTTGAAAATTCACATTGGGCAGGTGTGCGTGCATGCCCAAAATTGTGGCATGGCCATCCTCTCTGGGGGGGGTGATTTCTTGCTTTCTGTCTCTCTGGCAAGTACACACGCCCTATAGCAAAAAAAAAAAAAAAAAAAAAAAAAAAAAAAAAAAAAAACAAAAAACTCTCTCTAAAAAAAAAAAGCTCTAGCTGTTTTTGGTAAAGGAACTGGTAAGAGAGAGAATTACCTCGTGCCTGATAAGACTATACTAGCTCTGCAGTGGGCCAACAGGTGGCGTGGTGGTCAAGAGTGCTGGACCCCCACACAATGGACTTTGGTTCGAGTACCAGACCTGGTGACTTGCTTTCTCACTTTCTCTATCTCTCTCTCTCTGTCCCTCTCTGGTCAAATTAAAATGAGTAAATAAATAATGTTAAATAATTCTTAAAAAAAAAAAGAAGAAGAAGAAGAAGAAGAAGAAGAAGAAGAACAACAACAACAACAACAACAACAACATACTAGCTCCAGAGACATGTGGGTTCCCTGAAGGGAACTGGGAAGACCTCCACTAACAATGACCCTGGAACCCAACATCATGAACATGAATCCTCAAATGTCACAAGCTTCCAGGGAAAAAGTTCTAGTAGTCTGTTACGCCTGCTTCCAGAGGACCTGCGTTGAATAACTCAAGTTTTTTTTTCCTTAAAAGTAAATCAAAAGTGTCTATTATATTCTTATTTGGATACTTCCCCAGCTCCCCTTTTGAGAATGAATCCCTCCAGGTGCCGTTTCCTGACTGAAAGTTTACAGGAAAATGCACATGACATTGTTGGTGTGACAATACTTTGGCTCCTCTCCAGGAATTTGGATGAAGAGATTTTAGTCTAAGTCTGGGTTTACGGTTTTTTACAGAATATAAATAAGAACTCTGATGTCCCATGCTTGGAGCACAAACTGTCTTCATAACTATTCCCTTACAGTTTTCTGATTGCCATATTTATACATGTAACTTTTTTTGGGGGAGAGGTTTTTGTTATAGGGCGTATGCGCTTGCCAGAAAGACAGAGAGAGACAGAGAGACAGAAAGTGAGAAATCACCACCCGGGGGGGAAGGCCACGCTGTGATCCCTCCTCCTCTATTCTCCTCTCAGGATCTTGGGCACGCACGCACATGCACTTGGCGGAAGTTTAAGCCACCAGGTCCGGGACTCGAACCACAGTCGGCTGCATGGGAGTCCAGCGACATAGCCATTACGCCAACTGCTGGTCCCACATGTAACATTTTTTAAAAAGAAAAAGAAAAAAACAGTATTACTGTTTCTTCTTTATAGCACATTATCCTATGTGCTACCTTTAATCTTTGAAACCCATTTAATCTTGTTTGTTTTTATTTTCTGTCATATAAAAAGGCGTTCTAGTAGTTTTCATTTTATTTATCTAATTGTACTTCATTCATCATCATCATCATTACTATAGGATGCGTGTGCTCACCTGAGAGATGGCTGGGGGTGGGGGGCTGAGAAATCATTCCCCAGGAGGGGATGGCCACACGGCAAGCCCTTCTCTTCTCTTCTCCTCTCAGCATTTTGGGCACGCACTCACAGGCACCTGGCATATTTTCCAAGCCACTGGGTCTGGGACTTGAACTGCACAGTTGGCCATTTGAGATCCAGCTGCCTTAACCACTACACTACCTTTATTATTTTTTTAGTAATGCTTTACATCACTATCTTTTATGTTGTAGGAAAAAAATGTAAGTTTCCTCCTTTCCTTCTTTTTTCTTTCTTCTTTCATAGGCAAAAGAGAAAGATCTCCATGTCTATACATAAAGGACTGGTTAGACAAAATGACTAATTTTGCCAAGAAGATTTGGTATATGAGAGCAGTAAAGGATAAAGGAATATTTTACATTTTATTCTTTAGGTCTTCATCTTTTTTTTTTTGCTACAGGGTGCGTGCGCTCACCAGAAAGAGAGAGACAGAGAGACAGAAAGCGAGAAATCACTCCCAAGGGGGCATGGCCATGCCACAATCCCTTCTCCTCCATTCTCCTCTCGGGACCTTGGGCACGCATGCACACGTGCCCAGCGTGAGTTTAAGCCACCAGGTCTGGGACTCGAACCGAGGTCAACTACATGGGAGTCCAACGTCATAGCCATTACGCTAACTACTGGGTAATGGCTAGGTCTTCATCTTTTTAAGAGTTTATGTATTTTCATGAGAAAGTGATTGAGAGAGAGAAAACCAAACAATTTCCACAGGATCTCACGCCTCACACGTGAGCCAGGATCGCAGGTGCCAGTACCTACAGTTTGACCTGGGATCTGAACCCTGACCCTTTACATGGTCTGCAGCACTGCAGAGTATTCACTGTCACTGTGCCACTGTGTCTGGGCCTACTTTCAACTTTTATAAACATGCTTTCATGGGTTAATTGTATAATTAAAATTTTAAGGACTAGAATAATAAAACATATGTAAAACTTGAGAAAAGGAGAAGCCGGATGTGATAACTTCTCATTTTACCATGTTCCCAGGTGCTTTTCCTAAATATTTTACATCCTTGATTGATTTACACATATCGTCAAGGACACACCTTACTACTAGAAAAGGAGATTTCCTGTATGTCCATTTTTAAAAAAGATTTATTCCATTTTATTTATTATTACTATCATTTTTCTTTCACTTGCTGTAGGGCGCACACCCTCACCAGAGAGCACGAGAGAGCGAGCGAGCACCAGTTCTGAGACTCAGATTGTGGGCAGCCACGTGGAAGTCCAGTGCCTCAACCACCATGCCCTGTGGTGTATGTCCATTATAGACGGGAAAATATTCACTTTTTATTATTTTTTAATGATATATTGGGCTGGCCCCATGTCTGGTGGTTAAGGGTGTTGGATTCCATATGACTGATCAAGCAGTTTGAATCCTAGCCCTGGTGGCTTGAAAAACATGCTGGGTGTGTGTGCATGGGTGCTCAAAAATCCCAGCAGAACAGAGAAATGGAGAGGGATGGGAGCGTGACCAAGGCTCAGCGTGGTGCTTTCTCCTCTCCTTCTCTCTCTCTGTCACTGTCTCTCACTGGTGAGTGCATTGCCCTCTGGCACAGATAAAAATGAAATAAAGTATTAGAAATATTCACCTTTTCGTCGGCCCATGTTGTCCCTGCAATGAAAGTCAGCACTAGCGTGCATAACCCTCCAGATGCGTGTAAGCCGATGCGTTGGCTGCCTAAGACAGCAGAAAGACACATACTCAAAACAAGGAGTGCTCTCTTAAATGTAAGCTTTGTCTAGAATTAGATAGATATTTAAAAATTAATTTACATAAAGTATATAACACGAGTTTTGAGACTGTCACTTGTTTTGACTGATATCATGTCTCTAAATGTTATATTAAATAATGCTTAAAATTTAAATAGTCTTACTAAATATCTTAATAGACTTGGACCAAGTAACAAAATTTGCCAATTTTAGTTTCATATCCAGCCACATCTCTGATACTAATGTCAGTGAGAATGTTGTAATACTTAAATTATAAATGAAGAAGAATAGAGAAAGTCATATAACATTCAGTTATATATACTATATCCATTGCAGTTTTAAAGAAAAATATATTTGAGTTTCTCTTTAGTCAAAATAATTGCTACAGGTAAATGAAGGTAGAAGTTACAGAAACATAGAAGTCATAGCACATCCTTTAAGGCAAGAAAGGGTTATGTTAATAGTGTTGTCTTTGTCAAAGGAAAGTGGAAGTGAATTTAAGTAAAAAATATGGAAATATAAATGGGAACCCATCTCTCTCAAAAATGTTCAAGGAAAAATTTGAGGAGAAAAGATTAGGAAAAACTGTCCAATATCAGTAGCAATTTAGTGGAGAAAAGGCGAAGGGTAGAATGGAGAGGGATACTCTGAATATCAGTATAAGTACTGACATTTTTCTGGTATTTCTTATTTGTCAAGTCAGGAAGTGGGCTTCCCTGAAGGCCACTGGCCTGTGTAAGCCACTGCTGTACTCAGTTTTAAGCACAGAGCAGGCATCAGAGGCTACTTTTGGGGAAAAGAGTTAAGCATAAATTTAATATTTCATAGATCTTCCCAATGTCCAAATTTTTGAAAGAAACATCTAACATTGCACTTGTACAAAACAGAGTAATTTTTGGGACCAGCAGTTAGCGTAATGGCTATGTCGCTGGACTCCCACGTAGTCGACCGCGGTTCGAGTCCCGGACCCGGTGGCTTAAACTCACGCCGGGCGCGTGTGCGTGCGTGCCCAAGATCCCAAGAGGAGAATGGAGGAGAAGGGATTGCGGCGTGGCCATCCCCCCTGGGGGGTGATTTCCTGCTTTCTGTCTCTCTGTCTCTCTCTGTCTGTCTGGCGAGCGCACGCGCCCTATAGCAAAAACCTCTCCAAAAAAAAAAAAAAAGAAAACAGAGTAATTTTTTATTTACCTGATCTCCACTTGGAAAATATCGAAGAATAATTCCCAAAACAGTTCCTACCATTAGACCAATAAGTACATCCCGCAGAGAGGACAGGAGATTGTTAATGACACCACCTGCAGGGGCACACGGTGAGGAAAATATTTCACAGAGAAATACTTTGACATATACAACACATCAGAAAATCAAATCTAAGTGCTTCGTGAAGAAAGGCAAGCATTGTTCAGAAAAAAATAGATGAAATGAACTTTGACTAGTGACCTATGTGAAATCATATGTAGATATGTTTGATCAATCAAATATGTACTCTAAAATAATTTAATATATACATACAACTTGGAAATGTCCAATGTAGGGACCAGCAGTTGGCGTAATGGCTATGTCACTGGACTCCCATGTAGTCGACCGCGGTTCATGTCCCGGACCCTGTGGCTTAAAACGCATGCCGGGTGTGTGTGCGTGCATGCCCAAGACCCCGAGAGGAGAACGGAGGAAAAGGGATTGCAGCGTGGCCATCCCCCTGGGGGGTGATTTCTCACTTTCTGTCTCTCTGTCTCTGTCTTTCTGGCGAGCACACGCACCCTATAGCAAAAACCTCTCAAAAAAAAATTTGTCCAATGTATAAGTAGTCCACAAAATAAAGAAGTAATGAGCCACAATGTGCTTGTCTTATGTTTCTAACCTAAAAGCCCTAAAAGACCAGGTGGGGTAGAAAAACGGACGGAGATTGACAAGGGAGCTCCTATAACACCTACCGCGTGGCTTCTAAGGGCTGTATTAATGATTCTTCTCTAATGTACCAGTATAAAGATAAACAAATGATTTAAGTATTTAAGAAATAAAAGAATTTAAAAGCAACAACATAAAAGATTTTATCCTAGGGCCAAGCCTAGAAATATCCAAAGGTTGGGGCCAGCAGGTAGTGTAGTGATTAAAGCTCTGGACTCCCACATAGCTGACTGTGGTTCGAGTCCTGGACCCAGCAGCTTGAAACTCAAGCTGGGTGCATGTGTGTGCGTGCATGCCCAAAATCCTGAGGAGAATGGGAGAAGAGACTGCGGTATGGCAATCCCTTCTGGAGGTGGTGCTTTTTTCACTTTCTGTCTCTCTGTCTATCCAGTGAGTGCACGCACCCTATAGCAAAAATCTCTCTCAAAAACAAAACAAGAAATATCCAAAGGTTGTTTCCAGTGTATTTTATATCCATGAATGTTTTATTTATATAAATAAATAAATAAGTTTGTAGTTTATTGCAATAAGTAGAGAACAAAAAAAAAAAAAAAACACAAAATAATGGTCCAAAGTCACAAAAAAGTTCAGTAATGCTTTGGGTATTGAACTCACAAAGTACGTATGTATATATTTTAAAGACTTTTTTTCTCTAAAAATAATAGAAAAAGAGTGATATCAGTAACATGGCAGAGGGACCAGCAGAGGGTGTAATGGTTGTATCACTGGACTCCTGCGTTGTCAACTGTGGTTCAAGTCCTGGCCCTGATGGCTTGAAACTCATGCCATCGTATGAGTATGTTCGTGTGTGCCCAAGATCCAGAGGGGAGAATGGAGCAGAGAGAAGAGGAGAATGGACTGTGGTGTGGCCTTCCCCCTGGAGTGTGTGTGTGTGGATTTCTCGCTTTCTGCCTCTCTGGTGAGTGCATGTGCCCTATAGCAAAAATAAAAAAAGTAAGATGGCAGAATAGGAAACCCCAAATCTTGATTCTCCGAAAGATACCAATTGAACAACAGTCCAAAAGCCTTTATGGAACTCCATAATCAATAAGCTGCAGTACCCCATGGAAGTGCAAAGCCAAGAAAAGTGGTATTGAAATGACTAAGAAAATGACTAAGGGCTATACCTGTGATAACCCTTCCCCAAGTTGGCACAGGTTGGCACAATTGGGAAAAAAATACCCAATTGTAGCTTCTCTATTAGGAGGGAAAGAGCAGAATGAAATGTTTTGGGAAGGCTGCCTGACATGCTAGCGTCTGTCTCACCTGACTCCCAGTGTGGGCAGTGCAGGGGGAGGGGGACAGCGGTGCTGAGAGAACAGGCAAGGTAAGACACTTGCAGTACCTTAGAACGCGCAGTGCCACTGACAGACACCAGAGGGAGTAAGAGTGCCATGAAAAGGGACTGGGCATCTCTAGTCTGGACACTGCATGCAAAAGCCTAGAAAGCACATATCTCTAGAAAAGGCTGAGAGGCCCCAGAATCTACAGCTGCATTGATTAGTGAAAGCCTTCTGTGTAAAGTGGATTAATAAAGACTGATAAAGGTGGAAAGTTTTTAAAAGCCCAAATACCTGCTAACAACAACAACAAGGCAAAGAAACAGGGAAACGTGATCAAATCAAAGGATGAAAATAAATTTCTAGAAACCAACTCCTTAAAATGGAGCTCTGTGACTTACTCCACAAAGAAGTTTAAATAACTATGTTAAAGAAGCTCAGTGAGAACATGGATAATTACATGAAATCAGAATATGATGAATGAAGAAAATGAGGATATTGGCAAACGGGGTAGCAGGTGGCATAATGGTTATGTTGCTGGACTCTCGCATAGTAAACTGTGGTTTGAGTTCTGGACCCGGCAGCTTAAAGTCATGCTGGGAAGGTGTATGTGTGCCCGTGATCCCAAGACGAGAATGGAGGAAAAGGGATTGTGGCATGGCCATGCCCCCCAGGGGATGATTTCTTGCTTTCTGTCTCTCTGTCTTTCTGGCAAGTGCATGTGCCCTATAGCAAAAACCTCTCAAAAAAAAAAAAAAGTATATTGGCTAACAGATAGAAACTATAAACAAGAACTATACAGAAATTCTGGAGCTGAATAATATAATAACTGATTTGAAAATTCACCAGAGGGAATAAACAATATTGCATTGATCACAAGAAAGAATCAGTGAAATTAAGGACAGGTTTAGGGGTCAGTGGGTGGCATGGTGATTGAACTGCTGGACTCTCACATTCTCACATGACCAATCATGGACTTGGTGGCTGAGAGTCACACTGGGTGTGCATATGTGAGTGTCCAAAATTCCAGGAGGTGAATGGAGAACAGACTGTGGCATGGCCATCTCCTCTGGGGGTTTTGTTTTTGCTCTCTCTCTCTCTCTCTCTCTCTCTTTCTCTCTCTGGTGATTGCATGATCCTTATGGCAAAAACAAAACAAACAAACACAAACAAAACCTTAAAAAAATAAAGAGGGGCCAGCAAATGGCATAATGGTTACATTGCTGGACTCTCATATAGTTGACCACAGTTCAAGTCCTGCACCCAGTGGCTTGAAACTCACACGGTGCATGTGTGTGTGTGCTTGATTCCAAGGTGTAGTGGTTATATTGCAGGACTCCCACATGGCCAACCTCTGTTTGAGTCCTGGACCCCATGGCTTCAAACTCTTGCCAGGTGCAAGTGCGTGCATGCCCAAGATCCTGGGAGGAAAAGGAGGAGAAGGGATTGCAGCATGGCCATCCCTTCCGGGGGATGGGGGGGTAGTTTCTCACTCTCTCTCTCTCACTGTCTCTGTCTCTCTCTCTCTCTCTCTGTGGGAAGTATATGTGCCTTACGGCAAAAAACTTGTAAAAAGAGAAAAAAGAGAGGAACTGTATCTATTAGTTTTTGACTTAAAAACATATTGGTACTTCAATAATACAGAGACTGAATTTCAAACAGTGCAGATAATTAAAGCAATCACGAAATGTGGAAATGTTTATTTTCAATTTTTAAAAAAAATTTTTAGTTTATTAATCCTCTCATGAAAAACCCGCACAATCACCGCAGATAGTCACTGCAGAATCTTTATTCCTGCGACTTTTCGCCAGCACCAACACTGGCCTTTGCAGTCCCCCGACTTTCTTCATTCTGTTCTGCGTTCCTTTTGCTGTTTTCTTGACGTCTTTTCCTTCTCATAAGGCCATGTCTTGCAAGTCTATGTTAGGGTTGATTTTTCTTCGCATAATCCAAAGAATTGTAAATCATGCCAAAGCCAGTCGTCTTGCTACAACCGAAATGGGTTCTGGACCCAAACACAAAGATGTCATCTGGTGTGGTCTTGGACATCTTCGCTAGTTTCTCCCAAATTTCTGTCCTAGGTACAGTTGCCTTCCCGGGGTGACGACACCAATGACCGTCTCCTCTGAAGTAGTCGGTCGGTCATGATTTCCTGGTTTGGATGGTCACTGCGTCATTCATGGTGGCGGTATATCCTCAAGCAGCCAGGGAGGAAAAGAGCTTTTTTCACAATTTTTACAGTAACATTCAGGGTCAGAGATCACCTTGAGAGACAGAACTGGACAGGGATCTTTTTCCACCATGACCAAAAGGGCATGTGATTGTTCCGGTTCCACTTCTTTAAACCATGTTAATGATGGAGCAACCAGTAATACCAGTAATACTGCCCTTTAACATTTTTTAGTGAAAACTGATATAATTACAAACCAATATAAACAGATACATAGTAATATTAGTTATAGAATTAATTGAAACATGGTTATTAAAGTGAAATAATTTATATTAAGTAGTAGTTTCTTTTTAATTAATTAATTAATTAATTAATTATTTTTTAATTAAGGATAACGATTTTTTTTAAATTTATTCATTCATTTATTTCTCAATTTGACCAGAGAGAGACAGAGGGTGAGAGTGACAGAGAGAGGAAGTGAGAAAGCAAGCCACCAGATTCAGGACTTGAACCCTGGTCAGCCATGTGGGAGTGTCCAGCACCTTAACCACCACGCCACCTGCTGGTCCCTAGTTTCTTTTTTTTTTAAGAGAGATTTTTGCTATAGGGTGCATGTGCTCACTGAAGAGACAAAGAGAAAGACAGAAAATGAGAAATGCTATAATCCCTCTTCCTTTTCTTCTCCATGCCATCCAGATTTGGGGCCATATACACAAGTGCCCAGCATTTTTTAAGCTGCCAGGGCCAGGATGTGAACCAGTTTGCCATGTGGAATTGGACTCCCAATGCATATTGCTTAACCACTGTGCTACCTGGCCAACCATCTGTTGGGTTTTCTGAAAAGTCATGACACATTTTTGCATAGAAAAACAGGGAAATACATCATGACTTCTCTCTCTCTTTTTTTTTGTTATATATTTAAAAAAGAGGTTTTTGCTATAGGGCGCTTGTGCTCACCAGAAAGACAGAGAGACAGAAAGTGAGAAATCACCCTCCAGTGGGGATAGCCACGCCGCAATCCCTTCTCCTCTATTCTCTCTAGGGATCTTGGGCATGCATGCACATGCACCTGGCGTGAGTTTAAGCCACCGAGTCTAGGACTCAAACTGCACTCGACTACATGGGAGCCCAGCGACAGAGCCATTATGCCAACTGCTGGTCCCACATCATGACTTTTCTGAAAACCCAACAGTATGAACTTTCTATGAAGAATAAGAAGGTCTGAAGCTGAAGCCTGGCTTAGTAAATACAGAAATATGGCTAGAAACCCACTTTAAAGGAGGGAAAGATCACGAAGACTAGGTGGTGGCACTTCTTGCTACCTGGGGAGAAGACTAGGCTCATGCACGTGGTGAATCCAGTGATCGCCACGACGTCGTCCATGCTGCTGGCCGCTATGAGTAAGGTTGGAATGCCTTTCTCAACACCATATCCGTTTTCTTGCAAAAACAGCATAGAAGGGACAACAACAGCAGGAGAGACAGCGCCTACGACAAAACTGAAAGACAGACTTTGAAAACCACTTAGAAAAATTTAACCAAATGGTGTTTTATTGTAAACTTCATGACAAATGTATTAACCTTTATAACAAATGCAAGATCTGTTTTTGAGTGAATGCCACTTACAGGAGATAAATCTTTTCACGCATTTTTGTTAGTGCTAGCTACAAATTTATAGTTGTTCGAGAGGCTGGACTGAAAAAAAACTATAGTCTCTCTTTCCATCCCTAAATCCTTTTAAAAGAAGATGTAAAAATAATAGGAAAATCCATAACCTATCTAGAACTAAAAGGGGGAATCCTCAATGGATAAGAAACTGTTTACCAGGAAGATAAGAGGCAGTTTAGGATTAACAAGGGAGACCAGAAGCCAAAATAGGGGTTAAGTAAACATTTCTACAAAAGATCAGATGTATTCATACTAGAAAGCTGCTCCATGCCCAGAAATGGCAGATACTAGAAACAGAAGAGACCTTGGGGGAAACCAAATGGGTGATACCAGGAATTCACTAAAGGAATGGCAAGAAAAATCTCCCTTCCTCACTGTTCCCACCTCTTGAGTAAGTCAGTAAGGGACAGAGACCTCGGTCCAAAAGAAGGAACAACGGATGTGGGCACCTAGTTACAAAGGCAAGTGAGAAAATTCCTAGGGTACGTGATGGGGACACTTCTTTAGCATAAGTCACCCAGAGCTTTGTCTCCTCTCCCACCTATCGCTTTGAGGGCCAAACTACAGTGCTCTCTGTGGTCCGGCCTCAGGGCCCATTTACTTGCCTGCCAGTTATCAACACCTGCAGTTTTTAGCAACCCTCCCCTACTGACAAGAGCCTACCTGGGGGTGCTGCGAGGTTCTGCTTCCTGTCCTCCTGGACAGTCCTGCCTAACTAACTAAAGCGAGGCTGGACGGTTCCAGCCTCAGCCTCTGGCTGTGCAACATCGGCCAAGCAGTTCATGCTCCTGATTGCTCTGTGGACTCAGGAAGAGACCAGACTTTTCTGAAACCACATATTCACTAGTTCAGCAATTCTTGAACTTCGAGGCACACCAGAATCAAGAGGCGTATTATTTATCTAATTTCACTTAGCAAATCATCCCCAAACATAGTAGTTTTAAACAGCAAATATTTTATTATCTCATCTCATAACTTCTGTGAGTCAGAAATCTGGGGGTGGCCTAGCTGTACACCCCTGACTCAAGACCTTTCACGGGGTGGGTGGGATGAGATCTGCTTCCG